>SJYT01020646.1:0-50682 GCA_006410635.1 Cephalophus harveyi | reverse complement strand
CTGTTTCCACTGTTTCCCCATCTATTTCCCATGAAGTGATGGGATCGGATGCCATGATCTTCATTTTCTGAATGTTGAGCTTCAAGCCAACTTTTTCACTCTCCTCTTTCACTTTCATAAAGAGGCTTTTTAGTTCCTCTTCGCTTTCTGCCATAAGGGTGGTGTCATCTGCATATCTGAGGTTATTGATATTCTCCCGGCAGTCTTGATTCCAGCTTGTGCTTCATGCAGTCCAGCATTTCTCATGATGTACTCTGCATATAAGTTAAATAAGCAGGGTGACAATATACAGCCTTGACATACTCCTTTTCCTGTTTGGAACCAGTCTGTTGTTCCATGTCCAATTCTAACAGTTGCTTCCTGACCTGCATATAGGTTTCTCAAGAGGCAGGTTAAGTGGTCTGGTATTCCCATCTCTTTCAGAATTTTCCACAGTTTATTGTGATCCACACAGTCAAAGGCTTTGGCATAGTCAATAAAGCAGAAATAAATGTTTTTCTGGAACGCCCTTGCTTTTTCAATGATCCATCAAATGTTGGCAATTTGATCTCTGGTTCCTCTGCCTTTTCTAAAACCAGCTTGAACATCAGGAAGTTCCTGGTTCACGTATTGCTGAAGCCTGGCTTGGAGAATTTTGAGCATTACTTTACTAGCATGTGAGATGAATGTAATTGTGCGGTAGTTTGAGTATTCTTTGGCCTTGCCTTTCTTAGGGATAGGAATGAAAACTGACCTTTTCCAGTCCTGTGGCCACTGCTGAGTTTTCCAAATTTGCTGGCATATTGAGCGCAGCACTTTCACAGCATCATCTTTCAGGATTTGAAACAGCTCAACTGGAATTCCATCACCTCCACTAGCTTTGTTCGTAGTGTCACACCTAAATAGATATTTCTTTTCTTAATATTTCCTCAAATATGCAGTTAGTGTTCAGTTTCCCCAGCTGTTTCAGACACTGTTTTTAGGCTTTTTCCAAAGTGGGATATAAATAAAATCCATACATTGCTTGATATAGTTCTTAAGTATTTTAAGAATCCCTCTCCCTCTATTTATTTTTCTTTGCAATTTATTTATTAAAGTAAGGAGTCATTTTTTTCCCCCCTCTGCATTTGAAAAGAGAGGTAGTGAAGTTCCAGGTTACTGGGACCATTTCAAAATCATGATGAAATGCTCTACATTAAAAATATATGTAGCATTGAGAGAGCTTTACTCCGTGTCTCTAATAAAAGCTTCCTTTCATCGAGGTCCTCTGGGCTCCCCCATGTGCGATTCGCCGTCTCCCAAACCCTCAGTGCTCCACATCTTCCTTTCTGCTTTTGTTTTTCCTCCTGAACACCTAGCGTTATCTTCCAGACTCTTATGCCGATTATATTTTATCTGTGTATTGTCTGCCTCCTCCCTGGAATGTAAGCTCCAGGAAGGCGAAGGTTCTGTGTGTTTTGCTCTCTGCCCTATCTCCAGCACGTGGGTAAATAAGGAGATGTTAAGGCAAGACAGAAATGGGGTGGGGATGGCCGTGCAGACCCGGGGCAGAGTGACACAGGGTGGGAAGCATGTATCCCCCCATCCACTGGCATCAGAGAGCTCTGTCGATCTCTGGGAGAAGCTCAGAGGGTAAAGGTCTTTTGCCCATCACTCGGTGCTGGAGAAACTGCTCTGCAGATGCTGACCCCGTATCTTGAAGGCCCTTCTCACTCCACTGTAGGCTGAGACCCCCTCAACCGGAGGCCAGCGTGGCCGGGACTATCGGCAGAGCCTGTGCTGTTTGGGGAGGGAGGCCAGTCCCTTCAGACCACCGCCCGTGGTGTGCGAAGGTGCGCCCAGCAAGGACGGCAGTCTTCAGCAGCGTATCTGGATTGGGAGCAGGTTGCCCTGGCTGGCTGGCAGGCTGGGGAGCCACGCGCGCTCTGGAACTCAGCAGAGCGGCCCGAGTGAGTCACCGCCGCGCTCTGCGCCAGCGCTGTGGCCGCAGCCAGGCCGCTTCGGGCGCCTCAGGGCTCCTGCCTGGAGAGCGGAGGCAGCACCCTCACCTCCGCAGGGCTGTTGCGGGCTTCTGTGGTTGTCGTGAGTGTTTTCCGCAGTCCAGTCCTGAGCAGGGCGGCGGGGAGGGGAGAGCGCGCTCGCCGGTCCTGGGCCGGGGCAGCCTGAGCAGGGCGGCGGGGAGGGGAGAGCGCGCTCGCCTGTCCTGGGCCGGGGCAGCCTGAGCAGGGCGGCGGGGAGGGGAGAGCGCGCTCGCCGGTCCTGGGCCGGGGCAGCCTGAGCAGGGCGGCGGGGAGGGGAGAGCGCGCTCGCCTGTCCTGGGCCGGGGCAGCCTGAGCAGGGCGGCGGGGAGGGGAGAGCGCGCTCGCCGGTCCTGGGCCGGGGCAGCCTGAGCAGGGCGGCGGGGAGGGGAGAGCGCGCTCGCCTGTCCTGGGCCGGGGCAGCCTGAGCAGGGCGGCGGGGAGGGGAGAGCGCGCTCGCCGGTCCTGGGCCGGGGCAGCCTGAGCAGGGCGGCGGGGAGGGGAGAGCGCGCTCGCCTGTCCTGGGCCGGGGCAGCCTGAGCAGGGCGGCGGGGAGGGGAGAGCGCGCTCGCCGGTCCTGGGCCGGGGCAGCCTGAGCAGGGCGGCGGGGAGGGGAGAGCGCGCTCGCCTGTCCTGGGCCGGGGCAGCCTGAGCAGGGCGGCGGGGAGGGGAGAGCGCGCTCGCCGGTCCTGGGCCGGGGCAGCCTGAGCAGGGCGGCGGGGAGGGGAGAGCGCGCTCGCCTGTCCTGGGCCGGGGCAGCCTGAGCAGGGCGGCGGGGAGGGGAGAGCGCGCTCGCCGGTCCTGGGCCGGGGCAGCCTGAGCAGGGCGGCGGGGAGGGGAGAGCGCGCTCGCCTGTCCTGGGCCGGGGCAGCCTGAGCAGGGCGGCGGGGAGGGGAGAGCGCGCTCGCCGGTCCTGGGCCGGGGCAGCCTGAGCAGGGCGGCGGGGAGGGGAGAGCGCGCTCGCCTGTCCTGGGCCGGGGCAGCCTGAGCAGGGCGGCGGGGAGGGGAGAGCGCGCTCGCCGGTCCTGGGCCGGGGCAGCCTGAGCAGGGCGGCGGGGAGGGGAGAGCGCGCTCGCCTGTCCTGGGCCGGGGCAGCCTGAGCAGGGCGGCGGGGAGGGGAGAGCGCGCTCGCCGGTCCTGGGCCGGGGCAGCCTGAGCAGGGCGGCGGGGAGGGGAGAGCGCGCTCGCCTGTCCTGGGCCGGGGCAGCCTGAGCAGGGCGGCGGGGAGGGGAGAGCGCGCTCGCCGGTCCTGGGCCGGGGCAGCCTGAGCAGGGCGGCGGGGAGGGGAGAGCGCGCTCGCCTGTCCTGGGCCGGGGCAGCCTGAGCAGGGCGGCGGGGAGGGGAGAGCGCGCTCGCCGGTCCTGGGCCGGGGCAGCCTGAGCAGGGCGGCGGGGAGGGGAGAGCGCGCTCGCCTGTCCTGGGCCGGGGCAGCCTGAGCAGGGCGGCGGGGAGGGGAGAGCGCGCTCGCCGGTCCTGGGCCGGGGCAGCCTGAGCAGGGCGGCGGGGAGGGGAGAGCGCGCTCGCCTGTCCTGGGCCGGGGCAGCCTGAGCAGGGCGGCGGGGAGGGGAGAGCGCGCTCGCCGGTCCTGGGCCGGGGCAGCCTGAGCAGGGCGGCGGGGAGGGGAGAGCGCGCTCGCCTGTCCTGGGCCGGGGCAGCCTGAGCAGGGCGGCGGGGAGGGGAGAGCGCGCTCGCCGGTCCTGGGCCGGGGCAGCCTGAGCAGGGCGGCGGGGAGGGGAGAGCGCGCTCGCCTGTCCTGGGCCGGGGCAGCCTGAGCAGGGCGGCGGGGAGGGGAGAGCGCGCTCGCCGGTCCTGGGCCGGGGCAGCCTGAGCAGGGCGGCGGGGAGGGGAGAGCGCGCTCGCCTGTCCTGGGCCGGGGCAGCCTGAGCAGGGCGGCGGGGAGGGGAGAGCGCGCTCGCCGGTCCTGGGCCGGGGCAGCCTGAGCAGGGCGGCGGGGAGGGGAGAGCGCGCTCGCCTGTCCTGGGCCGGGGCAGCCTGAGCAGGGCGGCGGGGAGGGGAGAGCGCGCTCGCCGGTCCTGGGCCGGGGCAGCCTGAGCAGGGCGGCGGGGAGGGGAGAGCGCGCTCGCCTGTCCTGGGCCGGGGCAGCCTGAGCAGGGCGGCGGGGAGGGGAGAGCGCGCTCGCCGGTCCTGGGCCGGGGCAGCCTGAGCAGGGCGGCGGGGAGGGGAGAGCGCGCTCGCCTGTCCTGGGCCGGGGCAGCCTGAGCAGGGCGGCGGGGAGGGGAGAGCGCGCTCGCCGGTCCTGGGCCGGGGCAGCCTGAGCAGGGCGGCGGGGAGGGGAGAGCGCGCTCGCCTGTCCTGGGCCGGGGCAGCCTGAGCAGGGCGGCGGGGAGGGGAGAGCGCGCTCGCCGGTCCTGGGGCCGGGGCAGCCTGAGCAGGGCGGCGGGGAGGGGAGAGCGCGCTCGCCCGTCCTGGGGCCGGGGCAGCCTGAGCAAGGGCGGCAGTGTGGCTGCCTCGAGGCGGGGGAGAGGCGACCCTGAGTGGGGTTGACGGGGCTCCCGTCACCGTCCCTCCCTGCCTGAGGGCCTGGGCAGCCTCGTCAGAGAGACCTGAGACTCTCAGCGGGACCGGGGGCAGGCAGCGGGCCGCACCGTGCTTGCTGTGTTTTGAAAGCGTCTTTGGCTGGGAGTTTCTTGCCGCACTGTCGGGGCTGTGTCACTGGGACACCTCATCGTCTGTGGAGCCTGTTCCTAGCCTGGATACGCGCGCTTTTCCCCAAACCGTGTGAGGCGTCCTGTGAAGGGAGAACAGGCAGAACCCGGTTCCTCAGCAGCGCGCCCACCCCTGTCCTCCTGGCCCCCAGGGAACCACGTTCGTGTCCCCACGGAGAGCTGCTCCTGCTGCTAAGAGACCAGCAGATTTAGGATGCTTCTGGCTCTGTGAAATCTAGAAAGCAGCCCTGGCTTTTTTGTTCGTTTGTGTTTACTTTATAGTTCCGTCCAGTACGACAGCCGCTTGCCATCGGTGGCTATTTCAGTTTAAACTCAAATTATGGAAAATTAAATAAAAATTTAAATCCAGTTCCTCAGCCATACCAGCCACATTTCAAGAGCTCAGTTGGCATGTGGGCCTACCGGCTGCTGTGCTGGTCCATGCAGGTCGTGGATCCTCTCCATCTCAGCAGAAAGTTCTAGGCCCGCAGGCTGATGAGTGTGGCGGGGAGACCTCAGAGCACCCTCGAGAACGTTGAGAGGAAAACAAAGAAAAGCGAGGCTATTACAGGTCTCATCTCATGTTCTTCTCATGGTGAAACACTTCTCCAAGTACATACTTAGGGGAGACTGGGGGTTCCCCATTTTGACCCCTTCCATGAGAAGGTTGTCCCCAAGCGCTGTCCGTGACTCAGTCACTCATCACATTTCAGCACGTTGTACAGCTGAAGGTGTCCACTGCGGTGGCCAGGAACGGCCCCCTCCAACCGGACCGCGTGCTCTGCTGGAGAACGGGAGATTAGAAACTCAGAGATTAGAAACTTCTGAGTCAATGGCAAAGAAAGTTCTTGGTTTGCCACTTGTGGTTCTACTAAAAGAAGAAAAAGAAACCTTTGGATGAAACATGCTTTTCTAGAAGGTTGACTGTAAGCTTTTCTGTTCTGCCTGTTGGGGTCTGAGCGGCAGAGACAGAGGGAGGCGCCCAGGGCATAAGTTTAGGGACTCACACTCAGGTGCCAGCCTTGAACTTGCACAGACGCAGGACTGAGTGTCTCCTTAGAGTTTGCATCCTGGGCACCTGGCTTGCCTCCCCCAGTCCCGCCTAGGCTGGCCCCTGTGCCCGTCCAGCGCTGCATCTGGCAGTCTCCTCATGTGGTCGCAGGGCTTCTGGCCTCATCTGTGGCTCTTTGAGCACGAGCAGCCTTGTTCCACGTCCACACATCTCCCATAGACAGAACCTTCAGGTCCAAGCTGTGTATCTTTGCTCTTCAAGTACCCGACCCAGAGTGGAGGACAGATGCGTGGCTAATAGTGGATCACTGAGTGGATCAGTCCACCAGGGGTCAACTCGATGAATTAAAGAGACAAGAACTGTCATGACTTAGACTTTTCCATTAACAGTTCAGACAGCATCCCATCTTGGCACCTGCCAGGCTCCATGTCCCGGCACCGCTGAGGTCTCTGTGCACAGGGGGCTGAGGGTCCCCTCATCCACATACCTGTGGGGTGGGCACTGCTCCCCCCCCCCGCCCCCCTTCCCTGCGATTCTGTGACTTTGAGCATCAGGCTGAGTTACTGCGCTGGAAAGCTCCATCTCTAAGCATGGTTCTCCTCCACCGGCTCTCTCTGGAGCCCATGTCAGCCACAACCAGACAGTCCTAGGAACACAGAGCCCGTGTCAGCTGCGGCCAGACCATCCTAGGAGCCTGTGGCGGTGGTTTGGGCAGGTACGGGGTGCAGAAGCAGTGGCTGTGCTCACACTTCCCTTTCTCCCGCCCACAGAGCGTGCTGAAGAAGAGGGACCAAGTGCAAGCCGAGTACGAAGCCAAACTGGAAGCCGTGGCTCTGAGGAAGGAAGAGCGGCCCAAGGTCAGGGGAACCCCCGGGGTGGGCGGGCTGTGCCACCCCACAGCTGTGCCAGGCGAATTCACGTCCCTTGATAGGTATGACCAAAATGACCAGGGCCAGCTGGGTGGGGTTGGTGCTGTTCTTTTCCTCTTTTTGCTCCCTTTTATGTCCGATGTACATTGGGGGTTGAGCTTTTTCTTACTGCTTTCTGGGATTTTTTTTTTTTTTTTGAAGTTTCCAGCTCCGCGATTCACAGGCAGTTCCCATCTATGAAATGGGACTGAGGAGAAAGGAGAACAGTCTAGATCAGTGTTCTCAAAACTGTAACCCACCCAAAAGCACAGAAGCTGAGAGGTACACTGTTAAAATGCTGTGTGCCCAGCCACCCTCTGCCTACAGCTGCCGGCCCCACTGACTAGCTCCAAGCCACTCCTCTGATTTTCTGGAACACGCTGCAGCCTGCTGAGCCCACATCTCAGTCTCATTTAAAAGAATGACAAGGGATACTGTATTTAAAAATCTCACTCTTAACAATTTAGCTTCTAAATATAAGTACAGAAGTCACTTTTCCTGGCAAGGGATGGAAGTAGAGACAAGAAGTTCTGCCACTAGCCCAGCTTGGAAGCTGAAAATCCTGTGTTTAAAAGATGTCACTTAAATGGTTCTATCAGCTGTCCTACCCACTCAGCACCCAGTGCAAGCTTTCTCAGAAACTGGTCTTTTGGTAGATGTTCAGCCCAATTTGGGATGGCGCCTTACCAAAGACAGGAACTAAAGGGCATGAGTAATGCGCCGAGTTAAATGCTGACTCCCCTGGATCGCTGGCTGCCTGCGGGTCACACCCACCTGGGAGCAGAGGAAGCTGCTGTTTCTGGCTCCCGCGTTCCACCCAGCTAAGCTGTGGGGCTCGGGCCTTATGCTGAGGCCTTTGTGCCAGCCTGGGTGAAATCTTGGGTGTTGAAATCTTCCTGCTGTTGTTGCTCTCACCTCCCTGGAGCATCACTCGCTCACCCATCTGACTCATTCTCTTGGCCACAAGAGTTCTTCCGAGAGGGGGAAGGGTTTCTTTCTGATCTGGAGGCTCCAAACATTCCCACACCCTAAGCACAGCGTGGGGGGAGGGCGCAGTGTCTGTCTCCCCTCTGTCTCGTGGGATTCTGAACCACTCCAAAGTGAACTTGCTTCTCATATAGCAATGGTGATATTTAACAAAGCAGGTAAGTGTAATCAACAGTGGGGTCAGCTGAAATTGTGTCTCCAGTTTGGGGTCTGGGGCAGCCGCTAATTTGGTGGACCATGGAGGGCTTGGTTGGCGGCCTGTTCAATCAACCACCGCTTGGTAGACGGAGCACAGGATTGGAATAAGATGGCCCTGGGTTTGAATCCCCACTCTGTCCCCTAGCTCAGACAGGGTCTGCTCCCCAGCCTCTGTGGGATTCATCCGTGTGATTGCTGTGAAGATGAGAGAATCAGTCGAGTGTCTGATGCAATAACAGATGCTCTGCTGGTGGGTCCTCTGTTGTCCAGACTGGCTCCCCGTTGCCTCTAGCAGGAGTGCTGAATGAGAGCTTCGTTTTCTAGGTTTGTTGGCCACTTTTTTTTTTTTTTTTAATTATTAAAAAATTTTTTTCTGAGTGCAGTGTTGGGGGCAATGTTTCCTTGTGTCCCAAAGTGTCCCCTGCATCCCCACGCCTCCCAGATGTCTATAGCAACAGAGAGACAGCTGCTGTGGGAAATGAGTAGCTTAAGGTTTGGCTGTGTTCTGTTTAATGTCTTATGTTTGAGCTTCACTTTCCAGAGCTGCTGTTGGTGAGAAAAGAGCCAGGCTTTCAGGAAGCGGGTCAGGGCTAATGTTCCCCCAGGACTCAACAGGCTCTGCTGTTGGTAACTGTCGTGGGAACAAGACTGCTCACAGGTCCATCCCAGGGCTGCAGGCAAGGAAAGGACTCCCACCTGAAGGTGGGGGGTTCTCACAGGGAGGCTGGGGTCTGGGCTGGAAAACAGAAGATCTGAGGGAGTCTGGGGGCTGACTTCCTTATGAGTCTTAAAAGGCTGCTCTGAAGAGTGCGGCAAAGTTGATTTTATGTGAAGCCATGGAGAGGTGTTGAAAACTGACCACTTCTCTGTAACACAGGAGAAGGGGTTGGCCTCTTGGGTCTCAGTGTCCCTCACTGGGACTTCACAGGGGAGTGGATGCCTTTGGACAGAGGGCTGAGCCCTGTGACTCCGGCTGTTGGCCAGGTGGATGGGGAGCCCGGTGGCTGCGGCTCCTGGTGTATGCTGTGCTGGAGGCAGGCAGTAATGAGGCCTCTGGAACGGAGGGAAAATGTTTGTATCGTAAAATTTAAAGATTGCTGTGGTTTTAGGTGAAAGAAAGCCGCAGAGACCCTGAGGTGGTTTATTCTCAGGCAAGTGGAGCTTGGATTGTGCAGACTCGGCTTCCTTATTTTAATTTTGACTTTAATTTGGAGAAATGAAAGGCTCTGAGCAGGGAGGGAGCTGGCTGGTTTTTGCTGCCTCTGTCAGGACCACGGACTTAGGGAAATCTGAGAATTTGCCCTTCCTTAGAAGCTATCAAAGGGATGCTATCAAAGCTATTAGTGGAAATAGAGGGGAGCCGAGGAATTGCATTTAAAACTGGACGGCAAGCATGCAGACTCTAATGTGGACTCCTGGGAGGGCAAACCCCGGGGGACCAGGCACATTGTATTCTGCGTGTGATTCTCTTCAAATGCTTACATAGTCACATGTTGATTCAAAAAATTAAAAAAGGGATGCCAAGAGAGAATGTTTTATGAAAGGTTAAAAGAGAAAGAGGGGCTGTTTCAGGCCCTGACCCACTGAAGCCTGGTACTGGATCCTTCCAGAGGCTGTTGGAAGTGGGTAGCACCATCGTGGGTGGAGGCCTGTGGTGCGGAGGTGGATGGAGCAGAAGGCAAGATGTGAGCTTCTCAGGGTGAGCACGGGTGAGGAGGGGAGGGAGCGGGTGAGGAGGGGAGGGAGTGCTTGAGGCCACTTGGACGAGCCTTTGGACCTTTACAAATTCTTAGAACCACCAGAATGGTGAGCATTCTGGAATGAAGGCGATGTGGCAGTGGGTAGCAAGAACTCCGGTTCTGCAATAGCAGCTAGAAACAGGGGGACTTCTGAATATGGAGGTTCCGTAGGCCTGAGAGTTCTGCAGGAGTGGTGAGTGAGGAGAGGGCGCCTGACGACTCGCAGTTCTCTCCACGGGAGCCGTGGCCTCAGCCTGGTTTAGGAGGCAGGCAGGGCTCTGTCGCCTCCGTTGTTTAACTCCTGCAACAGCCTCCTATCAGTGCGGTTCCCACCTTACAGATGAGCAGCCAGGGCTCAGGGGACTTATGTGACCCACCCACGAAAGCTCAGACATGGTGGAGCCGGAATTGGACCCCCGATATATCTGGTTCCCAAGTTATCCCCACTGCGAGCCCTTTATCCCCACTGCAAGGGCTCCCAGCAGCCTTTGCTTCATCGAAGGGAGGCTTCCTGCTTTTGGAAGATGTGTGGCTGATGCTGGAGGGACTGGCGGGGAGAACCTGGGCCTGCCTTTGGCTCTTCATTCTATGTCTGCCCGTCCATTCAGCCATCGTGCATGTGAGCCCAGGGCTCCTCTCTCCTCAGTGTCCACTCTTCACACATCTTGGGCGCTCACTTTTCCCTCCTCACCAGCCATTCTCTGAAGTTTGCTTCTTTTTATCTATTTTTTAAAAGTGTTCTTACTGAATATTTGCCAAATTCAGTAGCCTCTTCTCAAACTTTCCCCTGCCTCAGTGTTTTCTCAACTTCTCTTCCATTTCACAGGTCACATAGAAAATGAAAATATTTGTATAGAACATTGGGATTGAAGACCAGATTGCTTGAAACTGCAGGTGGCCAGCTCTGACTTCCTCGGGGGCTGGGGGCACCGGTTAGGAAGCTCTGCCCGTTTTTTCAGTTAGCAGCATGTGACTGAGAAGACAGCTGTCTCGAATTGACTCTGTCCTTGGTCCTGGCACCTGTCCCCCAGCAGCCACGAGTCCCCTCTCCCCCCCAGTACTGGGGTCATGTCTGCCTTATGTAATCTTTGAGGACCTTATTAACCTACTGTCATCATGGGAACAGATAATATGATGTCTCCAGCCTACCTCTGAGAAGGACACTTAGAGATTTATATGTGGGCCGAACAATGCCTGTTTCACGGAAAGAGCTCAGTGATACATTTCTCAGTGAATGCTGAGTGAACTCACATTCCCGCCCTGCTCTCTAACACAGATATATGCTTTATCTCATCCTGTGTTACCCTTCCCCCTTCACTCCATAACTCATATCCTGTAATGGAGCTTCTCATGAGAGTTAGGGGAACCAATATGAAGAATGCAGCCTTGTCCTCTCTTCACAAATTTTGGTCTCATGAGGTCTTACCTGGGGCTTCCCAGGTGGCTCAGTGGTGAAGAACCCACTTGCCAATGCGGGAGCCAGGGGAGATGCAGGTTTGATCCCTGGGTTGGGACGATTCCCTAGGGAAGGAAATAGCAACCCTCTCCAGTATTCTTGCCAGGATAACCCCATAAACAGAGGAGCCTGGCAGAATGCAATCCACGGAGTCATAAGAGAGTTGTACCTGACTTAGCAACTCAATAGCAGCGAGTCTTATCTGGAGACTTTTTTGTCCTTCTTGGTGGGTTGTGAACAGCGGCACCCAACCATTAGCACTGGATATTTCCACCTCTAACCCCTCCAGACAGTACCTCTAAGAGTACCTCAGTCAAAAAATCAAAGCACTGAGATAAGAGGGAATGCTGGTTGTTGCTCACGGAATTGAGACATCATCCAGAAAGAAACAAAAATGAGAGGAACGCAAGCCCCAGTGGCCCTCCTCTCCATAAAGCTGGGCAGTTCAGTAGCTGGTTACTTCAGAGTACAGCTCACCTCTTAACTCAAGATGGCTGTTAGTCTCTTCTTTTTAACTCGCACTCCGCCCCCATCTTTGTGCTTCTGTGGCTCTGCTCTCTCTGACTTGTTTCCTGCTTCTGTGTCCAGGTTTCTTAATAACTTTTGCCAGCTCCTTGAGTAACCCTGCGCATGTGGGTCCTTCCATGAGTTCTGCTCTCTGTTCTCTGCCAGCTGGGGTTCTCTCTCTCTCTCTCTGTCTTTGGGGGTCTGTGGCCTGTGAACAGTTCCCGAGGTGGGTCTAGGGGTTGTCTCACCTCTTATCACTTGTTTGTCCCTCTGAAGTCACAGGTCTCCACTTCCACCATCTTTTTTTTTTTCTTAATACTTGGTTGGCTGGGTCTTAGTTGTAGCACGTGGGATCTCTGCCAGGTCATGGGGGATGCTTTCTTGCAGTACATGGGCTCTCTAGTTGTGGGGTGCAGGCTTAGTTGCTCCTCGGCGTGTAGGATCTTAGTTCCTGGACCAGAGGTTGAACCCACGTCCTGCGTTGCAAGGTGAACTCCCCACTGTAACACTGGGGAAGTCCCTCCGTCTTCTGCGAGGTGTCGCCTCAGTGGTATTCCTCCCTTCTCCCGCATCCACGTTGTCCTCAGTCTCCAGCTCCTCCTCACAGTGTGCGAGTCACAGGCTCCAAGTGAAGTGAAAGCACTTGAATCGTCTCCCCTCCATGGCCAGCCATGTTTGTTTTCTTTCCACCTAGACTCTAGGTGACTTGAGACAAGATCTGCCTGCTGAGACCTAAGCACTTTCATGTCCCCTCTGTGCCCCGTGTGGAATATGTTGGGAGAATGATAAGCTAAAAACATTTCCCACATTGAGGCTTGGGCAACCATACAATGCAGGGTTTCCATCCCCAGACCAGACCCAGGAATCTTTCCTAGGCGAGCACTCCTTGGAATCAGAGAGCCTACCCGCCTCTTCTCACTGTGTCTAGGAAGTCTTCCTTTCAGAGCTTGGCTTTCCTCCTTGCTGTAGCAGTTTTGTTAAGCAAACAGGATGTTGTTTCTGGACACTTTTCCCCAGATGCTATAATTAGCAGTGGTCGCAAGAGGAATAAGGGAAGTGGACTGTGCCTGCCGGGAGGGCGGGGAGGCCAGGCCTGGTTTGCTGGGTGGAGGCTAGTTCCCAGGATGTTTGCCAGGGATGCTTTGCAGACTTTGCAGACGCAAAATCAGGTAGTATTGTTTTTACTTCAGTTTCCCCCACGGTGGCCAACAGTAACAGGTGAATCAGCAGGGAAAGGCAAAAGTGACTTCAGTTCTGGCATCAGAAGATAAAAATAGAGTCCTTTTTAAAATTTCCTCCAGGAATATAAGTGCTTTAGAGGACACTCACCCCGGCCCTTAAAAGTTCCTTGCTTCTTTTATTTTGTTTTGCTGAGTAGCTTGCAGGATCTTAGTTCCCCAATCAGGAATTGAATCTGAGCCCACAGCAGTGAAAGCACGGACCATCAGGGCCCTAATCACTGGACCATGAGGGAATCCCCCACATTTCTTTTCTTTTCAGTTGCCTAGGATACCTTTCTATATCTTCTCTCACTCATCCTCGTCTCTCCCAGGATAGTTTCCATGCCAGGCAACACTTGAATTCCCTCGCCTGGGGCTCCCCTTCCCCTGCTCTTGTATACTTCAGCCGTGGCCAAGTGCCCCCAGCACTTGGGAAACCCTGACGGAGTCAGCTTCCCCAGGCTTAGCCTTGTTTCTGGGCTCCTTGCCCATAATGTCTGGGTATAAAACTTCCCTGGTTGGTAAAGATTGACCTTGATGGTTACATTCGGGATCAGAGGCCCCAGCACACAAAATGTACAAGGCCTCACTTGTTTTGGGAAAGCATTTGGTAGGTGACTATGTGACCCAGCTTTGGGCAGGTTGCCTCCCTGCCCCCAACCCCCTGGCCACCATCAAAGTCCAGTGGAGCCTCTTGAGTTAGGAGAGAAGCCAGCTTTATGTTTTCGGTACCAGGGTTACCATTTCCCATTACCTTCTTATAATATTGGGTGTTTTCTTTCCAACTATATTGGAACTATACTATCCAGCTATCTACACCCAACAACATTGGGTGTAGAGTGGGTGAAACTCACCAAAGCAAAGTGAAAGTTGTGAAATTCAGGCACAAGTTGTGAAATTTGTGAAAGTTGTGAAATTCTAGTTCTATTTTGAGAAAGTCTTCCAAACTTCCTTAAGGAAAACTAGAACTAGCCTGCTGTATATTTCTTCTTTGAATTTCATGGTTTATAGCATGCATAAACAACTTGTCTTCCATTTCCCCAGAATTACCCAGTTTTGACTCTTTAGATTATCTGCTATCTGAGAGTGCATGGATAAGTCTCCAGCTGATTTGTAAAGTGGGCCAATTGTCTTCTTATTGCAGTGAATTCTCTGGTTAATGAGAAACGTCATGGGTAATGGGACAGTTCATGTGATGTGAAACACCGATTTTCTGCTTTCAGTATGGGGCATGGGAGAATAGCAGGGCAGTGCCAAACACTGCCGTACACTCGCAGAGCCTAAGAACACTTTGACTTACAGATGGGTAACTCCTAAAAGGAACCAAAGACAGATGACTCTGAATCACAGTGTTTCTGCTTCCTGTTTGTAAACAGGCAGGTGTTTCCCCCATGAGTCACCATTTAGCTTGGATGGGTTTGAAAATTTGGGTCAGGGATGGCACTTTTCAGAATTCCTTCTTTCACTTGGAAACCCAAGGCTATGCCAGTACCTCCAGAGAAAGAATGTGTTCGTGGCATTATAAGGCAGTAATCTGGCCTCTCACAAACATGAGCCCAGGACATGAGGTCCTCGTTATACATGCACAGCTCTCATGTACGCATTCCCCGCCCAGGTCCCAGCAGATGTGGAGAAGTGTCAGGATCGGATGGAGTGTTTCAATGCTGATCTGAAAGCCGACATGGAGAGGTGGCAGAACAACAAGAGACAGGACTTTCGGCAGCTGCTCATGGGAATGGCTGACAAGAACATCCAGTATTACGAGAAGGTAATAAGCTGATGATGAGATGACAGTCCTCCCCTTAACAGCCAGAGCCTCTGGTCAGGGCCTGCCTGAAGTCCGGAAGGGTCCTGCCAGGCCCGTCTCCTTCCCTTAATTTACGTGTTTAGTCTCAGTGGACCCCGTGTGTCCTCGCCCCGCTCTGCTAGATGTGGTGCTGGGTTTGGAACCGGGGACCCCCCTCAGGTGCCCACAGAGGTTTCACTTGCACACCCTGCTGATGGCACTGGTTTTACCCTCCAAGCCCTCTAGTTCTTCTCGCAGCTGCTTCCCAGTCAGGCCTAGATAATATGATGTCTCCAGCCTACCTCTGAGAAGGACACTTAGAGATTTATATGTGGGCCGAACAATGCCTGTTTCACGGAAAGAGCTCAGTGATACATTTCTCAGTGAATGCTGAGTGAACTCACATTCCCGCCCTGCTCTCTAACACAGATATATGCTTTATCTCATCCTGTGTTACCCTTCCCCCTTCACTCCATAACTCATATCCTGTAATGGAGCTTCTCATGAGAGTTAGGGGAACCAATATGAAGAATGCAGCCTTGTCCTCTCTTCACAAATTTTGGTCTCATGAGGTCTTACCTGGGGCTTCCCAGGTGGCTCAGTGGTGAAGAACCCACTTGCCAATGCGGGAGCCAGGGGAGATGCAGGTTTGATCCCTGGGTTGGGACGATTCCCTAGGGAAGGAAATAGCAACCCTCTCCAGTATTCTTGCCAGGATAACCCCATAAACAGAGGAGCCTGGCAGAATGCAATCCACGGAGTCATAAGAGAGTTGTACCTGACTTAGCAACTCAATAGCAGCGAGTCTTATCTGGAGACTTTTTTGTCCTTCTTGGTGGGTTGTGAACAGCGGCACCCAACCATTAGCACTGGATATTTCCACCTCTAACCCCTCCAGACAGTACCTCTAAGAGTACCTCAGTCAAAAAATCAAAGCACTGAGATAAGAGGGAATGCTGGTTGTTGCTCACGGAATTGAGACATCATCCAGAAAGAAACAAAAATGAGAGGAACGCAAGCCCCAGTGGCCCTCCTCTCCATAAAGCTGGGCAGTTCAGTAGCTGGTTACTTCAGAGTACAGCTCACCTCTTAACTCAAGATGGCTGTTAGTCTCTTCTTTTTAACTCGCACTCCGCCCCCATCTTTGTGCTTCTGTGGCTCTGCTCTCTCTGACTTGTTTCCTGCTTCTGTGTCCAGGTTTCTTAATAACTTTTGCCAGCTCCTTGAGTAACCCTGCGCATGTGGGTCCTTCCATGAGTTCTGCTCTCTGTTCTCTGCCAGCTGGGGTTCTCTCTCTCTCTCTCTGTCTTTGGGGGTCTGTGGCCTGTGAACAGTTCCCGAGGTGGGTCCAGGGGTTGTCTCACCTCTTATCACTTGTTTGTCCCTCTGAAGTCACAGGTCTCCACTTCCACCATCTTTTTTTTTTTTCTTAATACTTGGTTGGCTGGGTCTTAGTTGTAGCACGTGGGATCTCTGCCAGGTCATGGGGGATGCTTTCTTGCAGTACATGGGCTCTCTAGTTGTGGGGTGCAGGCTTAGTTGCTCCTCGGCGTGTAGGATCTTAGTTCCTGGACCAGAGGTTGAACCCACGTCCTGCGTTGCAAGGTGAACTCCCCACTGTAACACTGGGGAAGTCCCTCCGTCTTCTGCGAGGTGTCGCCTCAGTGGTATTCCTCCCTTCTCCCGCATCCACGTTGTCCTCAGTCTCCAGCTCCTCCTCACAGTGTGCGAGTCACAGGCTCCAAGTGAAGTGAAAGCACTTGAATCGTCTCCCCTCCATGGCCAGCCATGTTTGTTTTCTTTCCACCTAGACTCTAGGTGACTTGAGACAAGATCTGCCTGCTGAGACCTAAGCACTTTCATGTCCCCTCTGTGCCCCGTGTGGAATATGTTGGGAGAATGATAAGCTAAAAACATTTCCCACATTGAGGCTTGGGCAACCATACAATGCAGGGTTTCCATCCCCAGACCAGACCCAGGAATCTTTCCTAGGCGAGCACTCCTTGGAATCAGAGAGCCTACCCGCCTCTTCTCACTGTGTCTAGGAAGTCTTCCTTTCAGAGCTTGGCTTTCCTCCTTGCTGTAGCAGTTTTGTTAAGCAAACAGGATGTTGTTTCTGGACACTTTTCCCCAGATGCTATAATTAGCAGTGGTCGCAAGAGGAATAAGGGAAGTGGACTGTGCCTGCCGGGAGGGCGGGGAGGCCAGGCCTGGTTTGCTGGGTGGAGGCTAGTTCCCAGGATGTTTGCCAGGGATGCTTTGCAGACTTTGCAGACGCAAAATCAGGTAGTATTGTTTTTACTTCAGTTTCCCCCACGGTGGCCAACAGTAACAGGTGAATCAGCAGGGAAAGGCAAAAGTGACTTCAGTTCTGGCATCAGAAGATAAAAATAGAGTCCTTTTTAAAATTTCCTCCAGGAATATAAGTGCTTTAGAGGACACTCACCCCGGCCCTTAAAAGTTCTTTGCTTCTTTTATTTTGTTTTGCTGAGTAGCTTGCAGGATCTTAGTTCCCCAATCAGGAATTGAATCTGAGCCCACAGCAGTGAAAGCACGGACCATCAGGGCCCTAATCACTGGACCATGAGGGAATCCCCCACATTTCTTTTCTTTTCAGTTGCCTAGGATACCTTTCTATATCTTCTCTCACTCATCCTCGTCTCTCCCAGGATAGTTTCCATGCCAGGCAACACTTGAATTCCCTCGCCTGGGGCTCCCCTTCCCCTGCTCTTGTATACTTCAGCCGTGGCCAAGTGCCCCCAGCACTTGGGAAACCCTGACGGAGTCAGCTTCCCCAGGCTTAGCCTTGTTTCTGGGCTCCTTGCCCATAATGTCTGGGTATAAAACTTCCCTGGTTGGTAAAGATTGACCTTGATGGTTACATTCGGGATCAGAGGCCCCAGCACACAAAATGTACAAGGCCTCACTTGTTTTGGGAAAGCATTTGGTAGGTGACTATGTGACCCAGCTTTGGGCAGGTTGCCTCCCTGCCCCCAACCCCCTGGCCACCATCAAAGTCCAGTGGAGCCTCTTGAGTTAGGAGAGAAGCCAGCTTTATGTTTTCGGTACCAGGGTTACCATTTCCCATTACCTTCTTATAATATTGGGTGTTTTCTTTCCAACTATATTGGAACTATACTATCCAGCTATCTACACCCAACAACATTGGGTGTAGAGTGGGTGAAACTCACCAAAGCAAAGTGAAAGTTGTGAAATTCAGGCACAAGTTGTGAAATTTGTGAAAGTTGTGAAATTCTAGTTCTATTTTGAGAAAGTCTTCCAAACTTCCTTAAGGAAAACTAGAACTAGCCTGCTGTATATTTCTTCTTTGAATTTCATGGTTTATAGCATGCATAAACAACTTGTCTTCCATTTCCCCAGAATTACCCAGTTTTGACTCTTTAGATTATCTGCTATCTGAGAGTGCATGGATAAGTCTCCAGCTGATTTGTAAAGTGGGCCAATTGTCTTCTTATTGCAGTGAATTCTCTGGTTAATGAGAAACGTCATGGGTAATGGGACAGTTCATGTGATGTGAAACACCGATTTTCTGCTTTCAGTATGGGGCATGGGAGAATAGCAGGGCAGTGCCAAACACTGCCGTACACTCGCAGAGCCTAAGAACACTTTGACTTACAGATGGGTAACTCCTAAAAGGAACCAAAGACAGATGACTCTGAATCACAGTGTTTCTGCTTCCTGTTTGTAAACAGGCAGGTGTTTCCCCCATGAGTCACCATTTAGCTTGGATGGGTTTGAAAATTTGGGTCAGGGATGGCACTTTTCAGAATTCCTTCTTTCACTTGGAAACCCAAGGCTATGCCAGTACCTCCAGAGAAAGAATGTGTTCGTGGCATTATAAGGCAGTAATCTGGCCTCTCACAAACATGAGCCCAGGACATGAGGTCCTCGTTATACATGCACAGCTCTCATGTACGCATTCCCCGCCCAGGTCCCAGCAGATGTGGAGAAGTGTCAGGATCGGATGGAGTGTTTCAATGCTGATCTGAAAGCCGACATGGAGAGGTGGCAGAACAACAAGAGACAGGACTTTCGGCAGCTGCTCATGGGAATGGCTGACAAGAACATCCAGTATTACGAGAAGGTAATAAGCTGATGATGAGATGACAGTCCTCCCCTTAACAGCCAGAGCCTCTGGTCAGGGCCTGCCTGAAGTCCGGAAGGGTCCTGCCAGGCCCGTCTCCTTCCCTTAATTTACGTGTTTAGTCTCAGTGGACCCCGTGTGTCCTCGCCCCGCTCTGCTAGATGTGGTGCTGGGTTTGGAACCGGGGACCCCCCTCAGGTGCCCACAGAGGTTTCACTTGCACACCCTGCTGATGGCACTGGTTTTACCCTCCAAGCCCTCTAGTTCTTCTCGCAGCTGCTTCCCAGTCAGGCCTGTAGCGCATGGATGCCCCCAGCTGATGGAGGCTCTGGGGCCCTGTCAGGCTGTTCTGGTTCTGCACCCAAGGGTTCCTTGCATTTACTCTTCTATGGATCCCTTTGGTTATCTGGTGAAGAGACTCCTTATTAGAACACTATTTGTTTTTTAAAATAGACTTTAAAATACTGTTTTTAAATACCTAATACAAAAGGATATAGGATTACAAAGAAAAACTATTAACACTAAAAAACAGTTTTTTTTCATGAGTCCCTTGATCTGTCACGCTAAGCACCCCCAACACACACACACATACACGCACGCACACAGGCTCGATTGTCATCAAGCTGCAATTGAATATCCTCAGTCAAGGTTTGCCCCTAGCACTTCCAGCTCTAGAGCATGGTTGCTAATGAATCCTAATGTTTCTTAAAAGCTTAATGAAGATGAAGAATGGCCCAATCATAATTCAACAAGTAACCTGTAGACTTGAAATCAAGCTGGACAAGCATTAACTACTCCCACCACAATTATAGAAACACGTCTTGGCCCAAACTGGAGGAATCCATCTCCTTCAAAAACACTGATGCTCTGGCCACTGCTCAGAGGCAGCGTGTCTGCGTCTTAGTTTGAAGGAGGGTTAGGGGAAAGAGTCACGGAATGGCCCTTGCCTGCCGGGTCGAGGATGGACTGCTTCGGGGAAGGGGGGCCCATCCTCCTTTCCTTGGTACCTTTCTTCCGGACGCTCGCTGTGTGTCTGAGTTGATGTTGGGCTGGATGCTTTGCATATGTCAGTTTGCTAAATTTAAACTTAACCTTGACCATAACACTGTGACGTGGGTTTTAGAGGCCCTCAATTTAAAGCTGAAGACATGGAAGCTCAGCAAGGTTTTAAAACTCTGCCCAAGGTCACACAGCTTGTGAATGACTGAACTAGGGTCAGAGTTGGCTCCACTGGGTCCACAGGTCTGAGGATTCCCATGCACTGTCAGTGAGGGGGACAGTCCTGCCTGCCCACAGGTGGAAAGACCATTCCAGGTGCAGCCAAGGCTTCATTCCTCTGCTGACTGGGCCATTAGGCAGGGTGCCTCTCTCTGCCTTTGTTTCTTCATCTGTAAAATGGGAGTGATCCTTCTCCACTGAATGATGGTGAAGAAACACTGAAATGATGCCAGAGCACCTGGAATGTGCCTGGCGTGTGGTTGATGCACAGTGAATGGGGCTTCCATCCATCCCTCCCTCCCACCCTCACTGTCCCCCACCTTCCCATTGCACCAGGGCCCACTCAGCTGATGTCCCCTCCTCTTCTTGGTGATTAATTCCAGTGTTCCCAGGGCCCAGATCTCAAACCCAGGGCCTTTATCTGTGTCCTCCCTCTATACCGCAAACAGGGCCCCTGTCCAGGGGCCTCATCTTGGCAGATGCTTTCTGTATAGTATCAGTGTACCTGGTTCCTTGTATACATCGATACAAAGAGCAGCCGGACTCCTGCCATTCAGTTCAGTTCCGTCGCTCAGTCGCGTCTGACTCTGTGACCCCATGAACCACAGCACACCAGGCCTCCCTGTCCATCACCAACTCCCAGAGTTCACTCAAACTCATGTCCATTGAGTCGGTGATACCATCCAGCCATCTCATCCTCTGTCGTCCCCTTCTTCTCCTGCCCCCAATCCCTCCCAGCATCAGAGTCTTTTCCAATGAGTCAGCTCTTCGCATGAGGTGGCCAAAGTACTGGAGTTTCAGCTTTAGCATCAGTCCTTCCAATAAGGACCCCTTGTCTAGTGGTAAGTGAAAGCGAAAGTCACGTCCTACTCTTTGCAACCCAATGGACCATACAGTCCATGGAATTCTCTAGGCAAGAATACTGGAGTGGGTAGCCTTTCCCTTCTCCAGGGGATCTTCCCAACCCAGGAATCAAACCCAGGTCTCCCGCATTGCAGGTGGATTCTTTACCAGCTGAGCCACAAGGGAAGCCCAAGAATACTCAAGTGGGTAGCCTATCCCTNGCCACACCACTGACATAGAACCTTCCAAGATGTGTATAAGAGACAGGTCCCCCACCTTCCCATTGCACCAGGGCCCACTCAGCTGATGTCCCCTCCTCTTCTTGGTGATTAATTCCAGTGTTCCCAGGGCCCAGATCTCAAACCCAGGGCCTTTATCTGTGTCCTCCCTCTATACCGCAAACAGGGCCCCTGTCCAGGGGCCTCATCTTGGCAGATGCTTTCTGTATAGTATCAGTGTACCTGGTTCCTTGTACACATCGATACAAAGAGCAGCCGGACTCCTGCCATTCAGTTCAGTTCCGTCGCTCAGTCGCGTCTGACTCTGTGACCCCATGAACCACAGCACACCAGGCCTCCCTGTCCATCACCAACTCCCAGAGTTCACTCAAACTCATGTCCATTGAGTCGGTGATACCATCCAGCCATCTCATCCTCTGTCGTCCCCTTCTTCTCCTGCCCCCAATCCCTCCCAGCATCAGAGTCTTTTCCAATGAGTCAGCTCTTCGCATGAGGTGGCCAAAGTACTGGAGTTTCAGCTTTAGCATCAGTCCTTCCAATAAGGACCCCTTGTCTAGTGGTAAGTGAAAGCGAAAGTCACGTCCTACTCTTTGCAACCCAATGGACCATACAGTCCATGGAATTCTCTAGGCAAGAATACTGGAGTGGGTAGCCTTTCCCTTCTCCAGGGGATCTTCCCAACCCAGGAATCAAACCCAGGTCTCCCGCATTGCAGGTGGATTCTTTACCAGCTGAGCCACAAGGGAAGCCCAAGAATACTCAAGTGGGTAGCCTATCCCTTCTCCAGTGGATCTTCCCCACCCAGGAATTGAACTGGGGTCTCCTGCATTGTAGGCAGATTCTTTACCAATTGAGCTATCAGGAAAGCCCCTGTCTAGTGGAGGAGACACGTTAATCCAAGAATCCCACCTCTTCAGAGAGATGCAGGCCGTCCAGGAGAAGAACAGAAAGCTGGGAGAAAAGTTGAGGGAGGCATCATTCAGATCAGGATGGAAGGGGCGAGCAGAGTGGGCAGGAAAGGCCAGTCTGAGGACACTAGTTTTAACCTGAGTCACAGAGACAAAGAACAAGTATTCCAGGCAAAGGGAGCAACATATGTAAGGGTCCTGGGGTGGGAAAAAGCTTGAGCATTTGGCCAGTATTTCACTTGGTAAAGAAAGCTCATATTTAGTTGGTTCATTTGTATTGTTTGAATTTTTTTACAGTGAAAATGTTTCCATGTAATAGTTGTATAATAAAATATATCTTTAAAATGCTAAAAAGGGAAGAAAGCAAGCAGGCAAGCTGGTGTGGCCTTGGTCCCCATCACTGACATAGAACCTTCCAGATGAGAGAGGATGGCAGAGGTAGAGAGCGGGACCCAGGATGCCACGGACCCCTCTCTGGGTCTCTCTCTGACAGCAAGTTCCTTGAGGCGCCCCAGGCTTCCTTCTGTAGGGTAGGGTCTGAGTCCAGTTTCTTCTCCAACTTCAGAGTCACCAAGGAAGGAAGCGGTGAGCCATTCACCACTCCCTTCCCCCGGCTTGACTTGGGGATGTGTGTCTCCTTGGAGATGTGTGTCTCCTCCTCCCCAGTGACTCAGCACTGAAGTCCTGCTTCACCCTGGTTCTGCCTCTCAGGAAGGCCTTGTGTAGTTCTCCACCTCCAATCCGAGGTGGCTGAACGAGAGCGCCCCAAGTCACACGTCTGGCCCATTCCAAGGTGGTTTCTACCTCCCACCCACACATGGAGCAGTGTCTCCACCCCGATAGCAACCTGGGGCCTCTCCAAGGGTTTGCAGCCTGCCTCTCTCTTCTGCTTTTGAAAGGGAGGGGATTTCTTTCGGTGACTACCTTTCCCACTCACTGGGCTGAGCTTTACAGATAGTTCACTTAGGCTTCGTAGAGACGTGCTGTCTTTCATAGAGATGGGGGCAGGGGATGTAGTCAAAACAAACACTTGTTGTTTCCCTTCTTTCTACTAGCTCTGAATAACCCGTGCAGGGCGTCATTGGACAAAGGTGACCCAGCAGGATTGACTGTGGGAGGGTGGCTCAAAGCTGACCCTGAAATCTGCATCTCCACGCTGATGCGCTCGCTGTGTGTGTGTTGTCATTCCAGTGCCTCATGGCGTGGGAGTCGATCATCCCGCTACTGCAGGAGAAGCAAGAGGCCAAGTAAGCTCCTTCTCGGGACCGAGACTCTCCTACCTACGCAGGGCCTGGCAGCCACCCCGGAACGTCCCTGCGGTGCCGGACACGCAGCGCCGAGCAGACAGCCGCAGCAGCAGCTCTCCTCGGCGTGCTCCTTCCCCTCCCCCGCCCCCGCCTCTGTCCACAGTTGTTTCCCATGAGTGTTTATTCCTTGGTGGAGTCCGCAAAGGGCTGTCCTCATCCCTCGGCGGAAGAAGCATGCCTCCGTGGTGTGAAGGAACCTGCTCGGTGGGACGCTACGAAGATGTGAAACTGCGGGGCACGTCAGCCCTCAGCTGACATTCTGACATCTCGTTACAGGCCCCTCTCTGGGGCCAGCAGGGTTGCCTGCTGAGGAGGAGAGCCGGGTCCTGCTTCGCAAGGCCGTGGGGAAGGCGTGCGCAGGAGGCAGCGCTTGCTTTCCGTGGACGCCCGGCTGCTCTGACATTGGCCTCCACGGGCCTTGACTCGTCTCGGCCTGGAAGGTGGTGTCGGTGCCTCCAGGAAAAGCCCTTAATGTACAGTGGTCTGTGTGGCTCTGAGTGTGGCCTGCTGCCTGCCCGTCACGAGTGATACCTGTGTTATGGTTTCCGGTTCGGGTGGGACCGCTTAAATCGGTGTCTTGGTGCATCCACGCTAGAGCCAGCCAGCCAGCGTCCTTGTCCTTATGCCGATGCCTTGGGAAGTGGAGGGAGCAGTGTTCCCCAGACTCATTTTCTGACACTAAAATGTAGTAGATTGGGAACTGTTTTATGTAAAATGAAAAAAAGGGTGCATTTTTCTCTGTGACATTCTTCACCGTTCTTTTGCTTGTTAAATGTCATCAGGGTAGAGAGACAGGCCTGAGAGGGGTCATCTGTTGTCTTGAAGTCGGAATAACTGAGTTGTTGAGAGTTGCTGAGGTCAGCGGGCATATACCAAGCCCCACCTCCCGTGTCCACTTTGTGCAATTTGCCTTTACCTCACCAAAAATTGCTAGTTTAATGTTTCCTCCTCTGTCCACTGAACATTTGGGCAAGCCTTGGGGGAGAGGCTGGCGTGTTCTTAGGATACAGTGAAGGTTTGTAAACTCTAGTGTGAATGAATGCTCTACATGAAGTGCTTTAACTTGGCTGTTTCCTAGTCAGAAAGAAGAGCCTGCATCCAGATGGGCCTCGAAGATGACGTGTGTGACAGCAAGCTCTTTGCTTCTAGTTAAGCTCACATCTCCTCCCGGCTCCATTTGAAGCCTTCATTTCAGACTCTTAACAGGTTTCCTTTTCAAGAGTGTCAACACGAAATAGACAAAAAGGAAGCTCCAGCTTCTTATCTCTCCCCTCTTGAAGTGAAACCACCTATGTCATGTTTGTGTTCTTTTGTCTGTGGCTCATCTCTATAAAATTACAAATCTGAGCCTCAAATAAGCAGTAGTAGTATTATTTTTTGTTTGTTTTTTGTTTTAATGAAACAGCTGTGCTGAGACCCTGCTGGGTTTGCAAGTGAACCTGTGAATACTGGTCAGCATGCAGCCTCCTGAGGTCACTGCATCCTGCTTCCAGCTGCAGAGTTGATCTTGGGGCAGCCATGGCTGTGATGCTGGAGGGGCAGCCATGGGACAGCCCGGAAGAGTTTGGCTTTGTTTTCATCGTGTTTGAAAAAGTCATGGTTTAAGGGATAATTTGTGTGTCGGTTGGTACTTTCGTGCACTGTTAGACCCCGTTCATGCCATTTTAAAATCCTCTGATGTGAATCTTCCGTTTGGTACAATTAGAGATGATTCAGTGGAGAAAAAGGGTGAGAAGGGTTCACTGACCCCGAGTGGGGAGTCGGTGTCGCGCTCTACCTCTGAACCATCCTGCTGGTGTGGCTGTGGCGGTGCGGGTCCAGCCTGGCAGCTTGCTGGCAGAATCGGGGCGTGTATCTGATAGTGGGTTGATGGCCTTCTGTGGATATTTGGCAGAAGACACCAAACTGTCCCAGAGGTGAACGCTCATCTTGGCAAATGTGCAAAGTCTTGCCTGGTGGAACGTATGCTTTAAGAATGTCCGGCATGACGAATGCTTGGGAAGAACCATGGAAGGAGTTACGGGAAGACTAGGCTCTAGTCTGCTGCTACTTAAGAGCCCAGGGACTTCCTGTGGGAGGTCAGTTGGGCAAGAAGGCAGTCAGCCCTTTGGAAGAAACCCATCAGGTTCCTTGCTGGGACATATGGAGAGAAGTGGGGTACACAGTCATCCTCTTACATGATTGGAGGCATCTTGGGCTTCTGTCTTTCTCTGTTTGTGTGGTCCCTCAGTGGAGTGCCTGTACTTTTAAGCCTCCAGGGAGAGCTGGAATGAGGCAAACCAACCCCCAGCATGCCACTGTTAGCAGAGCTTGGAGGACCAGGGTANCTTACATGATTGGAGGCATCTTGGGCTTCTGTCTTTCTCTGTTTGTGTGGTCCCTCAGTGGAGTGCCTGTACTTTTAAGCCTCCAGGGAGAGCTGGAATGAGGCAAACCAACCCCCAGCATGCCACTGTTAGCAGAGTTGGAGGACCAGGGTACCTTGCAGCCTTGCTTGGAGGAGTGGTTGTTCCAGAAAATGAACCTTTGTCCCTTACTTCTGGCTGGCATCTGATGAGGTGAGGAGGCTGGCCCAGAAGGCAAGGGATAGTAGGCAGTGGTGGAGGCTCTCCAGCCCTTCGTATTCCCAAGGGCCCCACCACGGCAGGTCCGCAGCCCCAAGCATTCACCTCTTTATCTCCATCATCACAAAGGTGATTCCCCATGAGAAGCATAACCCAGAGACCTCTGTGCCAAAGACTGCCTCCTGGTTCGTCACCCCATCCTTCATGGCTCCACAAAGTCGTGAATCACCAACTCCTCTCTTGGGGTTATTTTCTGGGCGAGGTTTGCTTCAGGCTGTGTCTTAACCTTAGACACATGTGGACAGGTTGAAACTTGAGTACATGGCCGTGGAGTGGAAAGTCATCCCTCTTAACTGTCCCTGGGCTGGGGAAGTGGAAGGTACCAGTCACCTGGGTTAGAAGTCCAGGCTAGGGCAGAAGAGAGAGCTTGTAGAAACTGATGGATCTTAGAGATCCAGATGAGGTTGAAGAGAGCAGCGGTGATTTATATCATTTTATGGACACTGCTCGTCCTTACCGCGTGCTGGATTGCCAAGACGGCTGTCAGCTACTGTGCTGAAAGCAAAGAACCTGCTCCTGCTCAGGCCAGGTTCAGGGTTGGGTTTTATCCTTTATTAAGACTTAATGATTCCTCGGATAAGTGTGATTGTGGACGTGACTGGCTTGTATTCCACTGTGCTGCTCATTGGACCCGCCACGCATCTTTCTTTAGCTGAAATAACAAAACCCAGCACACCTCTAGGGATGGTGGTGAATGTAACCTAAGTATGTCTTCATGCCAAATTTCAGCCACACCCAGAGGGTGTCACGTGTTGTTGACTTGAATGTGTTTCCTCAGTCCCATCCACAACAGGAGGAATTAAAAGGCACACGTGGCCCTCATCGCTTGCGAGGCTGCCATTTGTGTTGGGACGCCGGGCAGTTCAGTCTAGAGGAGGGAACCTGCCATGCGGCTGTCTGCACGTGGACCTGCTCTTGGGACAGACAGTATCAGCCCAAGAGGCACTCAGAGTTTGTATAACTTGGCCCTGCCATTGACAGCGTCCGAGCTGCAGGCACTTGATTCTGTTTCAACACTGTTCACTGAGTCTCCTGAGAGTCCTTCTCTGCCCTGTGTCCTGAGCAGATGAGAGTGAAGGGAGAGCAAAGTCTAGACTAGCCCATCTTCTGAGCAGAAACAGCCCTTTAGAGCCGCCAGGGTGGAGCCCATTTTCAAGCCATCCCGAGACCCAAACAGATGAGGCCAGTGCAGGTCTGTGTGTGGTCAGGGTAGGGCACGCCAGTGCTGGTCCCCGCCCTCTCACTCATGGCCTGCTTTCAAGGTCTGTGGAAATAGGGTGGTCTCATCATCAGGCTGGGGTAACACAAAATTATGTTGGGGTTTGGGTCTGCCTTCTCCCTTCCCAGAGTCCCCAAGGGGCCACCAGGTGGAGCACGCCTGCACACCCACTCACTCACTGTGGTCTCTCTCCTTCTGACGGCGTTGCCCTCAAATTTGCCTGCCACCCTCTGGGCCAGGCCTACAGATGGAGCTGGGTGTGTTGGAGTTGTTCACCTCCTTGCAGTCTTGAATTCAGTGAATTTAAGAAGCCTGATTTTTTCACCAGCCCACCCGTAGGTGGCCAGCTTTTTAGGTTGAGGGTACCTGGTCTCATGTTGTACAGATCAGAGCAGGCGCAGGGTTGTATGTGTTAGAAAAGCTTTGGGGGAGGGGTGTTACAGGGGGTGTGACTGTTCTCTCAATCATATGGGTTTGAAATGTTCTCTGGGTATGACTGTCTAACCCTGTCTGTGTGGCCAAAAAAAAAAAAGTTATCCAGGTAGTTTTTACTACCATAGATAGCCTGTAAATAAATGCTTGGAAAAAATAACTCTAACAAACCAGTAAGATATTTGTCTCATTCATAAATATTGTGTATTTAGCACTTGAAAATCAACAAATCCAGAGTTTTGGACATGCCACAGACTGTTAAAAGCCTAACTGTACTTTTTGAGAATTTGTCAACACCTACTAATATGCCTTATTCTTCAACTACTGTTGTTTAGATTCTGGTTAGAAAAGAGTTTTTAGAGATGTAATCAGTTGTTCAGTTTAAACACTTGAGGCCTAACCTAGCCAGTCTTCATTCCTCTTACAGAAACAAGCCAGAATGTGAGGTTCATAATTAGGGCTGCCTTTTGGGAAGAGAAAACTAAGTACTGCTATTGCCAAATGATATTTTTTGATAATGTCAGGAAATACAGGGACAAAACCTTTTTCGTTGGTGTTGTTTTCAAGTGTGAAAGACGCATTTCGTGCCTTTTGGCACATTTTTATTGTAGAGGATGTTATGGTATCAGCATCGACAAATCACAGATACAAAGAACTCTATAGATGATGACACTATTAAAGGTTTACCCGATTCTGCAGAAGAGCTTTTTAAAAGATACTGTGGGGGCCTAGAGGCAGCATATTTTACATAGAAATCTCCACAGGTTGAAATGCCAAAAAATAATGAACACAGGGTGTTGACTCACAGAATTTAGTCCTTTGTCACAGAGTTTTCACTATTAATAAAAGCCAGTGATTGGGTATCGCACAAGGCACCTCTCCAGGCAGCACGGCCCTCTCACCGGGTGATTCTGGGCTCCCTGGAGGCCGGGCGTGAGCAGGCAGCCCCTGCCCACACGGCTGGGTGACAGGCTGGCTCACAGTCTCAGACCATCCCTCAGCCACAGGTGCTGCTGGAAGGAGGGAAGGGGGATCGCTTTTTCCCCAGTGGAGAAGTGAGGAGGAGATAGTACACTGCAAGCAAAAACGTGACCCAGCGCGATAGAGTGAGGCCTGTGTCAGCTGGGCCCTTGCCGAATAACAAACCAGCATCTCTGAGTGGTCAGCGCCATTGCCCTGGGCACCCCCGCGGTTTGGTCCCGTCTTGTAGCGCCCTGTCCTCCGTCCCCCTGTGCCTGTTCCCTGATGTCTGTGTGTCGGGAATGTGTTCAGACATGAGGTACATCTGATATATTCCCATGAAATAAACTGCCAGCACACTTTCTAACTTTTAACTGTTGGGGGCGGGGGGAGAAAAAAACCAAACTTTTTTGCTTAGGTCATGTCCAAATTATCGACTGTTTATTATTTGAGAAATCATTCTTTACATTTAAAATTTTTAAAGAAAATCCTTGAGGTATTGATGAAGTCCTCTGTGTAAATGTGTTCTCTTCTGTCCATGCTGGCATTAAGCCAAATCAAAAGCTGTGAAAAAAAGAAATGTGCTTGAGAATGTGTGTTGTAGATGAGAAAGTGATTTACAGATCAAAGTCTTTGTTTCATGAAGCTACCAAACTTTAAAAAGAATGTCACTTTTTTTTTTTTTATTACGGAACCCAGAGATTATAAAAAAAAAAATTATTGTTGCATTTTTGATGCTGGCATGAGATTTTTGTCCACTTTTTTTTCATATGTGTGTAAAAAAAAATTCTGTCCATTGTTTACTATGGGATTAGTATTACATTTCAAGGTAAAACAAATGAATTTGTATTGCTTGATAAAAACTATTAGCTTGTAAATTTTAAAAAGGTTTCTTTACCTCACTTAAAGTAATGGACCAATAAACCTGTAAAAGATGCTTTCTTTACCTTGAGTCATGTTCCATTTGTACAGCTTTATAGTACAGAACATGCATGACTCTTAATCCTATTTTCTCATTTTCTCTAAGGAGGTATCTGTTTATAGGCAAGAATCAGGATATGCAAAGCAACAGGAAAAAAATACCAACTGTTTTATTCTTCATTTCTTATCCTCAATTTACCCTTTCCTACATCTTACAAGATGGTGAAGATGAGAAGATGAAGAAACCACCTACTGTCCATCTGTAACTGTGATTGGCAGGAAGGCTGGCAGCTGGCCTAGGTAACTACATGGAGGATTTCTTCCCACTTTATCCCGTAGCAAAGCACAGTGTCATATTCTGAGTCAGAGCCAGTCATTGCCTATTTTTTTTATTGCTATTTTTAAAAAAATCTGTAAAGGAGAAATACCTGTGGTTCTTTAGTGCATCTGAGTGTGTTGTAAATCAGAGACCACAATGCTCAGTTAAGCTTACCTCATGATGGCCATGCACTGGAACTAGACTTCCGCTGGTGCTGAACTTGGCTTTTTGATAGTAGACATCATTAATATAAGACTTCAGTCACACAAAATGAGGCAGGAAGGTGTGGGGTAAGAGATTTGAGATCAAGTCTTAGCTTTTCCACTTACTAGCTATGTAGCTTTGGGCAAGTGCCATCTCTCTGAAATTCAGCATTATTATCTTTGAAATGAAGACATGCCTTTCCTGAAGGGTGGGTGAAAGAAACTAGCAATAATGTCTACAAAGCACCTAAGTGTCTGCTGGGCCCTCCTTATGTCATAACCCTTATGGGAAGACTTATCCTATTACTTGTTCAAATCGAGCCAACTTAAATATCAGAGATATTCCCATAAGAATCCTTCCTGTGTGCTTTACTGAAAATTTATGTATTGCCAGTTGAAAATTTTAAAGGGGGGATATATCATTTTTTTAAAACTGTTTTCCTTTTAAGAAGATTATGAAAATAGTATGCTGGAGGATTGTAGTCAGACTGAAGGTCTGGGGAAATAGAAGGGAGTGGATGATAAACTAGAAGTGATAGAAAGGGAGATGGATTTCAGTGGTGAAGCAAAGATGACTTGGTGATCTCCAGCCTGGGAGCTGGGAGGTGATGCCATTTACGGAAACATGAACTCAATCAGCAGAAAAACATAAGAAACAGAGTAGGCTTAGATGGTGAGGTAGGAGAAGAATTTGGTTTGGACTTACATCTGGGGAGACCCAGGGGGAGGTGTTGACTAGATTGTTGCAAAGAGAGTTCTGGTAGACTGGATTATCTGGGAGGGGAACCAAGGGCAGGACTTTGGGATCCTTAGGAATTAGGGATCCTGGGAGAGGTGGAGGGGGGCTCAGGGAAAGTTCGAAAGAGAAAAAGATCTCCATAGATTTGAATAGTGGTTCCTAAGCTTGAGAACTTGTGAAAACACCAATTTGGGGGCCCCACCCCTAGAGTCTGATAGTATTTGTCTTTCTCTTTCTGATTGACTTTGCTTGGTACGGTAATCTGTAGGTCTCAGATCAAATTAGAGAATTTGCTTTTCTAACAGGTTCCCATTGGATGTTGATGAAGCTGATCCAGGAACCACACTCTGAGAACTAACGGTTTACAACATCTGCTGGAAAGACTTAGAAAGACCTGGTGGCAGGTGGGGTTGAAAAAGTGTCAATACTATGGTGTTGTGAGCCCAGCTTAGGTGAACACCCACAAGTTTATGGCAGGGTCAGTATGGACAAGTAAGGAAATTTTTCTAGATGTTGAGAGCAAGCTTGAATGGAGAAGCTAGTGATTAGATTCATTTAGGTTGGGGGACTGGTCAGGGGCTGGGGTGGAAGGCAAGGAGTCAAGGGGAGTGAGCAAATTGATTAGAGTTTGCCTAGAGCGTGGCCTTGAACTCATTTTCCCCATCACACGTTCTCTGCTCCAGTGGCCTGTCTCAGCGAGGACCTCTGCCTCCCTCCTAGTTGCCTGAAGCCCACATCTGAATCATTCTTGCCTCCATCTGCCTCACTCTTTGCAGTTCATCCACTACCCACTCCTGCTGACCTCTAGCTTCCAAATATTCCCCCAAGTCTGTCTAACGTTTCTCCATCCTCATAGCTTCTTACCTAGTGTCAGCCCACCACCACCTTCACCTGGATTCCTCAACAGGCCTCTCTGTCACTTTTCTGCAAGTCTTGCTCACTCCTTCCAAAGCCAGTTCCTTCTCAGTGCTGCCAAAGTCCTCTTTCTAATATACAGATATAAGCATTCAACACTGTTACCCAAAACCATTCAACAGCTATCCTATTACTCTAAAGAGAAACCGATTCTTCCTTTTTAAACAAAATTTAATTGAAGTATAGTTGATTTACAATGTTAATTTCTTCTGTACAGCAAAGTTACTCAATTATACACACATACACACACACATACATACTTTATCATATTCTTTTCCATTATGATTTGTCACAGGATATTGAATATAGTTCCTTGTGTTATACAGTAGGACCTTGTTATCCATCCTATATATAATAGTTTGCTAAACCTAAACTCCCATCCCTTCCCTATTCTACACCACCCCCGCCGCCCTGCCTTGGCAGCCTCAAGGGTCTTCTCTGTATCTATGGGTCTGTTTTTTTTCATGGATATGTTGATTTGAATTGCATTTTAGATTCCACTATGTAAGTGATGTCATATGGTGTTTGTCTTTCTCTTTCTGACTTTGCTTAGTATGATAGTCTCTAGGTCTATCCATGTTGCTGCAAATGGCATTATTTCATTTTTTTTTATGGCTGATTAGCATTCCATTGTATATATGAACCACATCTTCTTCATTCATTCATCTGTCAGTGGACATCTTGGGCTTTTCCTTGTCTTGGCTATTGTAAATAGTGCTATGAATCTTTTTGAGTTATATAGTTTTGTCTGGGTATATGCCGAGGAGTGGGATTACAGGATCATGTGGCGACTCTAGTTTCTGAGGAACCTCCATACTGTTCTCTGTAGTGGCTGTACCAATGTACATTCCCAGAAACAGTGCAAGAGGGTTTCCACACCCTCTCCAGCATGTGTTATTTGTAGACTTTTTAACGACGGTCATTCTGGCTGGTGTGAGGTGGTGGGTACCTCACTGTAGTTTTGATTTGCATTTCTAAGGAGAAACTTTTTTTAAAAAGCTAATGTGTTCACTTCTGTGCCTTTGCTGCTGCGTGAGGGCTTTCTCTAGTTGCGTTACGTGGGCATCTCATTGTGGTTGTTGCTCGTATTTTGGAGCACAGGCTCTAGGCATGTGGGCTTCAGTAGTTGCAATGTTTGGGCGTAGGGCACAGGCTCAGAAGTTGCGGCACACGGGCCTAGTTGCCCACGGCATGTGAAATCTTCCAGACCAGGGCTCAAACCGGTGTCCCTTGCATTGATCTTCCCAGACCAGGGCTCGAACCTGTGTCCCTTGCATTGGCAGGTAGGTTCTTTTCCACTGTACCACCAGGGAAGTCCCTAAAGAGAAACTTTAAAGGCTCTGTTTTGATGTTCCTTCTCACTGTCCCAGCTCCCCTCTCGATTCCAGCCCCCTCGATACCTCTCCCTCCATCCCTCTTTTCTCCCTCCATGTTGATTTTCTGTACTTGGGGATATTTTCACCGTCAGGTCTTCCAGCATGTTCCTTCTGCCTGGAGTCTCACTTACCATCCAGCCTTGGTAACTCATCTTTCCAGTTTTATGCCACTTCTCCCGAGAAGCCTTCTCTGTGCTCTTGGGTTTGGGTTATATGCTCCCTTATGCTAGTGTTCATTATAAGATACATAACTGCCTGTCGTTCTGTCTGCTCCACCCACTGGTGGGCTGGGAGCTGTCACAGGCTTGCCCTACCTCAGCACCTAGCATGGTGCTAGGATCCGAGAAGATGTGCCTTGAAGTTTTGGACCAGTCCATGCAGGGCATCAGTGATGATAACAGACTCCGAGCCCAAATGCTCTGAGGTTTAAATGCATTCTCTGGCTTTAAGTTTTATCCTAGTCTGAGAATGCCATGTCTGAGTTCTAGAGGGAAGCTGACCAAAGAGACAGTGAGTCACACACTCATGCTATGAATGTTGATTTATTAGGTGAGTCTTTTATTCACATAATTTAAAAAAATAAGTACCTCAAAATGGTGTTAGCATATCTCCCTCTCCTTTCACACCTCTCACTTTGGGAAGTACTGTTGATGGAAAGTATTCCTTTGAAGAAAGCCTTTTTGATAATTTCCTTCTTAAAAACAAAACTGCACTGACTTCAAATGCATGAGCCCTAGATCGATCCCGAGTCAGTCATGGCTAACAAGGCCTGAGGGAAGAAAGCTAAACTTTGTTTTCAAGGTTCTGTTTCAATTTTAAAAATACTGAATGATGTTCACTGTTGGCAGTTCTTTCGAAAATTCCCTTCCTCATCCCCCTCAGGTGGTTGACTGCCTTTGCATTCTCACACAGGACTCCTGGGTGACTAGTTACCGTGGGTGGAGCCCCCAGAACATTCCTGGAAAAAAAACTGGCTTCCATGCCGGGTATGGCTGTGCCTGTGGCCTCTGTATCTCCCTTGAAAGTTCGCACTCTACTGTCTGCAGAACCCAACCTCTGCCTAATAGCAACGTCTGAAAGCTGAGAAAGTGTCTCCATCACCAGTTAAGTGCCTTCCCCCACCCACCCAGGGCCCCTGAGCCACCACAAGTCATTCTGAGGCCAACTCTGCCTGGAACTTGGGTTCCTTGAGCAATGGATTGCCGTGGACACCAGTTCTGGTCCCGTCCTTGGTCTTCAGAGGGAGTCTGGCCATTGCTGGTGTTTCTGGTTCCCGCAGATCAGCACCTTCATTTCTCTGTGATGTCTCCAGGCTGCAACCACGAGGTTTGCTTATAGGCCACGATGCTGTAAGAATTTACAACAGAATTACAGGGGAACAGCTGGAATGGGGAGGGAGGGTCTTTAGCCATCTCTCGGAGACTGTCCATTATGGCAGCAGAACCGCTGGACTCTCTGGAGGAAAGTGGCCCCAGAGAATTTCCCTCACTCCAGCCTCCTTCCTGTCCCATAACATGGAGAGCCCTTTGCATCTACATTTTCCCTTTCTTGGAGCCTCTTTCCATCTCACTTCTGTCTGATGATGCACTCCCATGCGGACCTCAAGCTCAAGCTTCACTCATCCCAAGCGGAATTAGCTGCATCCCCTTCTGCCTTTGCATTGCCCTTTTCTCTCTTCCATAAATCATCACATTGTTTAAAAATACTGGGAGATGAAATGGACCCCTAGGAATGAAGAGCTGTATTGAAGTCTTGAATCTGTGTGACCTTTGGCGTGTCCTTCAACCTCTGGCGTTCTCCTTCTCCACTGTTAGAGCTATAGGAACCCCAGGTTCTAAGCTGGAACGCAGTTCTTCCTCATGGATGGATCACATCTGGAACTAGTGGGTGGGGTGTGGGCAGAAATCCAAATCCTTCTAAGGAAAAGCTTTGTAGAAACTTCCAAACACAGATTTCCTACCCTACCCTACCCAGGGCTCTCCAGGGAGGAGCACTCGCTATTCTTAAAGCTGACTGAATGACAGAGCTGGCAAGAGGTGAATAGAGGCAGGCAGCCCAGGACCACAGGGACTGTTCCAGGCCCGACTCCACAGCTCACCCCAGCTGTCATGACAGCACAGCTACGTGGTTGGTGAGTTACTTTAAAGCAGGACAGGAAAACTTTTCAACATTAAGATTCTCTGCCCATTTGAGTAACCATCTCTGCTTTAGAGTGTATTGCACGCCTGCATTGTGTTAACTTGATCCCCTTAGAAGAGGCAGGAATTCCTACTCACTGGGAAAGAAAAAAAGAATTTCTTCCTGGTGCCAACAAGATAACTCCCTGGGAGATAACATTCCTTTCTCAATCTTGTAATAGGTCACAACCCACCGCTCACCTTGTTGGACTACGTAAACTGTCAATATGTTGCTTTGGTTTGTCCCCGCCTGGTCCATCTTGAGAAATGTTTAAAAATTGAAGTATGTTCATTTATAATGTGTTTTTTTCAAGTGTACAGCAAAGTGATATATATATTCTTTTTTGGATTCTCTTCCATTATAGGTTAGTAGATACTGAGTTCCCTGTGCTATACAGTAGGCCCTTGTTTACCTATTTTATATATCTATCCAGTTGCTCAGTCGTGTCCGACTCTTTGCAACCCCATGGACTGTAGCCTACCAGGCTCTTCAGTCCATGGAATTTTCCAGGCAAGAGTACTGGAGTGGGTTGCCATTTCCTTCTCCAGGGGATCTTCCCAACCCAGGGATCGAACCTGGTTCTCCCTCATTCCAGGCAGACGCTTTAACCTCTGAGCCACCAGGGAAGCGTGTATATAGGAGAAGGAGATGGCAGCCCACTCCAGTATTCTTGCCTGGAGAATCCCATGGACAGAGGAGCCTGGTTGGGCTGCTGTCCATAGGGTCACACAGAGTCGGGCACAACTGAAGCGACTTAGCATGCATGCATGTTTGGGAGAAGGAAATGGCAACCCACTCCAGTGTTCTTGCCTGGAGAACCCCAGGGACGGAGGAGCCTGGTGGGCTTCCGTCTATGGAGTCGCACAGAGTCGGACATGACTGAAGCAACTTAGCAGCAGCAGCAGCAGTGTGTATATGTTAATCCCAAACTCTTTTAATTTATCCCCCACCCCTTCCACAATACATTGTCTCACAAACAGAGAACTGTAACTGTGCCTTGGCGTCTTATAGGTAGAACAGTCCTCGGTGTTTCCTGAAATAGTCTCCCTCTGGGTTATAATCCTTGGATTAGCAGGGACTAAAATCTTCTATTTCTTCCTTAGATTGACTGTTGATCAACTTTTGTTGATTATGGTGGTGGCCAACCCCTGACATGGCAGCTCCTGGGTGGTCAGTAGTGCTGACGTCACACCCTCTGTCAGATTGTTCTTTCATTAAAGACTTTGAGTAGTTCTTATGCACTAAGCTCTCTGCTGGACACAGGGTACAAGGTCACTCAAACAGGCGTGGTTCCTGCCCTCAGGGAGCCTATGGTCTAGTGAGCAAGCATGTAAAACTAAATCTCTAAGTAATCGTCAACTCTCATGCTCTGAAGGAAAAGTATAGGAAGCTAGGGGAGCGTATCATAGAAGGATCTAACTTAGATTGGGAAGGGAATTTTCTCAAATCCTCTTTGAGTAAATGGTGTTCAAGTTAAGACCACATCTAGCTACATTAAGAAAGAGGTGTGGGGTGTCAGGCTTCTCAGTGGTAAAGAATCCACCTGCCAGTGCAGGAGACACAGGTTTGATCCCTGGTCCGGGAAGATCCCACATGCCAAGGAGCAACTAAGCCCATGAGCCACAACTACTGAAGCCCACATGACCTAGAACCTGCACTCTGTGACGAGAGAAGCCCCCGCAGTGAAAAGCCCCCGCAGGGACGAAGACCCAGCCCAGCCTCAGGTTTGATCCCTGGTCCGGGAAGATACCACATGCCAAGGAGCAACTAAGCCCATGAGCCACAACTACTGAAGCCCACACGACCTAGAACCTGCACTCTGTGACGAGAGAAGCCCCCGCAGTGAAAAGCCCCCGCAGGAACTAAGACCCAGCCCAGCCAAAAAAAAAAGACATGTGGGTAAGGAAGGGGGAGGGGCATGAGGGGGAGGCTCCTGGGGCTGAAGCAGAGAGGGGAGCATGGTGCGTGGCAGGAATAGCAGGCTGGAGAGGAGGGTGAGGCTGGATTATGCGGGACCTGTGGTCCACCGTGAGACAGTGGCGCTCATCCTAAGAACCGTGGAAGCCAAGTACAGAGCTTTGAGCAGGAGATGATGTGAACTGGTGTCCACTCTAAGGAAATTTCTCAGGCCACCTGGTAAAAAGAGGGTGGATGGACGTGGGGAGATTGGCTCAGGGCTGAAGTTGATTCCCCAAGTGATTTGGACTAGGGGTAGCAACAGTAGTTTGAGGCATATATTGGAGGTAGAATCAGTCAGGCTTGACGGATGGCAGGTACGGGGAGATGAAGCAGCAGGAGGACTGTGGCGACTCGCAGATTTCTTTCCGGCTGAGTGTGATGCCATTGAATGGGATGGGCAAGACTGGAGGGGAGCAGATGTTAGGAGGGCGTCGAGGAGGCAATTTTGGAAACGGAGATGGTAATTTGAAATTTTGAAAATAATTTAGATTGCTTCGAGACTATGAAGTGAGAACACAACCCAGATCTGAGCCCCAAAGAATTCTTCCATGTGGAGGTTTGTAGAGAAGTCAGAGAGGTAGGAGAAACCCGGGAGAGGAGGTGTTAAGAAAGCCAAGTGACAAGTGCTTTCCAAGGAAGAAGTGACCCACAGTGTTGGGGGCCACTGAGAACCGATGGCGAGGGGATGGCAGGGAGTCCAGTGTACTCAGCTGTGAGGAAGTCAGATCTCAGCGCAGCCCTGGAGGCATTGAACAGGGAAGTCAGTCTGGCGTGGGTTGAAAGTGAATGGGAAGTAAGCAGGTGCAGACCAGCACTGGAGAACATGGCTGCGGGGAGGAGGAGGCGAGAGGGTGGCCGGCCACGTGTCAGTTCTGACAGGAAGAACTCGGGAGATGGAGTTGCTAAGTAGTACAAGTAAACTCTAAGGGGAGAAAAGGGGTGGCACCGTCAAATAGTGACTAAGAACAAACTGCCTGGGTTCAAATCCTGTCACTGACCCTTATTAACTGTGTAACCTTTGGCAAGTTACATGACATCTTAGATTTTGTTTCTTCATCTGCAAAACGGGGATAAAATAGTAATTGCTTCAGAGGATTGTTTGAGAAGGCTAAAACATATGAAACATTCAAAGTAGTGCCTGGCACATAATCAAGACTGTTTACATGTTTGCTAGTATTATCTTTGAGAGATTGAGGGAGGGGAACAGGATGGGTGCAAAAGAACTCAGGCTTAGAGGTCTACTTTGAAGAAGATGAGCCCACTCGCTTCTGATGGCATCTATGAACCACAAGGCAGCAGCTGAGTGCATGTGTGATGAGGGGTTGGGGGCTTGCGGATGGGCAGAATCAGACAGACATTCCCTCAGCATCTCCCTGCTGCACATAAGGAAGAGTGAGGAGGAGAGGGCAGGTTCTCATGGTGCCGTGAAGTTGGCTCACTCCCGTACCAGGAAGGGCTGGGGCCACAGTCACTTATTGCAAATGAGCTGTTGGCAGCTGGGCCCAGGAACCTCTCCTCTCCACCTTCTGCCCTCCTCCACTTCCTGCTGGGACATGTCTTCCTGGGCTTTTCTGTCTTTGGAATGTAGCTCTTCTTTCTGAGGTTCAACTGTTCTTCTACTGGTCTTTCCTGTTGATCGTGCTTAATGATTGGTGGTGCAGCCTTGGCCGCTTGAAAGAATTTTTCAGGATTTTGTTCATTTAGTGACTTTGTGGAGGGAAAAGTACTAGAAACACTCCCTTTCTACCAAAGGTTCTCAACCTTGGTTATACATCCGAATAAACTGGAGAGCTTTAAAAAATTCCCATGCCTAGGCTATTTCCCAGATCAACTGAGTTGGAATCTCTGCGGGTAGGATCCAGACAGTCGTAATGTTTTAAATCTCTCCAAATGATTCCAATGTACAGCAGGCAAAGGAGGCTTTGTTAGCACGCGAGTCCCTCTACTGCTAAATGTCTCCAACAGAGGCATCTACTTGAGTGCCTCAATTCACGTAAGCATTACTACTTAGGATTGGTTCAAAATACTGACCCGACTTCTGTGGTGTAAGCTGAGGAAGATCCTGGATATCTTAAAATTCCATGCACACAATGTAGGACTGGGCCCAAGTCCATTGGGGTGAGGTGTCTCCACCTGGGGTGAGAGCAGCCTGCCTGCTTCACATGCCCCAAAGTCCCTTTAAAAAGGGAAAGCAATGAAACTGTAGAAAGGAACCATTATGTTGCATATTCTCATTGCTTTCATTTGTCTGTTTCTGTCTCTAGCTATGAGATATTAACTAGTCTAACGAGACTTGTTTTCTTTTGTTGTTTTTTGTTGATCTGTTTAGGTCAAAGAGGCTGTTTCAACCAACTGCCAATCAAACAGAACTGGATAACTTCCAAGTGGCACAGTTATTAATCCATTACTCACTCGGACAAAGAGCTGGCACTCCAGAGAAGTTTGCATTGTGGGTCAGGTCTAGCTAAGCCCAACCCATTCAGCCAAGATTCTCATGAAAACAGGGGCACATGAAAAGGCCTAAGGGCTGGACAGTTTGAAAATGAAAACTGGCCAGAGATGGCACTGGTAATCAAGTCTACTGTTTTGCACAAATTCTCTCAGCTGTTTGATCTTATTCTCTCAACTGTGAAATCAAAGGACCCTCATGATTGATGGCTTCTGTCTTAGGAAGCTCAACTTTCTATGCAAGCACATCAAGCTATGCAATGAGATGCAAGAATCCCAAAGTGGCCCTTTTCACCATCTACTTCCCACTTTTTCCAACCTACCTTTAACTTTTCCGAACCTGCCTTCAACTCTTCTACTCTGCAGCCTAGAACACCACCATTAATGATATGGAGGGCTCCAGTGTGCTACCAAGCAGGTCCCTTTAAAATGCAAATCCATATCATGTCCTTTGTATCTTATTGTGAATATCATTACTGTGTTCCTTTCTCCTCTGGTGGGATTGATACAAGCGTGAGAAAAGGGCCTAAACAGACCAAAGCTCGGCTGTCTAATATGTAGTCACTAGTTACACTGGCTTCTGAACTCTTGCATTCAAATGGAGTCCAAGTTGAGATGTGCTGTCAGTATAAAATATACCGGATTTCAAAGACTTAATTCAAAAGAACTCATTGATTTTGTAGGTTGATTACAAAGATATTTTGGAGCTATTGGCCAAATCAAATATATTATTAAAATTATTTCAGCTGTTACTCGTGTTTAAACGTGGCTACTAGAAAATTTAAAATCATATAATATGGCTTGTGCTTGTGGTTTTGTATTTCTTTTGAATGGGGCTGGTTGAAGACCAGACTATTTCATGTGGTCTATATTGGTGATAACTTCAGCTGGCAACTCTCCCCATGGGCCTTTGTATCTCCAGCCTTCCTCCTGCCTGTTATCTCCCAGAACATAAGCACTCTTGTTTTACAAATGAGACAATTTCCCCAGAGAGGTCAGAGGAATTACCCATTTCCTGCAGGGGTGCTCAGAGTCCTCCCAAGATAGAGAGAAGAAAGAATACGAGGCCGGATGACTGTCACCTAAAGGAGACTCAATGAGGTCTGGGTGGTTCGAGAGGGTTTCTTATCCCAGCCTCTGATTACAAGAAAGTATATGAGGCTCCTATTACAAAACTGCCAGGAAGTGAGCCAGCATGTTGAGGCCCTCTGTTTATTACTTATGACTTTAGGGAATTCCCAAATTACCAGATTATTAGTTTGAGGGAACAGGAGTTTTTCTTAGTGGGAGAGCCTACTCAGAACCCATTGTGTAAATGTAAAAAGTAAATACTTTATGATAATAGGCTGGAAATGCTCCAGCAGTCCTGACCTCAGCCCCAGCCCAAAGGCAGGAGCTGCTCCTGTCTTACCCAATCGCTGGGATGGCCAGGAAGGAGAGAAAAGAGGAGAGTGCAAAGCAGGTGCCGATGAACTTCTCCATGGTGAGCTGATAGATCTTGTTGTACAGCGTGGATGTCACCACCCCAGTCAGCGTCAGGGACAGCTGCAGGATGACGAACACCTTTCCTGTGGAAGGGACCGAGGTTGCCAAGGTTACTCTGCTGTCCCTCCGTGTTCCCTGATAGCTGAGTCTCTACGAGGCTCTCGGGAGCCCCCTCCCCTTCCCTGACTCCCTGTGTTCGCGGCGCATGTTGCCAGGATTCTGGCCTCCATCCACTTGGCTCTCCCCTCGGCCCGTGGGTGGCAGTGTTCTCCTTTGTGACTTTCCTAGTCTCTCCCCTGTTCCTGCTCCCACCCCTTCCGCCCTGGATGGATGCTGGTGTGTGCCCAGCGTCTTCAAGGCTGCTGCTGGAGCTCTCTCCTGTGCCTTCTGTCCGTCCAAACCCTGTGCCTCAAACCAAGTGGCTCTGAAACCTCTCAGATTCCTTTCACTCACCATAAGAGGAACCCTTGATGAGTTTGGATATTGCTGATCGGATGGTTGTGATGGGGATGAGAGCGAACAGCATGATGGCCCGAGCTGGAAAAGAAGCACATGAGAACTCCTCACTGGAGCCCAGCCTCCACCAAAGAGTAAATCAGAACAGAAAAACCTCCCTTCGAAGCCGCCTCCCCACCCTGCCCCAGGGCAGGCTGACTCCCTGAGCTCTCGGATGGAGCTGTAGATGCTGCAGACCCATCTTGAAGGTGGCAAGGCACCGGGGACATGGTGACAGGTGGTGAAGGGTGTCTTTATTGGCAGAGTTAAGTGGTTTCTAAGGAAATGGAGCTGATGTCACTCAAGTGACTTACAGCTCCTTGCCTCTCAGGAGCGAGGTGTCTGCCCTCACCCTACATCATCATCTCTGGGACGCAGTCTCAGTAGCTTTGGCAAGCTGCATCCAGAAACGTGTGCCACTAACACAGCTGCTCCCCACCCCCGCTCTTTCCCTCTAGCCCTGTTCATCATCCTGATGTGGGGGTGTGTGTGTGTGGTGAGGGGGTGGGGTGGGGTGGGAGTGGCTAGAAGTGATGGGGAGGGAAGGGGAGAGGTTACTCAGGCTTGCTCTTGGCCTGTTTAACTGGGAGCTGGCTAAAAGTAATCTAGCCATTTTGTGAGATGTTTTTCTGAGCTGTGTGACCTCAGTCAAAGGGTGGTCTCTGGGAACAGTCTAGAGTTGTTCCGTTAGCCACTGGCAAGTCACATGACTACTTAAATGAAATAAAATGAAAAGTTCTGTTCAAGTTGCACTAGCCACATTTTAAGGGCTTCATAGCCACACATGGCTAATGGCTACTGTATCAGGCGGAAACGTTACAGAACATTTCTATCACTCTAGAAAGTTCTATTAGAGCACTGGTCCAGAGTGCTCTGCTTGTGGTTGTCTGTGTCCTCAGAAACTTCATTCTGCTTCCTTGAGGGAATGTATTATATTGGTTGTGGAAGGCATTTATGGAGGATTTTTCTGTCTTTTTGAAAAGCCTGTGCTTGACCTGAAATGATTTTAATTAAAGGACCTTTTCAGCTGGATTACTTGAAAATGTTTTATCCCTTTAAAATTGGGGAGATAAACTCAACCCCATCTCTTCCACTCAGGGCCATCCTGAAGCCTCTCCTGACTCCCAGTACCACTGACCGTCTCTCCCTTGACTTCCTAGAGCTACGGATCCTGCTCTGATTACATTTCAGTGGGCAACACAGCACAATACAGCCAAACTCAAGTGCGCATAATCCTGTGTCCCTTGTGCCTCCTAGGCAGCAGACATGATCTCTGGTGCTGAGCTGTGACAGACCACAGCACCGCAGGTGTACACCCCGTTATTTAGGGGGTCAGCAGTGTCCTTGTCCTGCCTCCCCAAGAATGCCAGACTCACCAATGTAGAACATGTATGTCTCTTTCACAAAAGCCAAGAGGAGGGCTCCTGACGCAAAGGAGACCATTCCGATCATGATCATGGTGGTGTCCTGGAAGTAGCGGGAGAAGACCAGCACGCCCAGGAAGCTGGTGATGAAGATGGTGTACCCCGAAGCCATACCATAGCCCACCTGCACTTGGTTCCAACTCAGAGGCTCCCTCAGCACAAAAAGCGGGATCACATCCACTGTGCCCACCACTGCCAGGTCATAGATGATGGCGCCCACAAAGAGCAGGGCAATGATGATTTGTTTGGGCTTAGCCACTGCAGGAGGTGGAGGGGGCCCCACCACACTCTGCTTGTCTGTCTGATCCGGATCCAGGGTGTCATACCTGCCGGCAGTGCCAGGCACTATATCCACAGCCTTGCGGGGCTTGGCCTTGGACTTGGGGACCTTCAGCACGAACAGGCTGTACAAAAGGGCACAGGTGGCACAGCTTACGCTGCAGGCGGTCAGCACCAGGCCCTGCTTGGAGTGCCCGACCATCTGCTTGAAGAGATGTCCCGAGACCATGCTCCCGCAGAACCCCGCCAAGCCCAGAACCAGGTCAAGCACAATGAGGCGCAGGGAGCGGCGGCCCTCGGAGGAGCCGAGGGATCCCAGGGCCATGACCCCCGACCAGAAGGCGGAGAAGCCGCCGCACAGTCCGGTCAGCGCGGCCCCCGCGTGCAGCATCTCCACGGGCCAGTCCAGCAGCACTTTGAGCAGCAGCACGAGGCGGGAGAGCAGGAAGCCCAGCAGGGGCACGCAGATGGAGACCTTGCGATGGCAGTGGTCGCTGAGCCAGCCCAGCCCGTAGGCCGACAGCAGGGGCGTCAGGCCCATCACCAGCTGGTAGATGATGTAGAAATTGGAGATGGCCCTCTGCTGTTCGTCCTCGAGAGCCCCCCGGGGCGACGGGCTGGAACTGTGATTGGAGAAGGTCCCGACTCCGAAGGACGCCTTCACCACGAGGAGCAACCCCGCGTCGTGGAGGGAGGTGGCCACCTGCGTGGAGGCCACCACAGGCTCGATCCAGGTCCACACCTGGAGGCGAGGCAGGGGGCCCCTCCACGGCCAGATGCTCCCCTGGCACATGATGGGGTCTCTGACGGGGGGATGGAGGGGCTGGCCGGCTGGCGCTGCGGCTGCTATTCCCGAGGGCTGGGGCTCCGGGTGAGCTGAGCTGAACCCCAGCGCAGGGCGCAAGTGACAGCAGCCAGCCCTGCGGGCCGGTGACCTCCCGGACCGCGGCCACTCCTCCCCGGACCAAAAAAGGCCACGCTCCGCCCCCGCCGGGGGAGCGGGACTGGCCGCGGCCCAGGGAAGCCACGCGTCTGGGGAGCGCCCAGCGAGTCCCGGCCGCGTCACGCTGCTCTGATCTGCGCGCAGGTCGCTGGGCGCTCTCCCCTGGGACTTGCCCAGGCCTGGCTTGAGTCCCGCGGGCAGGAAGCAAAATTCTGGCCTGGGAAGGCAGTTTGGAGTAAGCAGCGGGGTGCCTAGGAATCTGCCTGGGATCAGTGGAGGGGAAGGGCAGTGAGGTTTCATTTAAGCAACGGGGACCTACATGCTGTAGGGAACCCGGGTAGCGCCAGACTTGGAGAGAAACAAACAAATCAACCCTCAGGAGCGCTAATCTCTCTTTGATTTCAGTCTTGTGGATAAATACCTAGCCGCGGGCTTGCTGGGTCATAGGGTCGTTCTCGGAGAAGGCAATGGCACCCCACTCCAGTACTCTTGCCTGGAAAATCCCATGGACGGAGGAGCCTGGTGGGCTGCAGTCCATGGGGTCGCTGAGTCAGACACGACTGAGCAACTTCACTTTGACTTTTCACTTTCATGCATTGGAGAAGGAAATGGCAACCCACTCCAGTGTTCTTGCCTGGAGAATCCCAGGGATGGCGGAGCCCAGTGGGCTGCCATCTGTGGGGTCGCACAGAGTCGGACACGACTGGAGCGACTTAGCAGCAGTAGCAGCAGGGTCGTTCTGCTTTCATTTTTTTTTGAGGAAACGTTTTCCATTGAAGCTGCCCCACTTGCCTTTCACAGCAACAGCGCGCACGGGCTTCAGTGTCTCTCAGCCGCACCATCACCTCTATTTCTATTCTGGTATAGCCATCCTGAGAGGAATTAGGTGATACCTCATTGTGGTTTTGATTTGCATTACCCCAGCGATTAGCTATCTTTTCATATGCATGTTGGCCATTTGTCTGTCTTCTTTGGAGAAATCTCTGTCCAAAGAACTTTTTTTAAAAAAATCTAAGTCCTTAGCACGTTTTTGTTGTATGACTGAATTGTAGAAATTCTTACACATTTTGGAGATTAACTTCCTATATGGTGTGCATTATTTTCTCCCATTTTGTAAATTGCCTTTTGACTCTGTTGATTTTTTTCTTTTGCTGTGCAGAAGCTTTTTAGTTTGATGTAGTCCCACTTGTTTATTTTTAGGTTCTTGAAGAGAGATTAGCACTCCTGTGCTCATTGTAGCACTATTCACAATAGCTAAGATATAGAAGCAACCTAAATGTGTATTAATGGATGAGTGGAAAAAGAACATGTGGTATATAAATATAGCTGAATTATTTGGCCTTTAAGAAGAAGGTGGTCCAGTGGTTAAGAATCTGCCTTGCAATACAGGGGATGAGGGTTCAGTCCCTGGTCAGATAACTAAGATCCTGCCTATTGAGGAGCAACTGAGCCTGCGTGTGCCACAAATAGAGAGTCTGGGCACCACAACAAGGATCTTGCATGACCCAGTGAAGAACCTGCATGTCGCAACTAAAATCTGATGCAGCCAATAAATAAATAAATGTTTTTTTAAAAAGAAAGAAATCCTGAGATTTGTGTCAACATGGATCAAACCTGAGGACATTATGCTAAGTGAAATAAGCCAGTTGTAGAAAGACAAATACTGCATGATTTCCCATATGAGGTATCTAAAATCATCAGAGTGGAACGGTGGTTGCCAGGGATGGGGGTGGAGGGAAGAAGAAATGGGGAATTACTCATCAACAAGCATAAAGTTTCAGTTAAGCTAAATACAGAAGCTCCAGAGATCTGCTGTACAACGTTGTATTTATAGTCAATAACATTATACATGTAAAGGTTTGTTAAGAGAGGAGCTCTCATGTCAAGTATTCTTACCATAATTAAAAAACAAACAAAAACCTCAGGAGAAGCTATGCTTAGCCCTTCTTCCATACCAAAGACCTCTCAGAGAAGAGTCCTGCTTTGAGCACCTGAATTAATGGGCCCAGAGCCACGACGGGACCCAGGCCAGCACAGGTCCCAGCCTGGAGGCTTTGGCCTCAAACCGCAGGACTGAGAAAGAGACGGGGAGGTCCTGTCAGCCCGGCATGTCCCTACAGATGCTAAACCGGACTCTGGCAGGGGCAGATTCCACAAAATCAGAGTCACCAGGATTATTTGCTTCTGAGTAAAGTCCCCAGGACCCTTTCTATTTTCTTTGCAGTTCTTCTTCCATGCCATGGGCTCACTGCCTTGGATAGGTGGAGACGGGTTTCCCTGGCTGCCTTGCTTCCTGTACACACTCCTGCAAAGAGGACCAGGGCGATGGGTGGTGCAGGGGCAAAGGCGCACCACAGACAGCAACGTTTCTTCTTCAGGGTCATCCCCAGGGGTAGAAAGGCAGAACACTCCGGCTGTCTCCCTGTCTGCTTAACCCCGATGCAGCTCAGGCAAGCAGGAACCTGAAGTCATACAAGGGAGGATCAGATCTGCGCGGAGAGTTTATAAAGTCAAAAGGATAACGTACCTGTGGGAGTAGGGACTAAACTCTAAATGATTTCGTGTAGATGTGCACCCTTTAGACAGTTTTTAGATGAGCTATAATCTCCCCTACCCCTCCCTGTGCTCAGGGCCCTGTGTCCGGGTCCAGTCAGCTCTGCCTTCTGCAAAGAGAACGTCCCACCTCATCTCTCTTACAAGCCGGGAAGTCCCTCAAAACTCCCACACTGCCCTCTTGCACTCCATCACGGAGGTCCACCTTGGGAGGTGCTGGTTTCACCCAACCCATGCCTGGCTCTCCCACTCCATTCTTAACCCTGTTCTTCCAGAGGCCACAACAAACAAAGCAGTCTGACCAGCCTGTACCTGTAACGGGCAGAGGCTCCAGGGGATGGATAGTTTGTGGAGGAAGATGGTATTCACCCATCAGATATGGCCACCAGAACAACAGCCTGGACCAGATGGATCACTTTAGCGATTTAATCAAGAGATCTGTCTTTTCTTGGGGCCACAGAGCCCCAAGAAAAAGGCTCTAGAGGTCTGGGAGGGTCCATGAGGTCTCACTTCTTCCCATACTTTGTGAAACCAGGGAAATTTGAGTGGCCAGTCCAGGACACATTTAGTAGGAACTGTGTCATCATGGTGCGAGCCAGCCCTGGGACCTGAATTCTCTGGCCCAGAAATGAACTTATTATCAGGGCAATTGGCACCTCTCCCAGTTTAGGCTACTGAGGTTAGCACTGTATCTGTCATCATGTCCCACTCCTCTCTCCATCTCTGAAGCAGGCTATAGCTAAGTGAATGCCTGGCTGTCTGTGTAGTCCAGGCTACCAGCAAGTATAGCCCTTAAGCCAAGTTGAGGCCTGACCCTGACACCTTAGTCTCTAGCACAAGGCTTGCATTATTCAACTGCAAAGGTTAAATTCTCATTTTTTTACATTGATAAAGTCACACTATTTGAGAAGAAAGGGACTTATGAAAAGGAGCAGCAACATTTACTGAGCCTGTATTATGTACTAAGCAATTTACAGGGGCTTCCCCGTGGCTCAGCGGCAAAGAATCCATCTGCCAATGCAGGAGACAAGAGAGATGTGGGTTCGATCCCTGGGTTGGAGTAGGAAATAGCAACCCACTCCAGTACACTTGCCTGGGAAATCCCATGGACGGAGGAGCCTGGCCAGCTACAGTCCAAAGCGTCGCAGAGTCGGGCTAAAGTGACTGAGCACACCCAAAGCAATCTACAGGAATAAATTTCACCCCCCACTCCCCACGCCAAAAGTCTGTAAACTAGTTTATCACCTCATTTTGTCAGAGGAGACACTGAGGCCAGAGAGGTGAAGTTATTCACACAAGATCACACAGCTAGGAAGTTGGGGAGCCAGCATTGAGCACTTGTCTTTGAAAGCCTGTAGCTATAGGGGAAATATGGCGACAGGGAATGTTATTTGAGGGCATCCTCCCAACCTGCGCAGGAATGTGGAGAGGGGCAGGAACACTTAAGTAATAATGAAACCTTTCTTGATCAACAATGTATGAACAAGTGGAGGGGGCTCAGAGGGGTGGATGAAATGTATTGATTGAATGTGTATCCCAGGCACTTCTCAACCAAACAGGACATCTGTTTTCTCAACAGACGGCCCCCAAAGAAAGGAACAGTCAGTCTTTGTTTGGAAAAATGCCTTGGGTTGTTTAGAAGGTGAAATCCCCAGGCCTGGGTTTCAGCTGTGGAGGAGGCACCAGAGAGTGGGTGGAGCCTCTGGGCCTGAGTCACACAGCTTGCTGCTTTGGTGGAGGGGGTGGGGAGGAGGGGAGGTGGACAGGAGGTGTAGGGAAGTGAGAGTCCGGTCTGTTGAGAACAGGAACTCCCCTGTCAGGGAGGTCAGAGGAACTTTAAAAGAATAGGAAGGTCTAACAGGGCTTTAAAGAGCTTACAGTCTCTCCTGTGTATATAAATGTTTCCTGAGACCTTACCCGCGCCTCCTTGGTTCTACAGAAAAGTCTACTTATGAACATATTGTGTGAGTAGGATTTTTTACTTTGGTAGAAACTGGTGAAAGAGCTGTGATTCAAGTCTGGATTAACATAACTCTGGGCAGATATCACATGAGCAGAAAGAGACCATAGGAACACCAGTCTCCCAAGGATTGGCTGTAATCTGGGATGGGCTTGTCACAGGCTGTGGACTGCGGGAGTTAAGCCCTCTGACATTGATAGTCAAGGAGACCCTGGTGGCTGAGGCAGCCTGCATTGATGGGAAAGGTGTTCTTTATTGCTGATGTTTCAGGCTAAGAAGAGCCTTTCATCAAGACAATGCAAGTGAAAGAAAGAATGTGCCTTTCAAGACTTAACTATATAATGAACAAAGAGGCACAAACTCATCCTAAGATACAGAGATAAATCTTGTCAGTGACCATCCAAGAACTTTCTTTCTAGAGTTTCCCAATGGCTGGGCCATCTCTGCAAGCAGGAGGCAGCCCAAGTACCCGTGCCTGAGCACAAACAATCTTATATAGCCGCACACAGGGAGAAGATATGCTAGTTATATGAATAAATAATTTCTCACAGTAAGTTAATACATTGGTATTCTGAATTCTCTGCCTTTCTAATTTGGTCAATGTGGGCCTCTTTTTGGGAAATGACTTCCCTCTTACGTGCTGATGAAATGAAGATTTTTACTCTGTCAGGCTGAGAGCTAGGCCTTGACTATATTATCAAAATAATGAATGCACTCCATGGATCCCCTTGGGAAATTATTTCATTGGCCATTCCCCCTCTATGTGGCACTCTAACCAATTGGTGGCCCTGCCCAATTTTACAGATGAGAAAACTGAGACCTAGGGGAGTGAAGTCATTTGCGGTCACACAGAGCTAGAATTCAAACCTTGATTTGTTTAACTTCAAAGTCTATGCTATTTTCACAATGTTCCACTTCTGACATAATTGAATAGAAGAGATACATTTTGAACAGGCATGTATTTGTTGAACACTTTGTCAAGTACTGTGAGCCTGTTTCTATCTACGGTATTTTCAAACTCAGTGATTAATTAATTAATTCATCATCCATCCATCATTTACAGCATTTTTGGAGGATCAGGACCACTATTTGGTACCAGGGAGGCAAACCGTTTGACCTCAAGGATCTTTCAGTATGAAGAGTTATCAACAGGCACTGTACTAACACTCCAAATTCTATTTTACACATGAAGTCACTGATGCCAGCCCACAACTCCTCTATCAAAGATTCTGGCTTAATGAGGTTCCTCTCCACCCCAAGCTCATCTCCCGAACTGAATGGCCTGATGAACAGCCTGCTCAATACTGTAGAAGTAAGACATCTGTTTTTACTAGCCAGGACACACTGATTCTTCTTCTGATATTACACCCCATTTTCCCTCTGATGAACCATTCCAAGGGTAGATGAGACTCAATTCTAGCCAATCACAGCACTGAGTGCTTGTGATCATAGTGACTGGCACATAGATGGAAATATGACCCAAATTTGGACCAATAAGAATTGGCCCAGGACACTGGCTTAAATAGTTAGGGAAGAGACTCTCTGCTCATCTTAGACTGGGAAGGATGAAAGCTTGGAGTTGCTGGCAGCTGTTTTGCTCTCACTAAGGCAGAGCTTGCCTAAGATTGAAGCCCTTATCAAGGACATCAGAGCTGAAAGATGGACAGTTAGACCCTGATGGCATCCTATGAGCTGTGCCTAACATAACCTACCTCTTCACTTTTTGATAACAAAANGCAAAGAGTCGGACACGACTGAGCGACTGAACTGAACTGAACTGAAGGCAGAGCTTGCCTAAGATTGAAGCCCTTATCAAGGACATCAGAGCTGAAAGATGGACAGTTAGACCCTGATGGCATCCTATGAGCTGTGCCTAACATAACCTACCTCTTCACTTTTTGATAACAAAAGTTTCTGTTTTCCTCTTTCCCAATCCCGGTTTGATTTGGGTTTTCCACCAGCTGCAAATGAAAAAGATTTGATGGAGCCAAGCACACAACCTCTCATCTCCTGTGACATCTACCCTTCTTCAGCCACAAACTCCCTTGGATCCTGAGTCTGATCATCAACTGTACCTGTCAGTTCAGTTCAGTTCAGTCACTCAGTCATGTCCGACTCTTTGCGACCCCATGAATTGCAGCACGCCAGGCCTCC
>SJYT01020635.1:274367-287141 GCA_006410635.1 Cephalophus harveyi | reverse complement strand
GTGAGCCTGAGTGAACTCCAGGAGATGGTGATGAACAGGGAGGCCTGGCGTGCTGCGATTCATGGGGTCACAAAGAGTTGGACACGACTGAGTGACTGAACTGAACTTGAGGACCTTAGCAGCTTGGGCCGCTGTGTTGCTCCTCCCGGCACAGACACACTTGCGGTTTTCTCTCCGAGGGCAGGACAAAAACGCCTGGTTTGGGGCAGAAGACTTCTCAGAGGCATCCAGCAGGTGTAAGAGGGGGTCTACGTTGGGGATGCTTTTAACCCTTTCAACCCATTGCAGAGCCTTACAGCGCAGTGCCCTTAGCCAGTCCGTCCGTATGAGCACGTCATGGTGCAGGACACCTTGAATCAGATTCCCGGCTGGGGCACTGACAGGCTGTGCAGCCTTGAGTGAGTGTGTGTGCGCCTCTGGACTTCCGCTTCCGTGGGGTGAAAGGCAGCAAGAGAGCCAGCCTTCCAGGCGCTCCGTGAGGCTGCGTGGACTCCCACGGGGCCCCTCCAGCGGCGTCAGCCAGTCCACACAGACATCCTTCCTGCCGCCCTGCAGCAGGGGGCCAGCCTTCCACCTCCCACCCACCCTGGAAGATGACGGAGGCTGGTCAGAGGTTCAGGCCACTCCTGCGACCACCCACCCGGGTGAGAAGCAGCAGGCGGGGCTCAGGGGACGCGTGCGGACAGGAGCCCACAGCAGCAGTATTTGCGAGGATGAAAATGCAGACGCCGTCTAGACGTCGCTTCTCGTAAGATTCACTGAGCAAATCACAGCACCGCCGCAAAGGGGAACGCGCTTTCTATGGACGCCTGCCTTTACGGAAACTGGGTTGATCGCTCAGCTCTCACCCCGGCTTCCCCTTTCTTCTTGGCAGCTCCACCTCCTTAGGTGTTGTCCCCTTCTGATGCGGGCTTCCCAGGTGGCGCCCGCGGTGAAGAAGCCACCTGCCAATGTGGGAGACACAAGAGGCAAGGATTTGATCCCTGGGTTGGGAAGATCCCCTGGAGGAGGAAATGGCAACCCACTCCACTATTCTTGCCTGGAAAATTCTGTGGACAGAGGAGCCTGGCGGGCTACAGTCTATGGGGGTCGCAAAGTCCATGGGGTTGCAGAGTCAGACGTGACTGAGCTCACAGGCACCCATGCCTTTCTAATGCAGCCTTGAGACTCCAGAGAAGCCGACCCCACCCTGGGTCCAGCAGAAAGCTCTAGTTAATTGAACTCAGGGATCGGCAAACATATTCAGTAAAGGACCAGATAGTAAATACTTAAGTAAATACTTCGCAGGTCATCCCGGGTCACAGCTAACTCTGATGTGGTAGGAAAGCAATGCAGACGACACACGAAGAAGCCAGTCTGTGTCCAGTAACTCTTAACTAACAAAGCCAGCGGGGCAGATGCAGCCTGCGGGCAGATGCGGCCCACACGGCCTAAGCCAGCAGTGAACGTCTAACCCACACTGTGACGGGTTCAGTAACTCAAGCTGGTCCTGCTGGCACCAAGCGTGGCCCTGGTGGGAGTTAAGGGTCTGATCTTGGATGAAGGACGCCGGGGAGGCCCTCTGTGGTCAGAGCAGGTGAGCATGGATCTGGGACCTGAAGGCTGAAGAGGCAGTCATCGGAGCAGGGGCTGGGATCCCAGGAGCAGGAGATGCCAGGTGGAAAAGCAGAAAGGCTTTGTTCTCAGGAAGAGGCTGGGTACCTGGCGCAGAGTGAGGGAGGGCAGGAGAAAAGGCCAGTTCTGGGCCTGCCGGCCTGCCAGGGGCATGTGCTGTGGTCTAGTGGGCCAGGAAGCCCCTGGAGAATTCATCAAAGGGTTTCAATAAGTTATCTTGTGTCACAGGCCCTGAGAAACATCCAGAAAGTTACAGGACCAATGTTAATGGTCCTTACTGCGAGGAGATAACTGTCCATTTGCTGGTAGCTCAGGCAATGGCACCCCCACTCCAGTGCTCTTGCCTAGAAAATCCCATGGTTGGAGGAGCCTGGTGGGTTACAGTCCATGGGGTCCCTAAGTCGGACCCAACTGAGAGACTTCGCTTTCACTTTTCGCTTTCATGCATTGGAGAAGGAAATGGCAACCCACTCCGGTGTTCTTGCCTGAGAATCCCAGGGACAGAGAAGCCTGGTGGGCTGCTGTCTATGGGGTTGCACAGAGTCGGACACGACTGAAGCGACTTAGCAGCAGCAGTAGCAGCAGATGGTAAAGAATCCGCCTGCAATGCAGGAGACTCAGGTTCAATCCCTGGGTCAGGAAGATCCTCTGGAGAAGGGAATGAGTACCCATTCCAGTATGCTTGCTTGGAGAATCCCATGGACAGAGGAGCCTGGCAGGGTCCATGGGGTCACAGAAGTCCCTAACTAGGAACACCGGAATGTCTATCAACAAGGGTATGGAGCAGCCAGATGTGGCGTGTCAGTCAACGGAATGCTTGTTCGTTGTTGTTTAGCCACCAAGTCGGGGCCAGCTCTTTGCGACCCCATGGTTTATAGGCTCCTCTGTCCATACGTGTTCACTGTTCCTGGTGACGTCGGAATCCCTGGGTACCCACCCCGGGGGGCAGCTCAGTGAGATTCAAAGCGAGTCCAAGGTGTCCGTGTTACCTTCATAACTGAACCATACTGGGAACGCTGTCAGCCCCCAGAGACGGGCTTTCTGCCAGGACCAGAGTTTGCTCTGAATGCGGTAAGAAGACACAGACAGAAAGCAACCCGAACGACCGCAGAACCCCTTCTTGTGTGAGTTACTTCCCCTGATTAGTCAGCCATTTGCCCTGAAAATGGTGACTTGGAGGGGAAGGGGAAGGTGGGGCGAAGCCCACAGCTCCTTCTCCTGTCAGTGCTTCCTCACTCGCCAGCGAGCGGGAGGCAGGGAGCGTGTGCAGAGGCGCCAAGCGGGGCCTGAGGAAAGTGCTTCCTCACTCGCCCGTGAGCAGAGGCAGGGAGTGTGAGCAGAGGTGCCAAGCAGGGCCTGAGGGACACGTGCCCAGGGTCCGGGGCCCACTGGCTCTAGGACCCGCTGTGGGTTCCCAAACCCAGGTCAAGTCCTGCAGTCAGCTGTTCTAGCCTTGCTTCTGCTTCAGCAGATTCAACCAGCTGGGGATAGTGTTCTTTTTGTTTGTTTTTTTTTTTTTTTACTGAAAAAAGGTCCATCTAGTCAAAGCTGTGGTTTTTCCAGTAGTCATATATGGATGTGACAGTTGGACAATAAAGAAAGCTGAGTGCCAAAGAATTGATGCTTTCAAACTGTGGTGCTGGAGAAGACTCTTGAGAGTCCCTTGGACTGCAAGGAGATCCAACCAGTCCATCCTAAAGGAAATCTACTCTGGATATTCATTGGAAGGACTGACGCTGAAACTCCAATACTTTGGCCACCTGATGGGAAGAGCTAACTCACTGGAAAAGACCCTGATGCTGGGAAAGACTGAAGGCAGGAGGAGAGGGGACGACAGAGGATGAGATGGTTGGATGGCGTCACCAACTCGATGGACATGAGTTTGAGCAAAGTCCGGGAGAGAGTGAAGGACAGAGGAGCCTGGTGTGCTGCAGTCCATGGAATCACAGAGTCAGACACAGCTTAGCAACGGAACAACAATGAGTGGACTTGAGCAGTTCCAACCCCTGTTGTTCAAGGGTCAACTCTAAAAGAGCTGAGTTTGTTTTGTATGATTTTCACTCTTCTGGTCTGGATGGAATATATGTGCTTATTATACGGGCCAGGAGATAGAAGTTGTGTAGCTTTGGTGATTCTGCTTACGGGGTAAATGCTCTTCTGTCTGTATTTAGAATTGGGATTGTGCCATGTTCAAATGGGTGGCAAAAATACACGCCATCTGTGAATTTAATATCGTGCGAATTTAATACAATCATTCAAATTAAAATGCTTCCCTATACTTAGAACATTAAATAGCAAATATAAAACACTCTAACAAGTCAAGAGCGAGACCACAGAAGAAAGGAAAAAACTTTATATTTTAGTACCTTCATTACCTGTAGCCGCATTTCTTTTCCTGCTTTCTGAACACAGGCCCTGCATTTTCACCTTGCACTGGGCCCTGCAGGTTGGGCAGCAAGTCCTGTATATTGTGGAGAAAGAAACAAGAGAAGAAGTGGTCAGGGGCAGTGAGCAGTGCTTGGCCGGCAAAGGATTGGCTCTGAGCCCAGGCCTGGCCTCCCCCCACCCACGTTTGCAGAGAGGAAGGAGCTGGGAGATTTGTTTGCACTCAACTCACTTAATCAAGCGGCCGGGCAGGCATCAGCAGTAACTTAGACTTTATCACAATATTTTCTTTGGCTCCTGGCTTCACCTTGAAGGTGAAGTTGGGGGAAGGGGGGTGGCGGCTGCTCTGAGCTCACTCCCTGGGGTCCTTCTGGAGACGTGTGAGCACAAAGAAAGCTCATTCTTCTGCTCTTAAAAACAATCAGGCCCTTTCCCTCTTTTATTTATTTTTTCATTTTAAGTCCAGTTTAGAAAGAGCTGGGGGCCGTGACTCAGTCCTTCCCCGCACCTCTTGGAGAGGCTGCCGTCGGGAGCACGGGGCCCAGCTAATCTCCAGGAGCAGTATTTACGACCCTCAGGGAGGCAGAAGGCAGATGCTGCAGCGTCACAGCAGCCAGGAGCTGTGGCCCAGGGGTGGCCCGGCACCCTTTGGAGGGTCAGCCTCGCCAGTGCCAGCTCAGCTTCCCCAGAAGTCTCCTCGGCTTCTGGGCCTGGCAGGGCTGGGGAGCTTGGCGGCAGGTGTCCGGGCCAGGGCTGGCGCCAACAGCACCCTCAAGGCCCTTCTGTGGTGCTCCCTCTGCCAGGACCACATGGGAGCGAGCACACTCTGGAAGGAAGCCTCGCGCCTGGAGAGCCCTCAGGGGTCAGGAGGAAAGGAATTGAAAGCAAGAACACTGTCCACTGCAGATGCGGGATGATGCCACCCTCTAGGGAGCACGGCTGCTGCATTTACTCCTTGGGCCATTCTGAAGCTTTCTCCAGCATGGCCATCCAGCACCCAGACAGGGTAGAGGAGGGAACTTAGCTTTGCCATCCTTAGCAGTGAGTCTGAATGCCAGCCCACAGTGTCGGGAGGCCACATAGAGGTGCCCCATGCATGTTAGTTACACTTATACAAGGTGCCCCAATCTAAAATGTCCTCATTTTTAAATGTCAGTGTGTCAGAAACAGTTGTTTGCCCCTCAGATTGATTTTCTCCTTCTTCTTCGATAATGGCATTTCTGGATTTTAGCTGGGCTCGTGACTGTCCTGAATAAACTACACGTTCAGCAGCTTGGCCAAATGACCAAGCTCAGGCCAGTGGCCTGGCTCTGAGCTGAAGTGATGTGGGAAGCTGCCCAGCCTTGCCCTCAAAAACAGAACAAGCTCTCCCCTGCCCACTTGCTGCAGGCTGAATGCAGGCCCAGGTGATGTGACGGTGAGCCATGGTGGACCTTCTGGAGGGTGACACTCTGGAATGGAGACAGAGCAACGAGCAGGAGGGAGCCTGGGTCCCCTGGCTCCATGCAGCCTCCATATCCGTCTGCTTATCCTTGGACTGTTTTCAGAGAGACAGAAGAAATGACCTCTTCTTTAAGATGCTATTATTTGCAGTCTCCAGTCTAGCAACTGGACCTGTATCCTAAGCAATTCCTTTGGCAACTATCTCAAGTTTTAAAATGATTGCGTGGGAGACATGGAACACAGCCACGTGTTGGATACTACTGGCAGGACCACTACACAACCTGTGCCTTCGGCTTGGAAATCTAACCTGGATCGAGAGGACAAGAAAAACATCAGTTTGATTAGAGAGGATGAATTCATAAGTATAATAATTAAAAGCTCAATAATCTAGTGGGAGCCATCTATTCCAGGACTGGGCTCGGTCCTTGCCTTGCATTGTAAGTTTGTTTTCTATGTCTGTGAGTCTTTCTGTTTTGTAAAAATAGGCTCATATGTATCATCTTTTTAGATTCCACATATAAGCAACATCACATTATACGTCTTTCTCTTTCTGGCCTACTTCACTCAGTATGGTCCCTGTTTCAGTTTTTGTCAAAGAGCTTCATCCATGTTGCTGTAAACGGCATTATTTCATTACTTTTTTGTAGCTGAGTAATATTCCACCATATGTGTCTACTCCACTGTGTGTGTCTACTCCATTGAGTGTGTATATTCCACTGTGTGTGTCTACCATACTGTGTGTGTCTACCGAACTGTGTGTGTACTCTGCTGTGTGTGTATACTCCGCTGTGTGTGTATACTGCGCTATGTGTGTCTACTCCACTGTGTGTGTACATACCACTTTGTGTATATTCTACTATGTGTGTCTACTGCACTGTGTGTGTCTACTGCACTGTGTGTCTACTCCACTGTGTATGTATACTCCACTGTGTGTGTACTCCACTCTGTGTATACTCCAATGTGTGTGTCTACTCTACTGTGTGTCTACTCCACTCTGTGTATACTCCACTGTGTGTGTCTACTCCACTGTGTGTGTCTACTCCACTGTGTGTGTGTACTCCACTGTGTGTGTATCCTGCACCATGTGTGTATACTCCGCTGTGTGTGTCTACTCCACCGTGTGTGTCTACTCCACTGTGTGTGCATCTTCTTCATCCATTCATCTGCTGATGGACACCCAGTTTGCTTCCATGTCTTGGCTACTGTAAGTAGTGTGCAGTGAACACTGGGATGCATGTATCTTTTCAAGTTATAGTTTTTGTCTTTTCCAGAATATGCCCAGGAGAGGGATTGCAGGATCACGTGGTAACTCTATTTTTATTTTTTTAAGGAATCTCCACACTGTTCTCCATAGTGGCTGCAGCAAATTACATTCCCACCTTTGATATGGGAGAGTTTCTTTTTCTCCACACCCTGTCTAGTATTTGTTACCTGTAGACTTTTTAATGATGGCCATTCTGACTGGAGTGAGGTGATACATCCTTGTCGTTTTGATTTGCATTTCTTTAATGATTATGATGTTAAGCATTTTTTTCATGTGCCTGTAGGCCATCTGTATGTCTTCTTTGCAGAAATATCTGTTTAGGTCTTCTGCCCATTTTTTGAGTGGGTAGTTTGTTTTTTGATACTCAGTTATATGAGGTGTTTGTATATTTTGAAAATTAATGCCTTATTGGTTGCTTTGTTTGCAAATATTTTCTTCCATTCTGTAGATTCTCTTTTCATTTTGTTTATGATTTTTCTTTTAAGTTTAATTAGGCCCCATTTGTTTAGTTTTGTTTTTGTATCCATGACTCTAGGAAGGAGATGGACCTGAGAGGATATTGCTGCACCTTATGTCAAAGAGTGTTCTGCCCATGTTTTCCTCTAGGAATTCTGTAGTAGCCAGTCTTACACCTAGGTCTTTAGCCCACTTTGCGTTTGCTTTTGTATAGGTGTTAGTTCAGTTCAGTTCAGCCGCTCAGTTGTACGGGTGTTAGAGACTGTTCTAATTTCATTCTCTTACGTGTAAGTTGTCCAGTTTTTCAGCACCACTTATTGAGGAGACTGTCTTTTCTCCATTGTATATTCTTGCCTTCTTTGTCATAGTTAAATTGACTATACATATATGGATTTATTTCTGGACAAGGTGGGCCCTTTTAAAGATGAGGGTTTATGACATTGAGTATGAAGTAAGCCATGCTTCACCTGGGGTCAGTGAGAACATCTGGGTACCTGGGCCAGCAGGGAGCATGGTGACCTCTAACACAGTGTGTTCTAACCACCTACCTCCTATGTCACAGATGACAGAGAGGCTGGGATACAGTGAGGGAAGGGGGTCTGCCCCTGAGCAAACACCCAGGTAGTAGCAGCACTGGGCTTCAAGAGAAGTGTCACTGCAGGTAAAGAAACAGAAAGGAGAAACACGCAGGGGACCCGGGATCCCCTCACTCGTGGGCTGGATGTCAGAACTCCCTCCAGCTCCGCTGTAAGCAGCCGTGACGGGGGAGATGCCCGAGAGTCCCCGGGCACGCTGCGATAGGGTGAGGAACCTGGTCAACAGGGCGGAGGGGAGGGGAAAGCACACACCCTCGTCCTTCCGTGGCTACACCCAGAGGTGGGAGCCTTCGCTTCCACCACCAGCCCATTGGCTGGAACTTGGCCACATGGGCGCCCCTAGCTGCAAGGAGGGTTGGGTCATGTGGCCACGTGCCCAGTAAAAGTGGGAGTCCTACCACCAAGTCAAGTTCAAGTTCAGTTCAGTCGCTCAGTCGTGTCCGATTCTTTGCGACCCCATGAATTGCAGCATGCCAGGCCTCCCTGTCCATCACCAACTCCCGGAGTTCACCCAAACTCATGTCCATTGAGTCGGTGATACCATCCAGCCATCTCATCCTCTGTCGTCCCCTTTTCCTCCTGCCCCCAATCCCTCCTAGCATCAGAGCCGTTTCCAATGAGTCAGCTCTTCAGATGGGTGGCCAAAGTATTGGAGTTTCAGCTTTAGCATCAGTCCTTCCAAAAAGGAAGGCAAATGATAGTATCAGGAGATAAATACCAATTCTGCCACAAGGCTAAGAGAGAAGAGAAAATGGAGACCTCTGTCACAGACATGGGGCTGGAGGTAGAAACAAACAGCCCCTTCTGGGGGAAGATATGAAAACATCCATCACACACATGGTTAATAGCTTCCTCAGTATCTCGCCTCCTTCCTCCTTCCTAAGAGGAACCCTCCTTTGGTCAACATCACAAAGTATTTGGCTAAAAACTTCAATCTCCCAGTCTCCCCTTGGGACCATGAATTTGAGCAGAAATCTGCTGGGGATTTCTGGAAGAGCTTTCCACTTTCTGATAGCAATGCTCTCCCTTCTTGTTTCTCTGGTCTTCTGCTTGCTACTGGAAGCTCAGGAGTTTCTGCAAGTGCAGCGGCATCTGTCAATTAGGACAAGTGGGTATCCAGGGGGAGCCTGGGTCTTAGTCATGACCCTGAGCCCCTGCCATCTGTGAACCGCCTACGCAGACCTCCTTCTAGCAGAGAAAAGCAAACCCTTTGTTTGTTTAGTCCTCTTTGCTCTGGCAATTTGGGGTCTCCCGGCATGCCTGTTTGCTCTCTGACCTTGTATATTATAGGGAGGCTCACTGGTAGGCGTGCTCTGCCCACATGTACACAGTTCGTGGCTGACCCCACCATCCCAAGGAAAGGCCCTTCTAGGGAAGGAAGAGAAACCAATGTTTCTGACAGTCTTTATCTTGATCCTTTGTTTGTAAATGCAAAACAACTTTCAGGGGATCTCAGGACCTTTGGCGGAGAAGGCAATGGCACCCCACTCCAGTACTCTTGCCTGGAAAACCCCATGGATGGAGGAGCCTGGTAGGCTACAGTCCATGGGATTGTGAAGAGTCGGACATGACTAAGCGCCTTCACTTTCACTTCTCACTTTCATGCATTGGAGAAGGAAATGGCGACCCACTCCAGTGTTCTTGCCTGGAGAATCCCAGGGACGGGGGAGCCTGGTGGGCTGCCGTCTATGGGGTCACACAGAGTCGGACACGACTGAAGTGACTTAGCAGCAACATCAGGACCTTTGGAGAAAGCAAACATCACAAAAGGGAAGGTTCAAAATGGATAAACTGATTACTTTGAAATAAGCAGAGAGTATTCAAAGAGGTGGAGAAGAAGTATTTCCATTCTACTCTGAATCTTAGGAGGAGGATTCAAGAGACTGTTGCATCCATGAGAGTTGTTGTTATGAAAATGGAGTAATCAGAGAAGTAGGAATCATGTTTGAAAATGAGAAACAGGATTACATTTAAAGATTCCCATGAGTGGACTGAGAAATAAGACATAGCCAATGATGAAGTTAGTGATCTGGAGTACGTAATTGACAAAATCTCCCTGAATGTAAAGAGACAAAGCTGGAAAATGTAGGAGAAAATTTGAGACAAGGAGCATAAATCCAGGAGTTTCAGCTGCTGTAAAATGGGATTTTCAAAATAACAGAGAGAGTGGAGGGGAGGAAATAATAAAAGAAACGAAAAGAACATTTCTGGGCGCTCCAGGAAAGACTTGAGTCCTTAGGTTACATGTTTCACCTGGTTCCATTTACGATGCATACCTACAGACAAAATTTCCAGGGAAATTTTAAAACATTAACAATAAAAAGGCTACTCTACGGGCTTTTAGAAATCATAATTTTTAAAGTGATAAGTTACCAAAGATTGAGAACCAGATTAACACCAGATTTGTCATCTAGCTGGATGACAGAAGGTGATGGGGATATGAATTCCATGTTCTGAAGGGTAAAAGATCCTCAAAACATGTATATTACCATATGTGAAATAGAACCAGTCCAAGTTCGATGGATGAAACAAGGCATTCAAAGCCAGGACACTGGGACATCCCAGAGGGATGGGATGAGGAGAGGGGTCGAAGGGGGGGTTTCAGGACAGGGAGACACGTGTACACCCGTGGCTGATTCATGTCAATGTATGGCGAAAAACATCACAATAGTGTAAAGTAATTAGCATCCAATTAAATAAATTTTTAAAAAAAGAATATTACATGAAAAGAAAATCTCAGTCTAGGGTTCTTTATGTAGCCAAACCAAATAAAGATATTCTTAGGCATTCGAGAATGTAAAAATTCACCATCCATGTACTCTATTTGAAAAAGTTATCCAAGGATTTATATCAACCTCCTGAAAAAAAATCTAAGAGGAGGGCATATATATTATTTTAAAATGTCAGTTGACAATTATACAGAAGAGTCAAAAGGATGCTAGAAAGAAACTAGAAGACTGGGGGTTAGACCTGACGCTTGCTTGGAAGTCTCTTTTGAGCGGTAAACTTCCAGTGACTCGGAACTGCACTTGGCTTTGCGTGGATCCCTTCGCACTTAGTGCTGTTCACTTGCTGACGTCTCAGCGCTGCTTATTATTTCACAGTTTGCAGAGTCAGCCTATGGGCAGCTCTACATTTTTCCCAACTTTGGTCTTTTCAGTAGTCATGTACGGATGTAAGTGTTGGACCATAAAGAATGCTGAGCGCTAAAGAATCAATGCTTTTGAATTGTGGTGCTGGAGAAGACTCTTGAGAGTCCCTTGAACAGCAAGGAGATCCAACCAGTCCATCCTAAAGGAAATCAACCCTGAATATTCATTGGAAGGACTGATGCTGAAGCTGAAGCTCTAATACTTTGGCCACCTGATGCAAAGAGCTGACTTATTGGAAAAGACCCTGATGCTGGGAAAGATTGAGGGCAGGAGGAGAAGGGGGCAGCAGAGGATGAGACGGTTAGGTAGCATCATAGACTCCATGGACATGAGTTTGAGGAAACTCCAGAAGATAGTGAAGGACAAGGAAGCCTGGTGTGCTGTAGTCTGTGGGGCTGCAAAGAGCCAGACACTGCTTAGCGACTGAACAACAACTGACAGTTCAAAGAAGATTTAGTTCTAAATTCTAGAACAGAATAATGAGAAATAATAGTAACACAGTGAGAGAGTATATAGCAGGCACTATTCCAAGCACTTAGCATAAATTAACACTTTTTATCTGCATGAAAACTTTGTGAAGCAGAGATTATCAGTATCCTTATTTTTACCAATGAGGAACCTGGAACACAGAGAGGTTAAGTAACTTGTCCAAAGTCATCCAGCAAAAAGTGGCAGAGGTGGGATTTGAATTCGGACATACTGATCTCAGGGTCTGTGAAGTAAAACTAACATAACTAACGTGCTTAGGCGGCAAGAGGTAACAACAGAGTGAAGTCAGAATAACTGCACTAATTTATCTTTCAATGGAAGGAATTGTTCAATACCATCTAAAAGAATCCATCTGCAATGCAGGAGACCTGGGTTCAATCCCTGGGTTGGGAAGATGCCCTGGAGAAGGGAATGGCAACCCTCTCCAGCCTTGTTGCCTGGAGAATCCCCATGGACAGAGGAGCCTGGCGGGCTGCAATCCATGGGGTCTTGAAGAGTCAGACATGACTGAGTGATTAAGCACTGCTGCTGCTGCTAAGTCACTTCAGTCGTGTCCGACTCTGTGCGACCCCATAGATGGCAGCCCACTAGGCTCCCCCGTCCCTGGGATTCTCCAGGCTAGAACACTGGAGTGGGTTGCCATGTCCTTCTCCAATGCATGAAAGTGAAAAGTGAAAGTCGTGGAGTACTGGAGTGGGGTGCCATTGCCTTCTCCGACTAAGCACAGCAAGGATGAATAATCCAGAAGTAGAAGTAGATGTATTGTTAAAGGAAAACCCTGGTGGCTCAGATGGTAAAAGCATCTTCTTGGAATGCAGGAGACCCGGGTCCAATCCCTGGGTAGGGAAGATCCTCTGGAGAAGGAAATGGCAATCCACTCCGGTACTCTTTCCTGGAAAATTCCACGGATGGAGGAGCCTGCTGGGCTACAGTCCATGGGATCACAAAGAGTTGGACACGACTGCTGCTGCTGCTAAGTCGCTTCAGTCGTGTCCGACTCTGTGTGACCCCATAGACGGCAGCCCACCAGGCTGCCCCGTCCCTGGGATTCTCCAGGCAAGAATACTAGGGTGGGTTGCCATTTCCTTCTCCAATGCATGAAAGTGAAAAGTCAAAGTGAAGTCGCCCAGTCGTGTCTGACTCAGCGACCCCATGGACTGCAGCCTACCAGGCTCCTCCGTCCATGGGAGTTTCCAGGCAAGAGTACTGGAGTGGGATGCCATTGCCTTCTCCAGGACACGACTGAGTGACTTCAATTTCAAAATTTCACCATCAGAAAAACTAGAAAACCTGAGCCAAGAATTGACCCCCCTGGGGAGGGGGTGGGAGAGGTCTCTGGTGGAAGAAGACTTCTGTTACACTTCACTTTTTGCGA
>SJYT01020635.1:146613-274347 GCA_006410635.1 Cephalophus harveyi | reverse complement strand
TCGCAGCCAGCTCGGGGGCGGGGTGGTCGGGGCCCCCCTCTCTCAGCCAGCTCGGGGGTGCGGTGGTCCGGGGTCCCCTCTCGCAGCCAGCTCAGCTTGTCCCCTCTGTTGTGTCCAGTCAAGCCTCCCTCCCACTCCCAGGAAAAGTCTGTCTGGCAAAGTCTTCCAAGTTCAGAACCTTGGCAGACGCAGTTTTCCAGAAGGAAGCCCATGACTCCCGGGAAATGGCTGTGTTTGTCCCTCTGCCGCAGGGCAAGGGTGTTGGAGGCGGGCCCTGGGAGAACCTAAGGCGGACTTGCTGGCACTGCGGCTGGAGACATCAGCAGGCGTGCCGGGGACGTCTGTGGACCCCCTCCCAGGTCTGGCAGCGTCCTCCAGCTCCCTGGAAGGTACTGGGGGGTGGCGGTCCCTTCAATGTCGGGGTCTCTTCACGCCCCCCCCAGAGGGTCTACAACTTCTTGACCTCCTGTGTCCCCGAATCATCAGCGCCCGGCCCCCAGAGCCCCCTCTGGAGCCGCCGACCCAGCCGCAGGCCCGGCAAGGGCTCCAGACTCTGCCTGAACCGACGGCATCCCTGTGGTTCTCGCCGTGAGTCACGGCGGGTCTGCGCGCCCTCCTATCTGGGGAGCCGGAGATCGCCTTTAATTCCCTCCAGCTGGGCCCTGCAGGGCTGAGGTAATCTGTTCTGGCGCAAGAGGAAAGCAGAGAGCTTGTTGTGTCTTTGTTTCATTCAAATGGTTTGGATGATGACTCACTCAATTTCTTCTTTCCTTCTTTTTAAACCAGGGCACCGTCTAGAAGTCGTTTTTGATTAGAAGTTGACCTCAGAAGTATGCGCGCATCATTTTCAAAACATCCGCCAGCACCGCAGAAACCAACGCAGGATGAGAAGGGTCGCGGGGACGGAGGCCATTTTTAAACCAGGGCACCGTCTAGAAGTCGTTTTTGATTAGAAGTTGACCTCAGAAGTATGCGCGCATCATTTTCAAAACATCCGCCAGCACCGCAGAAACCAACGCAGGATGAGAAGGGTCGTGGGGACGGAGGCCAGGGCCCGCGGGGGGCGGGGGGCGCCGGCCTCAGTCAAAGCTGGGGTGCCTTCCCCATCAGCTCCCCAGAAAGCGCACTGACCTGGGGCCAGCCGGGGGCGACAGGGACGCTTGTCCTCGTCATGTGACGCCGGCCGATATTACTGAGTCGTTACAGGCCTCGCCGTTCTCACGGAGCAGTCTGTCCCAGCAGCGTCCTGTCAGGCAGGCACCCCTGGAGTTTGTGGTCTGAGCAGCATTGTCGATACTTCTCAGGAGCTGGGAGGTCAGGGTGGAAGGTCAAAGCCCCTGACCCACTTGGGCAGGGCTATCTGGTGGCAGAATCGGAGGTCCCGCTGGGAACACAGGGCCCGAGGCAAACCCTGCTCAGCCCCGTGGGAGAAGCTCTGAGCCGGTGAGGTGGCAAAGGGGTGTCAGAGGTGGTGAGCAGGACGTGGGTGGGGTTCAAGGTCAGGTGATAGGAGAGGGGAGGAGGTTGGCTGCCCAGGCTGGGGAGCAGCAGAAAGCTGAGGCTGACCAAGGTCAGTTGTGTGCACGCATGCTCAATCATGTCTGACTCTTTGAGACTTCATGGACTGTAGCCCGCCAGGCTCCTCTGTCCATGGGATTTTTCCATGGTAAAAATACTGGGGTGGGTTGCCATTTCCTTCTCCGGGGGTCTTCCTGACCCAGGGATCAAACCTGTGTCTCCTGCTTTGGAAGGCAGATACTTTGCCCCTGAACCCCCTGGGAAGCCCGACCACAGTCTTGGTTCTGGTTATCTGCTGTCCACTCTGTGCCACGTGGTCTGTGAAGATAGGTGGGCATGAAACCTTCATTCTCCCAGGGCCTGCAGGCTGTTGAAAGGGACCAGACTGGGAGCAGTCGCCTCCAGCCAGGGGACTCTGGCAAGCTCCCGGTGAGGGGCGGCCGTGGCCTTGGGCAGGTGGGGGTGGGGGCCTGCACAGGAGGGAAGTGAGAGCCTGTGTGTTTAGCTGAGAGACACACCTGTGGGGAAGATGGTGGCTGCATTTGGCATGGGTGTGGGCTGAGGGAAAGGGGGGATTCCAGGGGCTTTATTTTCAGGGATAAAACTACTGTGAAGGTCTGCTCATGGTAGCAATGGTGACTGACACAGCTGGAGAGGCCTGGCGTCGGCACCCCTGCCCCAGGGAGAGGCAATTGCCAAAGGCCTGGAGGGCTCAGCTGCCCGCCCACCTGTGGGAGCAGCTCCTCGGATGGGACCCCGAGTGTCTGCATCTTGTGAGGCCTCCTGCGAGGTGTTTGCGTATCGATGAACCGGTGGCTCGTGGTCAAGAATCCGCCTGCCAGTGCAGGAGACACGAGAGTCGTGGGTTCGATCCCTGGATGGGGAAGATCTCCTGGAGGAGGAGACGGCAAGCCACCCTAGTCTTCTTGCCTGGACAGTCCCATGGATGGTGGAGCCTGGTGGGCTTCAGTCTGCGGGCAAAGCGTTAGGCATGACTGAGCAACTGAACACTGTTTCTGGTGGGTGGCCTGTGTGTTTCTTCCCTGGGGCTGCTATAAAAAATGGCCACAAACTGACTAGCCTAAAACAACCAAAATTTGTTTTCTTTCAGACCTGGAGGCTGGAAGTCCAAAATCAAAGTGTCCGCCAGGCCACGGTCCCTCTGACGGCTCCAGGGGCTCCCTGGCTCGTGGCAGCCCAGCCCGTCTCTGCCCCCGTCTTCACGAGGCCGTCTCTGGGTCTCTCTGCCTTTTCCTCCTCTTGGAAGGACACTCAGCACTGGGTTTAGGCCCCACCCCCATCCCCAGATAATCCAGGGTGATCTGGTCACTGTATAATGCCGAGGACGCTTTTTCCAAATAAGGTAAGTTTCACAGGCTCCTGGTGGACGCTCGTGGGGTCTGAGGCATGCGCGCATGTTAAAGTCACTTCAGTCGTGTCTGACTCTTTGTGGCCCCGTGGACTGTAGCCCGACAGGCTCCTCTCTCCATGGGATTCTCGAGGCAAGAACACTGGAGTGGGTTGCCATCTCCTCCTCCGGGAGATCTTCCTGACCCAGGGATTGAACCCGCGTCTCTTACATCTCCTGCGTTGGCAGGCGGGTTCTTTACCTCCAGCACCACCACGAGGCCCCAGTTAACCTGCAACGGTCAGTAAGACCTATTTCTCCCCCTTAAGTGGAAGCTTCCTGAGAACGGAAACTGCGCCTCCCTTCCTTCCTTTCTTCCTCCCTCCCTCCCTTCCTTCTAGAAATATCGAGGGAACGCCTGCCGTGGTCCAGGCACAGTGCTGGGCCCCGGGGAGATGGAAGCAATGCAAACATGTCCATTAGCTGCTTTCACAGAGCTGACTTTGCAGTGGGGGAGGCAGACCCAGGAGAAATAGACATTCCCGCAGGTTGCAGGTAGAGCTGCAGAGGAAAGCAGGGAGGGGCATGACCAGCAGGGTTGGGGGCTGGCTAGGGCGGGCTGGGTGGACCAGCTTCAACCAGGGAGGTCAGGGAAGGCTTCCTGGAAGATGTGACACTTGGGCTGGAGCCCAGATGCTGAGCCGGACCAGGTTGGAAGCTCCCCTCACTTCCTGGCCAAGTGTGATCTTGGCCAGTTGCTTCACCCCCTGTGCCTCAGTTTCCTCATAGGTGAAGTGCTGGCAGCAATGACACGGTCTCCTGGAACCACCCCGAGGGTTCAGGGAGTGAACCCCTGAGGTTCCTTCACAACCACAGGATTCCTAGAACTTGCTTCATGCTGCTGCTGCTGCTGCTAAGTTGCTTCAGTCGTGTCCAACTTTGTGGAACCCCATAGACGGCAGCCCACCAGGCTCCTCCATCCCCGGGATTCTCCAGGCAAGAACACTGGAGTGGGGTGCCAGTGCCTTCTCCGAGAACTTGCTTCATAAGCCACAGCTAATCCTGAGGAATATGCTGCTGCTGCTGCTGCTAAGTTGCTTCAGTCGTGTCCAACTTTGTGGAACCCCATAGACGGCAGCCCACCAGGCTCCTCCATCCCCGGGATTCTCCAGGCAAGAACACTGGAGTGGGGTGCCAGTGCCTTCTCCGAGAACTTGCTTCATAAACCACAGCTAATCCTGAGGAATACTTAAATGTTAGCGTTCTTACACGCAAGCAGAGCCATGCACCAAAAATTTTTGTTAATAATATGAGGAATATTTATTAAAAAAAAAAGACCCTAAAAGTAGTCATCATGCAACATCCTGAAACATCTCAGAGCTCCGTGCACGCGTGCTCAGTCGCGTCAGTCCTGTCCGACTCTGCCACCCCGTGGACTGTAGCCCGTCAGGCTCCTCCATCCGTGGGATTCTCCAGGCAAGGATACTGGAGTGGGTTGCCGTTTCCTTCTCCAGGGGATCTTCCCAGCCCAGGGATTGAACTCGAGTCTCTTATGTCTCCTGTGTTGGCCGCGGATTCTTTACCACTAGCGCCACCTGGGAAGCCCCTTAGAGCTCCCTACTCTTTCCTTATCTTACCTCTTAAGAATGGGCTTGTTTGAATCAGGCTGGAGGCTGGGATAGAAACCCTATTTTCTTTAGGGTTGGGGGCTTTAAAATCTTCAGAGAGGCCTGGCAAATGTCCTGGGGGATGTTGGCCAGTGTTTTGGGCAGAGCGAGCTGAGTCTTTGGGAGCTTGGGACCGGCTAGCAGAGCTGGCGGCTCCTCCTACCTTGGGTTGATGCAGCAGATGGACGGAGGTCAGGCGAAAGGTGGTCCTGGAATGAGATGCAGAGGAGGGGCAGAGAGGCGGGGGAGAGGGCGCCCTTACAGGAGGCCCAGGGGGAGCCCCGGGCCCCAGGGCCCGCATTGCCTCCCGCCTGGGCCTCCGGGACCTGTCCCTCTAGGGGGCAGTAGGGCTCCACCGAGCGTCTCTGCCTCGGGAAACGCTCCTCGTCTTATTAACAGAATGTGCCCCAGTATCCTCATCAGGGAAGTTTCTGCACAGACTTGGCCTTGGCTGGGCCCAGAGGATGTCTCTTTTCACCTTCGGACGTTTGAGGGGGAAACGCTCATTAGGAAGAAAAGTATTTAATGTCACGGTAACACATGAATGGTTCCGAAACACAGAAGCCGACAGCTGTACCCACTTAGGGAGCACGTTGGGGTTCCAGCTGGCAGGAGTTCACCCCCCTCCAGCCCGGCCTGGGAAGGAAGCTGGATTTCTAAGACTCGTAATATTCACAGGGAGAAGACGTGCGTTTCCGCACTAGCGTTCGCGGCCAGGTTCGGGTTTTTAGACCATCCAAACAAACCTCCTTGAGCGGATCTTCCCCACCCATCTTAGGGGGCGCCTCGTCCTCTTCCTCTGTTGCTGGGGGAGCCAGGACAGCCCCCGGCCATGTTTTGATGTAACCCCGTGACAGTGTTGATCTGAGGTTCATGGGCAGCGCACCCTTGTGGTGTGGCCTTGTGGTCCCCTCTGGGGGCAGGTACGTGCGTGGGGCCCACAGACCCGGCTCAGGTCCTAACTCTGCTACTTCACACCGTGTGGTCATCAGCGGGGGCCGTCCTGGAGCCTCGCACCTGGCCCACGGGGTGACTGTGATCCGGGCTTCGCGGGGTGCCAGGCACGCCCTGACTCTCACCGTCACGCCGCCAGCCACCCTACCAGCTCCCACCCACCTGTCTATCCAGCCTCCTGGCCTGACCAGCCGCTTCCCTCTTCCGTGGCTCTTGCCACTTACCTCCATCCCTTCTGTGTCTACGGTTTACAGTCTGTCTCCCGCCAGAACATGAGCTCTCCCCTGCTATGTCCAGAACATCCTCAGCATCAGTAAATACTGTTGAGTACACGTGTGAGTCGGAGAAGGCAATGGCACCCCACTCCAGTACTCTTGCCTTGAAAATCCCATGGACAGAGGAGCCTGGTAGGCTGCAGTCCATGGGGTCGCTAAGAGTCGGACACGACTGAGCGACTTCACTTTCACTTTTCACTGTCATGCACTGGAGAAGGAAATGGCAACCCACTCTAGTGTTCTTGCCTGGAGAATCCCAGGGACGGGGGACCTGGTGGGCTGCCGTCTCTGGGGTCACACAGAGTCGGACACGACTGAAGTGACTTAGCCACACGTGTGAGTGAGTAGGAGCTCTCACCCAGCTATCCGGCCTCGGTTTCCCTGGATGTGCAGTGAGGATGGAGCTACTGAGCAAAGTCTCCAGGCGCTTCTGGATGGATCCTGTGAGCAGACCCGAGTAGAAGCACCTGGCCCAGGCACTCACCAGATTCTGGTTGACCAGAACCAGGCACGTTCACATCCCTGGTTGTCGGATGTCCAATGTTGTGTGCAGCTTTTGAGAAAAATTCTTACCGATGGTTCATTTTTCCCAAGCCAGTCATTTAATATTTTATTTTGTTTGTTTCTTTGTTTTTGGCTGTGCTGGGTCTTCATCGCTGCGCGTGGGCTTTCCCCTTGCGGTGGCGGGCGGGGGCTGCTCCTGCTCGCAGAGCACGGGCACTGGGGCTCGTGGGCTCGGTAGTCGGGGCTGCCAGGCTCTAGAGCGCAGGCTCGGTAGCTGTGGCACACGGCGTGGTTGCTCCACGCATGCGGGGTCTTCCCCGATCAGGGATTGAGCCCCTGTCTCCTGCACTGGCAGGCGGATTCTTGCTGCTGAGCCACCGGGGAGGAAGCCCCGTCTGTGGCCTTACATTACAGTCAGGAGAGTCACCATCCCCTGCCCCCCAAGGGCGGCCACCGTTTATACAGACTCACCCAGTGAGGCCCACGTGGGGTCTCTGCATTTTGAATATGTCTGCACACCAGCTGGGGGAGGCCCGGGGAGGAGAACCCCGAGGGCCAGGGAAGCGGGCTCACGGGCCTGTGGAGGGACGCGTGGCGCTCGGGGCTGTGTCCGCTCTCTGAGCGAAGCCGCTGGGGGCGCTCACTGCGGGAGGAGCTGGCCCGTGGCGGGCGGCAGGCGCCCCCCAGGGTGGCCAGGAGCCTGGGCTCCTGAGGCGCACGCGTGGACGCGGCCACGAGCCCTAGCTGGGCTGCGCTCCCGCCGGCGGCCTTAGCAGGCGACTTCACACCCCTGAGCCTCGCTTCCCGTCAGGAGGGGTGACGGGCGCCCGTCGCTCCGAGGGCCTTGGCGAGAGCGTCACGGGCGCAGCTCAGCGCTGCCACTGTGCCGAGCTCAGAGCTGAGCAGGGGAGGCGAGGGAAGCACAGTGACGGCCCCTGAGGACATCCACCTGGAACCTGGAACCCGGATGGATGCCACCTCGGGAGGGGCATTAAGGCTGCAGCTGGAATTAAGCTTGCTAGGCAGCTGACCTCATGGCCAGGAGACTGGCCTGGGGGACCCGACTGGGCCCAGTGGAGCCACAAGAGCCCGCAAACGTGGACGAGGGCCGCAAGGAAGGCAGGCCTGCCCCTGCCGGTGCTGGAGCCGGAGGAAGGGGCATGAGCCAGAGTGTGGGTGGCCCCCAGAAGCTGGAGAAGGCAGGGAAAATCCTTGAGCTTCCAGAAGGAACGCAGCCCTGCCAGCACCGTGACTGCAGCCCAGAGCTTCTGACCTCCCAGACTGTAAGGCGATAACGCTCCGCCGTTTTAAGGCATACGTTTGTGGCAATTTGTCGGTGCAGTAACAGGAAGCTCACAGAAGGGGAAGGACCCATCCCAGGAGGCAGGCTACAGCCAGGCTTCCCTGGGGGCTCAGTGGCAGACTCGGCCTGGGTCTCCCTCCTCAGAGCGGAACTTAGCAGCATCAGCATCACTTGAAGGCCGCTAATGGGGGTGGTGGGGCGGGGGAGGTTGAAAGCGCGCAGAACCCAGGCCCTTTGTAAAGGAAAAGACTGTCCAGATCTTCAGCATTCCAGAGTGAGGTGTCCTCAGAGTTAGTCCTGAGCAATGTTCTGCTCCACATGGCCCCATGGGTCAGCCAGGTAGGAAATGCTGTGGGCACTGCCCACCTTTTAAACAGCCGCAGTGCTCTTCATCCCTGAGAGGCTCTGAGAAGGCCTGCAGCGAAAAGCAAGAAAGGCTTTCTAACTCCAGTTCAGCACTTCCAAAGACAGCATACCGTAAACCTGCTTCCCCCAGTCTCTATCCCGTGGAACATCGGCTAACAGCTCACGAAGTTTGTGTTTGGTTGGACGGGCTGATCTAATTAAATCGATTCATGAGACAAATGGGAACATCGAAGCCCAAAGAGGTGAAGGGGCGCTGGAGAAGCAGTGCGGCTCAGACGGGAGAACGTGGGCTTCGGAGTCAAAGAGCCGGGGCTGTGCCGCTGGCTCTGCTGCCGAAGTCATGCCACCTCTCGGGGCCTCTGGTTCCTGATGAGGAAAATGTAGGTGAGAGAGCCTTCTTGGCGGAATACTGGGAATGACTGTCTCCATCTGTTTTGGCTGTTACAACCAAGTACCGCAGTGGTGGGGGGTGCTTGTGAACAACAGGAATTTATTTCTCACAGTTCCAGAGGCTGGGGGTCTGAGAGCAGGAGGCCAATGTGGGCAGGTCCTGGTGGGGGCCCTCTTGTGGCCTGCAGACTGCCCACGTCTCCCTGTGTCCTCATGGGGTGGAAGGAGAGCTCTCTGGGGCCTCTTTTGTACGGGCACTAATCCCCTTCATGAGGGCTCCACGCTCAAGACCTAATTACTCCCAAAGGCACCTCCTAACACCGTCACACTGAGGGCCAGGATTTTAGCCTGAGTTTTCAGTCCACGTTCATGGCCCACTGGAGTGGCTGGCGCCCACCTGGCAGGTTATTAGGGAAGAGGAGCTACTATTTCTTACAAGTTTCCCTTTGTCGCCACAACAAGTCACCACAAACTAAATGGCTTACAGCAGAAATTAATTATCTTACATTTCTGGAGGTCAGGAGTCCTAGAGGAAAGATGTCAGCCGGGCTGCTCCTTTCGGAGGCTCCAGAGCAGAATCTGGGAAACTCTGTTTGCCTTTTCCAGCCTCTAGAAGCTTCCTGGGTTCCTCGGCTCACATCACCCTGACTTCGCAGCTCCTTCTCTGACCTTCCCGCCTCCCTCCTATAAAGGACTCTGTGACGGCAGTGGGTCTACCTAGATCATCCAGAATAATCTCCCGACCCCCAGACTCTTAACATCATCACAGTCGCAAAGTCCGCTTTGCCTTGTAAGGTGACATAGTCCCAGGTCCCAGGAATCAAGATGTGGACCTCTCTGGGGACCGCTGCTCAGCTGACCTCACTCCGGATGCCTGCTTTCCTGGCCCTGCACACCTGCCGCCGTGGGTTCCCTCTCTCCTTTGCTACTGGCTGGACACCGGAGGAGCAACTTAGTTCTGACCTGGGGTTCTGGTTGAGTCAAGTGCAGGAGGAAGTCTGCGTCCCTCCGAACACGCCCCAGCCCTCTCAGGCCGTGCTGGTTGCAGTGGAAGAGCATCTCAGAAGGCGGGCTGCAGCCACGGAGCCCAGATAAAACCGACTGTGCACTGTCTGTCTATCCCTCATACGCTGGAGTGCCTGCCACGCGCCTGGCCCTTCTCAGAGCTGCAGGCACAGCTGCGGGCTGGACGGATGGGGCCCTGCCCTCAGGAAGCTGACCTGCTCGTGGGGGAGAAGGACAGTCAGGGAGGGGTCATTTAATAGGCACTAGACCAAAGAGATCCAGCCAGTCCATCCTGAAGGAGATCAGCCCTGGGATTTCTTTGGAAGGAATGATGCTGAAGCTGAAACTCCAGTACTTTGGCCACCTCATGCGAAGAGTTGACTCATTGGAAAAAACTCTGATGCTGGGAGGGACTGGGGGCAGGAGGAGAAGGGGACGACAGAGGATGAGATGGCTGGATGGCATCACAGACTCGATGGATGTGAGTCTGAGTGAACTCTGGGAGATGGTGATGAACAGGGAGGTCTGGCGTGCTGCGATTCATGGGGTCGCAGAGTTGGACACGACTGAGTGACTGAACTGAACTAAGACCAAAACCAAGCCAGTGGGGTGTGGAGATGGGGATGCCAGGGGGGTGCTGTGTTCACCGTATGGGACTGGGGAGGGGGAGGCATGCAGGCTGAAGGCTGGGGTTCCAGGTCTGACAATGGAGCTGATGGTGATGTCTTCAGAGAGGGATTCACAGGAGAAGGACAGAGTTTTCAGGGCTGTGGAGAGGTGACGGGCCCCAGGTCTGTCTACTTGGGGTGTCCGTGGGTGAAGAAGAAGAGTCTGAACTGGAGCTAATGAACACAGCCTTTGTTCATCCCAGGATGGGAGTCAAAGCAACGGGGTCCCCGTGGAGGAGACGATGAGAGGGCCTGGGGGCCTCCGTTTGGGCTGCGGAGGACGAGGAGCCAATGGGCGGAAGCAGGGAGACAGGTGCACGGATGTCCAGAAAACCAAGAGTGAAGGAGCAGGTTTACACGGTGGAGGGCAGTCAGGAGTGTGGACACTGCAGAGCAGCCCAGGAAGGGAAGGCTCCAGAAGGACGCACTTGGTTCAGCTGGAGGAGGGCCCCAGTGGCCTTGGTTTCGGCAGCGTGCTGGGGGCAGAGGCTGCCAAGGGTGGCAACGGAGGGTGAGCAGGAGGAGAGGACGCGGGGACAAGACGCGTGAACAGCTCTATCCTCGGCCGGGGTGAGCAGAGAGAGCCAGGCCAGGGGCTGGAGGGAGGCGTTGGGGATGACGACTCTCTCTCTCTTTACTTCTGGTTTATGTAGACAGGGGACACCCAGCTAGTTTAAATGCTGATGCGCGGGACCCAGGAGAGGGGGGTGTGAGGATAAAGGGGAGCAGTTGACCAGGTGCTGAGTGGGCGGGAGGAAGCTCCCCCAGAATCCCCACATAGGGATGGGCGGCCGCCTGGGAGGAAGGACCCAGCACAGGGCGGTCGCGAGCAGGAGGGGTGTGCAGCGAACATGTGGGCACCAGCTCTGGGCAGGATGGACGGCAGCCTGAGGGCCCCCTGGCTGGGTCGTCATGGGGCTGTAAATCTATGAGTGATGTGGTCCATTTGGTGCCTCAGAACCAACGTCTGGCAGCTGAGTGAGTGGGTAGGAGAAGCACAGAGACCAGTAAGGCGGCCGATGTTCAGACCCACCCACCTGTTAGGGACGGCGCTCACAGGTGGCCTGCTTGGCGGAGGTGCTGGTGGAAACGTCCATTGTAACTCAAGATGGGGAATGTTCTGAGATGTGGTATGCTTTGAAGTTTATTTCTGGAAAGCTTTTTTTTTTTTTTTGGATGTGGGCCCTTTCTAAAGTCTTTCTTGAATTTATTACAATACTGCTTCTGTTTTATGTTTTGGTTTTAGGGGCCACAAGGCATGTGGGATCTGAGCTCCCTGACCAGGGACTGAACCCATACCCTCTGCATTGGAAGGCGAAGTCCCAACCACTGGACCACCCGGGAAGTCCCTGTTTGAAATTTAAAAACACAAGATCTAGGGCGAGTGTCCCCAGCCTCCGGGCTGAGGACCATACCTCCTGCCAGATCAGCAGCGGCATTAGGTTAGAAATAAAGTGAACAATAAATATAATGCGCTTAAATCATCCTGAAACCATCCCCCCAAATCCCATTTTTCTGTGGAAAAATGGTCTACCATGAAATTGGTCTCTGGTGCCGAAAAGGTTGTTGTTCAGTTGCTAAGTCACATCCAACTCTTTTGCAACCCCACAGACGGCAGCACGCCAGGCTTCTCTGTCCTTCTCTGACTCCTGGAGTTTGCTCAAACTCATATCCATTGAGTCGGTGATGCCATCCAACCATCTCATCCTCTGTCGTCCCCTTCTCCTGCCTTCAATCTATCCTAGCCTCAGAGTCTTTTCTAATGAGTTGACCAAAAAGGTCGGGGGCCACTGATGTAGGGGATAGACTGGGCTTGGCTCCTGACTCCCTCCCAGCAAGGTGTATGACTTCGGGCTGGTTACTTAACCTCTGTTTGATAGTTAATCGCTTGTAGCTGTGTAACAGATTACCTCAAAAGGGAGCAGCTGAAAAGAACACATTTATTATCTCACAGTCTCTCTGAGTTGGGAAGCCAGGAGCGGCTTAACTGGGGCCCCTGCTCAGGGTTACTCATGGGGCTGTGATCAAGGAGGCAGCAGAGAGGCTGCTGAAGGCCTGACGGCGTGGGATCCCCTTCCGGGCAAAATCAGTGGCTGTTGGCAGGACTTGGTTCTCCCTGAGCTGTGGACTGAGGGCCTCAGTTCCTCACTGTCTGAGGCCAGATACTCTCTTCAGTTCCAAATGGAGTTTGTCAAGTAGGCTGGTGGAAAATTGAGTCTGGAGTTCAGGGTTAGGATCCAGGCAGGTGATATAAACGTGGGCGTCCTGGGCACGTAGATAGTATTTAAGTGTTTGGATGTGGTCACCAAGGAAGCCAGGGTAGATGGAAAAGAGGCCCAAGAGCTGAGCCTGAGCGTGTCCCAGTGTTGGGAAGAAGCGACAGATGGCGAGGAGAGGCCAGTGGAAAAGAGGTGACTCGGGGGCCTAGGGCCAGTGAAGGAAGCGTGTCAGGAAGGCAGGAAGGCTTAACCCGCTGTTGCTGCAGACCGTTCCAGCAAAATGACCGTGGACTATTGACCACTGGTTTAATAATGATCTGGGGTCACTGATGACTGTGGCAGGGTAGCATCCCTGGGCACGGAAGCTGACAGGAGTGAGTTCAAGAGAGGATGGAAGGGGAGAGGCATGGGAGAAGGTGACACGTACAGATTTCAAAGAGTTTCACTGTAAAGGAAAACAGAAATAAGGCAATCGCCGAAGGGGGAATTGTAGGATTCACAATTATGTTTGAGACAGGAGAAGCAACTGCGTGTTTGTATTTTGGTCGGAATTGTCCAGTAGAGAAGGAGGCTGGGTGAGGTCTTGAGAAGGCAGGAGGGGATGGAGGTGGGGGGCGTCTAAGAAAGGAACGCGGTGGCTTTTGAAGTATCACGAGGCCAAGCCACGCGAGCCCAGGCGCCCGGATGCTGGTGACTCGGGCTGAGGACCATACCTCCTGCCAGATCAGCAGCGGCATTAGGTTAGAAATAAAGTGAACAATAAATATAATGCGCTTGAATCATCCTGAAACCATCCCCCCAAATCCCATTTTTCTGTGGAAAAATGGTCTACCATGAAATTGGTCTCTGGTGCCAAAAAGGTTGTTGTTCAGTTGCTAAGTCACATCCAACTCTTTTGCAACCCCGCAGACGGCAGCACGCCAGGCTTCTCTGTCCTTCTCTGACTCCTGGAGTTTGCTCAAACTCATGTCCATTGAGTCGGTGATGCCATCCAACCATCTCATCCTCTGTCGTCCCCTTCTCCTGCCTTCAATCTATCCTATCCTCAGAGTCTTTTCTAATGAGTTGACCAAAAAGGTCGGGGCCCACTGATGTAGGGGATAGACTGGGCTTGGCTCCTGACTCCCTCCCAGCAAGGTGTATGACTTCGGGCTGGTTACTTGACCTCTGTTTGATAGTTAATCGCTTGTAGCTGTGTAACAGATTACCTCAAAAGGGAGCAGCTGAAAAGAACACATTTATTATCTCACAGTCTCTCTGAGTTGGGAAGCCAGGAGCGGCTTAACTGGGGCCCCTGCTCAGGGTTACTCATGGGGCTGTGATCAAGGAGGCAGCAGAGAGGCTGCTGAAGGCCTGACGGCGTGGGATCCCCTTCCGGGCAAAATCAGTGGCTGTTGGCAGGACTCGGTTCTCCCTGAGCTGTGGATTGAGGGCCTCAGTTCCTCACTGTCTGAGGCCAGATACTCTCTTCAGTTCCAAATGGAGTTTGTCAAGTAGGCTGGTGGAAAATTGAGTCTGGAGTTCAGGGTTAGGATCCAGGCAGGTGATATAAACGTGGGCGTCCTGGGCACGTAGATAGTATTTAAGTGTTTGGATGTGGTCACCAAGGAAGCCAGGGCAGATGGAAAAGAGGCCCAAGAGCTGAGCCTGAGCGTGTCCCAGTGTTGGGAAGAAGCGATAGATGGCGAGGAGAGGCCAGTGGAAAAGAGGTGACTCAGGGGCCTGGGGCCAGTGAAGGAAGCGTGTCAGGAAGGCAGAAAGGCTTAACCCGCTGTTGCTGCTGACCGTTCCAGCAAAATGACCGTGGACTATTGACCACTGGTTTAATAATGATCTGGGGTCACTGATGACTGTGGCAGGGTAGCATCCCTGGGCACGGAAGCTGACAGGAGTGAGTTCAAGAGAGGATGGAAGGGGAGAGGCATGGGAGAAGGTGACACGTACAGATTTCAAAGAGTTTCACTGTAAAGGAAAACAGAAATAAGGCAATCGCCGAAGGGGGAATTGTAGGATTCACAATTATGTTTGAGACAGGAGAAGCAACTGCGTGTTTGTATTTTGGTCGGAATTGTCCAGTAGAGAAGGAGGCTGGGTGAGGTCTTGAGAAGGCAGGAGGGGATGGAGGTGGGGGGCGTCTAAGAAAGGAACGCGGTGGCTTTTGAAGTATCACGAGGCCAAGCCACGCGAGCCCAGGCGCCCGGATGCTGGTGACGCAGGCGTGGTGCTGAGAGCTCACGGCAGCTCCTTCCAGCTGCTCCCGTGTTCCTCCCCAAATAGGAAGAAAGGCTGGGAGAAGAGAGGGAGCGTGGCCGGAGGCGGCGCTGGGAGTTCAAGGAGAGAGAGGGCACGTGGAAGAGTCTAGGGTGGAGGACAGGAGAAATGGACTCTGGTGTCCAGGCAGTGACGGTCAGGCCTGCAGCGCCTTTGTGTTTTTCTGTGGCCACGTTTGTGGGCATGGCGGAAACGGAGCGTTGGATTTAGCCAGCTTGGGCGGGTGGGCAATGCTGGTCTGTGGGTTTAAGCTGGGGAGGGGGAGGCAAAAGTGAGAAAAAGGTCGAAAGGCAAAGGATCGTGGGTGGCAGGTGGGATGTAGGGTTACTGGAGTCGGAGCGAGAGAGGACAGTGTGAAGGGGGGCTGCCTGAGACAGTGCCGCTGGGAGGCGGGGCTGCCGTTACCATTAGCATTAATGCCGTTACCAGCATTCCGAGGGCTAAGGGCCATGGTTCCAGGACTGGGCATCACCGGGGCCTGGTCGGGCCCCACCTGGGACCTGCTGGGTCAGAATCTCTGAGGGTGGAGCCAGCAATCTATGTTCTCCTCAGCCCCGACCCCCAGCTTTCTGATGAGCACGCAGGTTTGAGAACCACGGCTCTAGGGGAGAGTGGCCGATGGAGGAGGACAGTGTCACAGGGCCAGAGGAACTGGAGAAACTGAGAGGTCAGGAAGGCAAGAGCACCGTGTGAGGGAGATGAAGTTGCTGAAAATTAAGATGGGGAACATCAGGATAAAGCGCCCAGACTCAGGACCCACGGTTGCTGAGGAATGAGGACGGTGGCTGGGTGCAGAACAGTCTCGAAGTGGCAAAAAACAAAAAAAAGTAAAGAAGCCCCCTACCCTGGAGCCCAGTGCTCTAAGGGTGCTGGGAGGCAGGCAGCCCCTCTGAGGGGCACCGAGGGCAGGACCACGGCTCCCCACAGAGGTCCACGAGGCCATGGCGCCTGTGCACGTTACCCTCCGCGGCGGCGGGGGACCTGCAGGTGTGACCGCTAACCTCGGGCTGGAATGACTAACGTGGGCTGTCCAGGTGGGCCCAATGCAGCCACCAGCCTCCTTATAAAAGGGCGGCCGGGCCGCAGCCCCGGGGAGGGGGCTGTCCGCGGGCGGCAGGCCCCCGGGCCGGGAGCCGGGCCTCCCCACGAGACCGCAGCAGGGACCCGGCCCCGCGGGCCCCTCGAGTCGAGCTCAGTGACACCGTTCTGGACCGCGGGCCTCCAGAGCCTAAGGTAGCGAATCGGAACCACTTTAAGCCACTGCGGTGGGATCTTGAACCAGGGACGGCGCTGAGGGGAGCGGGGCTTTGGGGGGCGGGTGGGTTTCTGGCTGGGGAGCTGCCCCGGGAGCGGCGGCCGCGCTGGGTCTGCGCAGGGCCCCGGCGGCGAGCGGCGGCCGAGCGCGCGCACGGGATGACTGGCGCGGCCGGAGCGCCTCGGCCGCCGGCTTCTCCTTGTCCGACAGACCCCCCGCGGGCGCGCGTCGCGTTCGGCTTGTAAAGGGCAGCTGGCCGGCCGCCCCGCTCTTCCCCGTCCCCAGGGAGCCGAGGAGCCGAGGCAGCCAGCTTCTTCCCGGCGGCAGGGCCGCGGGGGACGGCAGGGTGCCAGAAGGCAGATAAGAGCCCGGCGGGCGTGGGCTCCAAGGAGGATGGTCTTTACTGCCGTCTGCAGCAAGGGGAGCGGGCTGGCCCTGGGAGCCAGCCTGGAATCCTCCGCGGATGTGTAATTAGAAGTGAACACAGTGAGACATGCGGGACAGGAGAAAGGTCTCTCTTGAGTCAGATGTTTGGCTTTTTAAATGTGTTAAATATTAGGAAATGGTGAATTTTCCATGCATTCCGGATGAATCCATTGTTCCTAGTGTCACTTGCGTGTGTGAAACGTGGACGTGTTTGTTCATTCTGCACACACTTCCGGAGGGCCCCCTGAGGGCAGGGTCTGGGCACGTGGCACTGAGCCAGAACAGACTGTCCTGGCGCTCATGGAATTTACAGGTGTAGGAGGCAGACGGTAAACAAGCCAATGGGTGGAACAGCCCACGGGGTTGCAGAGAGTCAGACGGCACAGCAAACGCGCACTTGGGATCAACTCCAGTCCCATTCTGCATCTGTTGTGCGGGGTGTGCGGGGAGGGGTGGACCCCACATTCTGTGAGGCCAGGGAAGCCTTTTGAGGGTGAGATGTGTGACTGAGGACCCGAGAGATGAGGGCGAGCAAGTCCATGAACCTCGGGGTCAGAGTGTTTCGGCTCTTGGCAAAGCCCAGACAGAGGTGAGATGGGCTGGGACAGGATGAGGAACTCAAGACCGGCTGACGCTGTGGCCAGAGGTGAGTCTGGTGAGGTGCTGAGCAGGGAAGGTTGTCGCAACTCTTGACAGAATTCCAGATCATTCTAAAGGGGAAGGGAAGGTCTTGGTCCTGTGACTGGTGGCTGCTAAGCCTCTCAGACCTAAGTGACTGAGCTGCCTGTTATTTTGAAATTTAAAAAGCGACACCAGCGAGACGGCAGCGGAGGAGAGGTCTACTGCCATTGTCCCGCGGAACACCGATGTCGTCTTCAGCTTTACTGAGGTGTGACAAGTGAAACTGTAAAATGTTTAAAGTGTACATCATGATGAGATGATAAAACCTGGGCAGGGATCCCCGATTAAATAACACGTCCATTACTGTTACGTATTTATGCATTACGTTTCTTTCTCTATTTTTGGCTGCACTCTGGGTCTCTCTGGCTGCGTGCGGTTTTCTCTCGCTGCAGCGAGCAGGGACTGCTCGGCAGTCGCCGTGTCCAGGGCCTTCTCTTGTTCCAGGGCGCAGCTCTGGGCCCTCAGGCTTCGGTAGCTGCAGCTCTCGGACTTAGTTTCCCTGAGGCACGTGGGATCTTCCCGGCCCAGGGATCAAACCCATGTCCCCTGCGTTAAGAGGCAGATTCTTTACCATTGGGCCACTCAGGAAGTCCCGACTACTGCTTGTTTTGAATGCTGTGCTGTTAGCTTATTTCAGTGATACAATGGCGATATGCTCTTGGGGCTTCCCAGGTGACTTAGTGGTAAAGAATATGCCTGCCAGTGCAGCAGACGAAGGAGACTTGGGTTCGATCCCTGGGTTGGGAAGACTCCCAGTAGTAGGCAATGGCAGTCTGCTCCTGTATTCTTGCCTGAAAAATTCCATGGACAGAGGAGCCTGGTGGGCTACAGTCCATGGGGTTGCAGAGTCAGACCGGACTGAGCATCCATGCACTCAGCATCAACTCCAGTCACTGTGTTTTGCATTAGATCCTCCGAACTTACTTACCTTACAGCTGAAGTTTTGTACACTTTTACCAATCCCTCACTATTTCCCTCACCCCGGAAACCACTTGTTCTGTTTCTAAGTTTTGACTTTGTTTTCTTTTATAGATTCCATATGTGAGTACAACCATGCAGTGTTTGTGTCTCTGTGTTTGTCTTATTTCATTTCTACAATCTCCTCTAGTTTCATAGTTTTTTATTTTATTTTAATTTTTTAACACCAAAAGCATTTTGTATTGAGGCATAGCCGATTAACAATGTCATGATGGTTTCAGGTGAACAGTGAAGGGACTCAGCCACGCATGCACATGCATCCATTCTTCTCCAAACCCCCTCCAGTTCAGGCTGGCTCATAACATCAAGCAGAGTCCACGTGCTCTACAATAGGTGTTTGTTACCCATTTTAAACATAGCACTGTGTACATACATGATCTTCCCAAAGTCCTTGACTGCCTCTTCCCCTCCTCCCCACCCCCGCAACCGTGAGTTCATTTTCTAAGTCTGTAAGTTGCTTTCTGCTTTGTAAGTTCATTTGTATCATTTCTTTCTAGATTCCACGTATCAAGGACGCCATATATTTCTCCTTCTCTGACTTGCTTCACACAGCGTGGCACTCTGGGTCCATCCTTGTTGCTGCAGGTGGACTTGTTTCATTCTTGTTGATGGCTGAGTGACATTCCGTTGTGTACATGTGTGTGTACATACATATGCACCTCGTCTTCTGTATCCACTCCTCTGCTGATGGCGGTTTGGGTTGTTTCCATGTTTTGACCACTGTAAACAGTGCTGCAGTGAACATTGGAGTGCGTGTATCTTTTCGGGCCAGGTTCTTCTCTGGATACATGCCCAGGAGTGGGACTGCAGGGTCACATGGTAGCTCTGTTTTTAGTTTTTCTTGGGCTCCAAAATCACTGCAGGTGGTGACTGCCGCCATTAAAACTAAAAGACGCTTGCTCCTTGGAAGGAAAGTTATGACCAACCTAGATAGCATATTAAAAAGCAGACATTACTTTGCCAACAAAGGTCCATCTAGTCAAGGCTATGGTTTTTCCTGTGGTCATGTATGGATGTGGGAGTTGGACTGTGAAGAAAGCTGAGCGCCAAAGAATTGATGCTTTTGAACTGTGGTGTTGGAGAAGACTCTTGAGAGTCCCTTGGACTGCAAGGAGATCCAACCAGTCCATCCTAAAGGAGATTAGCCCTGGAATTTCTTTGGAAGGAATGATGCTAAAGCTGAAGCTCCAGTACTTTGGCCACCTCATGCGAAGAGTTGACTCATTGGAAAAGACCCTGATGCTGGGAGGGATTGGGGGCAGGAGGAGAAGGGGATGACAGAGGATGAGATGGCTGGATGGCATCGCTGACTCGATGGACCTGAGTCTGAGTGAACTCCAGGGGTTGGTGATAGATAGGGAGGCCTGGCGTGCTGCGATTCATGGGGTCGCAAAGAGTAGGACGCAACTGAGCGACTGAACTGAACAGAGCCTCCATACTGTTCTGCATGGTGGTTGTACCAGTTTACAGTCCCACCCCCACACAGGAGGGTTCCCTTGTCTCCACACCCTCTCCAGTATGTACGTTTGTGGATGTTCTGATGATGGCCACTCTGGCTGGTGTGAGGTGATCTTGCAGTCGTGAGTCGCGTTTCTGTGATCAGTGACTTCGAGCGTCTCCCTATGCGCCCATTCGCCGTCTGTATGTCCTCTTTAGAGAAATGTCTGTTTGCTCTTCTGCCCGTTTCTTTGAGTGGACTGTTTGTTTTGATGCTATTAAGTGTCATAAGCTGTTTGTAAATTTTGGAGACTAATCCCTTATCAGTCACATCACATTTGGAGATATTTTCTCCCAGTCTGTAGGTTATGTTTTTATTTATGGTTTCCTTTGCTGTGCAAAACCTTGTAAGTAGGTCCCATTTGTTTTTGCTTTTATTTCCATTATTCTGGGAGATGGATTAAAAATGATATTGCTGTGATTTATGTCAGAGAGTACTCTGCCTACGTTTTCCTCTAAGAGTTTTATAGTGTCCAGTCTAACATTTAGGTCATTAACCCAATTTGAGCTTGCTTTTGTGTGTGGAGTTAAGGAATGATCTAATTTCATTTTTTTACATGTGGCTGTCCAGTTTTCCCAGCAGCATTTGTTAAAGAGACCGTCTTTCAAACATTGTGAAGTCTTGTCTCCTTTGTCATAGGTTAATTGACTAGGTTCATGGGCTTACTTCTGGGCTTTCTGTCCTATTCCATTGGTCTATATTTCTATTTTTGTGCCAGCACCATACTGTTTTGATGACTGTAGATTTGTAGTATAGTCTGGGGGCCTGATTCTTCCAGCTCCTTTTTTTTTTTTTTCTTTTTCAAGATTCCTTTGGCTATTTGGGGTCTTTTATGTCTTCATACAAATTCTGAGACTTTTTTGTTCTAATTCTGTGAAAAATGCTATTGGTAATTTGAAAGGGATTGCATTGAATCTGTAGATTACCTGGGTAGCATAGCCATTTTGACAATATTGATTCTTTCAATCTACGAACACAGTATCTCCTTCCATTTGTCTCCTTCAGTTTCGTTCATCAGCATCTGGTAGTTTTTGGAGTACAGGTCTTTTGTCTCCTTAGGCAGGTTTATTCCTAGGTATTTTATTGATTTTGATGCAATGGTAAATGGAATTGCATCTTGAATTTCTCTTTCTGATCTTTTATTGTTAGTGTATAGAAATGCATTAAACCTCCATTCTGACCTTTTCCAGTCCTGTGGCCACTGCTGAGTTTTCCAAATTTGCTGGCACACTGAGTGCAGCTTCTGTGTATTGACTTTGGAAGCTGCAGCTTTACCAAATTCCTTGCGTCTGTCCTCCGGGTGACTTCCCCGTCCTTCTCGCGTGTTGTTCGCCTCTGTCTGTCTGCTCTCTAGTTCTTCTATATCCTTGGTAAACATTTCTTGCATCTTCTCGAGCTCTGCCTTCGTTCTTTTTCTGAGATCCTGATTTCTTTTCACTGTCATTCTGAATTCTTTTTCTGGGAGGGTGCCTGTCTCCACTTCATTTAGTTGTTTTTCTGGGCATTTATTTATCTTGTTCCTTCATCTGGGACATAATCCTATTTCTTTTCATTGGTGTTAGTTCTGGAGGCTGATGGGACTGTAGTTCTTATTCCTTCCGTCTGACCTTTGGTGGATGAGGATAAGAGGCTTGTGCAAGCTTCCTGATGTAGGGATTGGCTGAGGGGAAAGCTGGGTCTTGCTGTGGTGGGCAGGCCATGCTCGCTAAAACTTGAATTTAGTGCTGCTGATGGTGGAGGCTGTGCTCTCTCCCTGTTTGGCCTGAGGCAACCCAGTCCTGGAGTCTATCGGCTTCTATAGTAGGGCTCTCGGCACCTCCAAGAGGGCATGTGCTGAGACGCGTCTCCCACAGTGCCGCTGCCAGACCCCCTTCCGCTGGAGACCCTCGGGCACTCCCAGGTAGCTCTGGCTCAGCCTCCTGAGGGGTCGCCGCTCCTCTCCCCTGGGTCCGCATGTGCACAAGACCCTGTTTGTGCCCTCCAGGAGCCTCTGTTTCCTCTAGTCCCACGGAAGCTCTGCAGTCAAATCCCGCGGGTCCCCAGTCAGAGTCCCTGGGGATTCCCTGGGGATTCCCCGTCCCCTGGCTGGTCCCCAGGCTGGGGAGCCTGATGTGGAGCTGGAATCCTCACAGCAGTCCCAGAACTTCTCTGGTGTTACTGTTCTCCTGTTTGTGAGTTGTCCACCCAGCAGGTATAGGATTTGATTTTGTTACAATTGTTCCCCTCCTACCGTGTCGGTGTGGCTTCTGCTTTGTCCTTGGACACGAGGAATCTTTCTTTGGTGGGTTCCAGTGTCCCTGTCGATGGTTGTGCAACAGCTAGTTGCGGTTTTGGTGCTCTGCCAGGAGATTGCGAGCCCGTCCTTCTACTCTGCCATCTTAATCTCCTCCAGTTTCACAGTTTTTAACATATCAAGATACCATATCATATGTCTTAACTATGCACATGTTGTCAATCATGCCTTCATAAATTTGGGGAAAAGAACAAATGCAAAGGGAAGCAGCTGTGCAGACAGGGAGGGCAAGCACGAGCCAGGGCAGCCAGGGGCTAAAGGCAGAGGGGCCCAGGGCCCAAGGCAGAGCTGGGACTCTAGAGAGGGAGCCACGAAAGCGTGCTGGGGTGGGGGGGCCCAGAAGTGGGAGATCCAGGGCCGCTGCCAGCTGCCTCGATGGTGGTGTCATAAAACAGGGTGTGCAGAGGGTTGGGGCTAAGCAGTGGAGAGGAGACTGGAAATTAGGAAGTTTGGGGTGTGTTGAGCTAGAGATGCCTCCTGATTATCAGAGTGAAGAAGTCACACAGGCAGGTGCGTGAATCTGGAGTGGGTATGTGAGGGTGTATGTGAAATCCGGTGCCAAGATGGTCCTATGAATGCTTTTCCTCAAGAACCGTCCTGAAGGCATTAATTGCAGAGAGCTCGCGATCAGATCTCCATGGCAGCCCTGACTTTTTGAGAACCAGTGAAAACCAGCAGCCTTGTGATCTGGGGTGTTTCAGCAGCAGCTCATAGAAAACCCTCAGCTGCTCCCTCTGACCCCCACTTTAAAAAAAAAAAAGTTAAGATCTGAGTATCACCGTACTTTGTATCTGGATTCAAGGCAGAATTTTATTTTTTGGCTGTGCTGGTACTGGGTTGCTGCACGCAGGCTTTCTCGTGCCGCGGTGAGTGGGCTTCTCATTGCAGTGTCTTCTCTTGCTGCGGAGCACAGGCTCTAAGGCAGGCGGGTTTCCGTAGCTGTGGCGCGCCGATTTAGTCGTCCCGAGGCATGTGGAGTCTTCCAGACCAGGGACTGAACCTGTGTCCTCTGCATTGGCAGGTGGATTCTGTTTTAAAAAATTTGTGAGTGTGGGTATGTGTGTGTTAGTTGCTTACTTGTGTCTGACTCTTTGTGACCCAGTGGACTGTAGCCTGCCAGGCTCCTCTGTGCATGGAATTCTCCAGGCAAGAATACTGGAGTGGTGTTTTATTCCCGTCTTCAAGGATCTTCCTGACCTAGGGATCAAACCAGAGTCTCCTGCACTGCAGGCAGATTCTTTACTGTCTGAGCTGCCAGGGAAGCCCATTTATATTTAATTGGAGGATAATTACTTTACAATGTTGCGTTGGTCTCTGCCATATATTAACGTGAGTCAGTCAGGGTTATACGAGGGTTCCCTCCCTCTTGAACCTGCCTCCCACCCCTTTCTGCACCTCGAGGTTGAGGTTGTCGCAGAGCCCCAGGCTGAGTTCCTGGGTTGTACAGCAACTTCCCACTAGCCATCTGTTTTACATATGGTAATGTATGTATTTCAACACTGCTCTCTCAGTTCGTCCCACCCTCTCCTGGCAGGCAGATTCTTAGCCACTGGACCACCAGGGAAGTCCCAGTGCAGAATTTGAGTTTAAAATCTCTAGTAAACCAAGAATTTCCCCAAATCCTGCAGTGAAGCAAGGGTTTCCATCTCTTTGGTGATAACTCTGTATTAACCCATTTGCCTAGACAGCATATTAAAAAGCAGAGACATTACTTTGCCAACAAAGGTCCATCTAGTCAAGGCTACGGTTTTTCCAGTGATCATGTATGGATGTGAGAATTGGACTATAATGAAAGCTGAGCACTGAAGAATTGATGCCTTTGAACTGTGGTGTTGGAGAAGACTCTTGAGAGTCCCTTGGACTGCAAGGAGATCCAACCAGTCCATTCTAAAGGAGAGATCAATCCTGGGGGTACATTGGAAGGACTGATGTTGAAGCTGAAGCTCCAGTACTTTGGCCACCTCATGCGAAGAGCTGACTCATTGGAAAAGACCCTGATGCTGGGAAAGATTGAGGGCAGGAGGAAAAGGGGACGACAGAGGATGAGATGGTTGGATGGCATCACAGACTCGATGGACATGGGTTTGGGTGGACTCTGGGAGTTGGTGATGGACAGGGAGGCCTGGCGTGCTGCAATTCATGGGTTTGCAAAGGGTCGGACACGACTGAGCTACTGAACTGAACTGAAGCCATTTGCCCAGCTGGACGTCTGAATTTTCCTGGGAGAGTGGAAGCAGAGGTAGTCTAGAGTGGGAAGCCCTCTTTGGAGGAAGCTTGGTCCAGTTCATCGCAGCACCCAGGGCTCCCCAACAAGAGAAGCTACTCTGCTTTCATTTCTAATGATGCCTGTGGTCTGGGCCTCCATCACAGGGTTATTGCACAGTCAGCCTGCTCCTGCCAGGAAATCTGTTTTTGGCATCACAGACTCGATGGACATGGGTTTGGGTGGACTCTGGGAGTTGGTGATGGACAGGGAGGCCTGGCGTGCTGCAATTCATGGGTTTGCAAAGGGTCGGACACGACTGAGCTACTGAACTGAACTGAAGCCATTTGCCCAGCTGGACGTCTGAATTTTCCTGGGAGAGTGGAAGCAGAGGTAGTCTAGAGTGGGAAGCCCTCTTTGGAGGAAGCTTGGTCCAGTTCATCGCAGCACCCAGGGCTCCCCAACAAGAGAAGCTACTCTGCTTTCATTTCTAATGATGCCTGTGGTCTGGGCCTCCATCACAGGGTTATTGCACAGTCAGCCTGCTCCTGCCAGGAAATCTGTTTCCTTCCCTTCTGTGAACCTGAAAAGGTTGTATAGGAGTCAGCATTGTGCTTTCTCCTGGAAGCCCTGTTCCTTCTTAATCTCCCACGTGTTATAAACTGGTGTTACACGTCTCCTCCTCAGCGCAGATGTATACAGCACCCCTCCGCTGCAGGGAGCAAGGGACTTCAGCACAAGTGCAAAGTCTCCCCACGGAGGGGAGGCTGCATGCCCCAGCGAGTTTCCCTTTCGTTTCAGGATTTGAAAGTTGGATAAGTTCAAGATTGCGGCGTTAACTAGTTGGTTAACTAGCTATCCAGTTAGAAAATTTTAAGACCTATTGTCAAAGCTCTGAATGCTTCCTGCCAGATATTGGGGAATTGAAGCCCAGCTTTGACTATTAGTTTCCCAACCTTTTAACTAGTAGATGTATTAATAGTTAATTGTATTAAGCTCTGTCTGTGAAATGGGGACTATTCTTATCTTCATTTTACATCTGGGGAAACTGAGGCACAGGCTGAATTCGTTTACCAAGCGTAGCTCACTTAAATGTAGAACAGATTTATTTTTTAAACGGTCACATAGTTTTATCTATATAAGTTTGTATTTTGTTTTATGCTTCAGATGGTTCTGGGTCCTATTCAGGAAAAGGAGCGTGAGCTCTTCAGAAAGTGAGTGAATTTAAAGAGAGCCAGGTATATACAGGCACAGCAGAAGTCGTGAGGGGGCAGAGTTGCCGCTAGGGTGAGTGTGTGTGTGGGGTTGTTCCTGGAAAATATTTCTTGTGGGACTCTTGTATTTATAAGTGATTTGAGTCATACTCAAATCAACATTTCATGAGCTTCTCCAGTGGCTCAGTGGTAAAGAACCTGCCTGCAAAGCAGGAGACGCGGGTTAGTTCCTTGGGTCAGGAAGATCCCCTGGAGGAAGGCGTGGCAACTCACTCCAGTATTCTCACTGGGAAAATCCTATGGACAGAGGAGCCTGGCAGGCTATGGTCCATGGGGTTGCAGAGTCAAGCACAGCTGAAGCAGCTGAGCATGTGCATACACAAATCAATTATTTCAGCCCCATTCTGTTGGCCCAATCCCATTCGATCCCGCAAAAACGAAAACCCTGTGCTGGCCATTAGGAGCAATCTGCTCACCTGGAAGCTCTTCTGGAAACTGGCTGGGCCCTACAGGTATGGGTCCTGGAGCTCTTTGGGACATCTGGCTAACCTTGTGCCCCAAAGGAAATGGGTGAGATGGCCCCACCAGAGGGGGGACCAGGGGCATTTCAAGCCAGCACTCATGCAGGACCTTGTGTATGCTTAGGATGCCCTACCCACGTGGAACAGCTGGTTCCAGGCACTGGCAGGGGCTTGGGAAGTCCCCAAGAAAGTATCCCAAATGCAGGGTATGGTGGAGTGGAGTGGTCCCTGAAGCACAGGGCCTGGGGCAGGGACCCTGCTTCCCTGGGGTTTAAGGGATGCGCTGAAGAGTGGGATGACCTTTGAACCATATTACTTTAAGACTTTCAATAGCAACCTTTTCCCAAACTTCATCGATGCTTTAGCTATAAGGAGAAAAAACTGTTATAAAGAGGAAACCAGCCAAAAAATTCTAGTTTTTATAATATCTAATTCTGCTTGTGGGTTTGATGGTAAAAGATAATTTGGGGGAACTTGGGGATTTTGTTCAAGCAGGAGACTGTTTTGCCTTCCAAGTGACCAGCGCAGCCCAGTTCAGTGTAAGAGCTGTGGGACCCCCTGCGAGCTGGCCCGAGGTGGACGCTGCTCCTAGAGGGGTCTAGAGACGCACAACAGCAGAGCTGTGGCGGGAGAGTGGGGGGGGGAGGGGAGGACAGACCCGGAGTGAGCTCGCGGCTCTGTCACCTTGGGCTTCTGATGTCAGAGGTCAGGGCTCCTTCCAACAGCCTCCTAAAACCATCGGCATCTGCAGAGCATTGGAGGCGGTGGTTTAGTCTCCACGTTGTGTCTGATTCTTAGGACCCCGTGGACTGTAGCCCCCCAGGCTCCTCTGTCCATGGGATTTCCCAGGCAAGAATCCTGGAGTGGGGTGCCATTTCCTTCTCCAGGGGATCGTCCCGACCCAAGCATCAAACCTGGGTCTCCCGCAGTGCAAGCAGATTCTTTACCACTGAGCCGCCTGGGAATTCCTCTCCAGAGTGTTAGGAGTGTCTTTTGTATGCTAATGAGATGATTGGTGGTTGGGGGCCCCTAGAGAGCTGCCAGAAGGGGGCTGGCTGCTGAAAGAGGCATGGTTGGAGGGTTGGAATTTTCAGCCCCAGGTTCACCAATGGCCTGTGATTTAATCAATCACTCATACATAATGAAACAGCAGTAAAAATCTCTAAAGGACTGGGCTTGGAGAGCTGAGTTGGTGAATGAGTGCTGAGCGGGGAGGATGATGATCCCAGAGAGGGCAGAGAGGCTTCGAGCCTCCTCTCCAATCTTGCCCTATGCATCTCTTCCATCTCTTCATCTACTCCAGAGTTGTATCCTTTATAGCAAATCTGTAAAGTGATAAGGATTTCCCTCTTCCCTCATAGCTCAGTTGGTAAAGAAGCCGCCTGCAATGCAGGAGACCCTGGTTCGATTCCTGGATCAGGAAGATCCCCTGGAGAAGGGAAAGGCTACCCACTCCAGTATTCTTGTCTGGAAAATCCCATGGACGGAGGAGGCTGGTAGATGTCCAGTCCATGGGGTCGCAAGAGTTGGACACGACTTAGCGACTAAACCAACTACCACTAGAAAGTGCCTTGCAATGCAGGGGACTTGGGTTCAATTCCTGGCCAGGGAACTAAGATCCCCGTGCCATGCACTGCAACTGCTGAGCCCACGAACCACAACAGAAGATCTCGCCTGATGCAGCGAAGATCCTGCATGTGGCTACTAGGACCTGACACAGCCTAATAAGTGTTTCTTTAAGTGATAATATCAGAGGTTAGAAGCAACATGGGTAAGTGCCGAGCTCACAGGGTTGAGACGAGCAGGAGAGTCACGCATGGTTCATGCACACACAAAAAATAGTCCCTGCCGTTATATGAACTCGAAATGGAAAGGGGTATTTGAGCAGCATCTCTAGAGAAGAAGAGATACACCCAAGGAGCCATTGCTTTCAACAGTTTTATTGCTAAACTATCATGATACAAGCCGTATAAAAATACTTTACATATAGCAAAAATAAACTACATTAAACTGGAGATTAAAAACGTTTTGCACGGGAATGTGATGTATTCAAACTCCTTTTAACAGTCAAGATTTTCAAAATCTTTAAACCTTCCAGCACCACCCCAGGAGAGACTTTTTATTTGTTGGAGAGCTAACAAGGACGTTCTCAACATCTTCCCCCTCTGAGGCCGCTAGAGGCAGCATCGGGGAGTGAGGCTCTTTGACCAGACGTGTGTCCAGGTGCCCAGCCTGTCCCAGCCGCAGCCTCCGTCAGTTCAGGCCAGTCAGCGTGCTGAGAGCACCTGCTGATCGCAGCATTTGCATCTAAAGCCTGAACTAGGTAGGCGGAGTTTATTCTAACTGGCCAGCAGCCGCTTACAGGCAGGGTTTAAATCCTTTCTTCCAGCACTCAACACCCCAGCTTGTGTTTTTGAGAGGGGAGCTGGCTTCGTGAGCACAGCTGGCTCACCAGCCACCGGGAGAGTTTGTATTCAAACAGTTAGGACAGTGGTGCTGGCTGTAACTCAAGACACTCAGGAAAACTGAGAGGAACTGATGTTTGGGACCAGTTTCCTGTGATGCTTCTTTTTCTTAGGCAATCAGTTGGAATGCAGGAAAACCACTTGCATTGGCTGGTTTGGCTCCATGAGATTTAACGCCCAAGACCCAAGGTTAAGATGTGTTGGGTACCCCCTAAGGGGCTGGCCCTCCAAGACTGAGTTCAGGAAGGTTTACCCCAGCTTGTCAAAAATGTCACAACCCCATGCCTCTTGTAAACGTAAAGCAAACAGTTGTTAACCAGACCCTGACATTCTTTCAATTCTGAACAAAATAAAAAGCACTTGGAAAGGGTTTGACATTTGACATGAAAATAAACAAACTCAAGCCTCCCTTTAGTCCAGAGTGACAAATGGGAGCACATGGGCTTCCGATCTGTCTGCACAGGTCAGCTCCCACGCTGGCCAAGGCTGGCTTCCTGAGGGACGGCTTGACCACTGGGTGTAAACAAGAAAGGCCGCGTCCGTGCGTCCCCGTTCTTAGAAGGAGTCGCCTCGATTGGTCGGGGTGGTGTCTCTGCGGGAGAACTCTGGGCGTCCCTTGGGTGGCGTGTCTGTCTGCCAGGATTGAGTCGGCTCGGTAAGCCACAGCCTGCGCTTCTGTTCTGTGGACGTGAGTCTTTTTAGACTCCCCATTACAACACAGGCGGTTCTGTCACCTCAGAACCACCTACTGGGTCACTTACTGGGGCCCGAGACACTTCCCAGTTCTCAGCGACAAGAAGGCGGCTCAGAGCCGAAGCTGGCAGCGTCCACAGACAGCACAGAGGTGCCGCCGCCTCCCACGAAGCCATCCCTCCCCTGCCTTTGGACATGGCTTCTTCCAGGAGGCAGGAGATGGGCTCTGAGGTGGGCTTTTTTGTTTTGTTCTCCCGGAATGAGTAACACATCTTCAAGAATACATCCTCTCTCTCAAGGAAAACAAAAAGCCCTCAACAGATACGTAAAAAGAGACATTTGAAAAAGATTTTTAACCACTTATAAATATTTTCTAATTCCAACAAGGATATGATATTTTGAGGACAGATACAAAGCATAAAAATACAGATAAGAAAATAAAATTTAATACCATACTCATTAATTTGGGGTTGCCATTATATATTATCAAGCAGCAGTTTTTTTGTACAATACAGGAAGACTCGCAAACTTTGGAAATATACTACATTCAGCAACAGGGCAGATTGCTGTTGGAAGGGTTATCTATTTACACGACCTTGGATGTAGCAAGTGCAAACCTCCACCTAACAGATCCTTCTAACACACGTGCAACACACCCATCTTGACAGTTTAGACATCCTTTTTCTCTCTCTTTGAGGCCCTATTGCCTCTTCCCATACTGAAAATATCTCATGAACAGTTTACTTGGCCAAACTTCCCCCGGCCTCTGTCACTGACAGAACTTTCTGGATTGCTGTCACGTCCTATTACACGTTCTCTTGCCTGTTTATGTCTCGAATCTGATGCTTTTGTTTCTCTCTCCTTTGTTATTTGGTATAGCTGTTTATGAAAGTGCTTCCTATAATACCCAGCTAGGGTGTCTTAGAAAAAGAGTTTGTGAGTGTCTTACAGACACAAGCACATACATCTATACGTACAGAAATCTGAGCTACTAGGAGGCCCTTTGCACTAACGTGGTTAGAATAGTGATGGAAAGCGCATTAGTCCTTTTCACCCCATGCACAATGCAGCTGAGCGACTTTGCTACAATAGCAGGAAGGCACTTGGGTAAAACATTCAGATAACTGAGGAAAGGCCAAATTCCCTCATGTGCAAAAAAAAAAAACAAGGCTCCCAGCCAGGTCAAGTGAGAATAGATTGCTCACCAAACGCTCGAGCCCCTTCCCCATGAAGTCAGCATTGCTGGAGAGTTCTTTGGGTAAAGCTGCTTAGATAAGGAACTCTTTATCAATGAGGAAGAATTTTGCATCCCAGAAAGTGTGCATCCTGCAATGTTGATCAGCTTCTGTTTGTTGACACTCTGTTTGTTGAAGAGAATTTTGCTAAACTCTGCTTGAGGTGGGTGGAAAAGTCCCCCTCCTTGGGGGAAACAAAATGCTAGGTCCTGACGGAAAGGGTGCAGACAGGTGGCTGCAAAGGCACTCTGTTCTTTCTCTGGAGCCCCGCACATAGCAGGCCCGGGTCACCAGGTCCTGAGTTCTGGTCCAGCTGTCAAAAGGTTTTCTCTCTCTGGAGAGACTTGACAACCAAGCCAGAACTTAGAAAACCCACGGGGAACCCTTAACTGCCACTCGTCTCAGAGTGATTATCAGCTCTAAGGCAGAAGGCCTTAGCAAAGCCTTTGGAAGACTGCTAGGAATATTTACACTCCACGCTGACAGGGGAGAAGCAATTAACATCTGAAAAGGAATCCCTGGCTTGTCCTGGGGTCTCTGCAATTAGTGTAAGCGAACATCTGTGTGATTAAAAACTCACCTGCCAAGAACTTGGAGGGTTTTATTTGTTTGCAAAAATTGCCCTGGGGAGACAGACACTGGTGGGTGCACTCCCAGAGATAAACAGGGCGGGGGGATAAACTGCACCCTGCTTCTGAGTGGTCGGAGCCGAGTGCATCCAAATTGAGGGCCGTGCAGGAGGTGGGTTTGCCTCTGTTTAGGTCACTTTTGTGTTGGATGAAGCAGCTAATGTAGATGGGTCTTTGGGGGTGGGGGAGTGGGTGGGTTTCAATGGATCCAGGCAAAGGTAACCAGCGAACTCTGGAGCCGAATCCTGAGCTTGTGTGTCCCACTTTGAGTCTTGGCTGGACAAGGGATTCAGCCTTCTTCCTGGAGGAACCCACCCACTGAAACACCTGGACCTGCCAGTGACCGCGCTTCACTTAACAAAGATACCTGCATGGTGGTGTTTTGGGGTGGTTGGGGGGGATTGCTTCAGCTCTTCTGCCATTCCTTCCCAAAATGCACATGCTTAAGATTCTTCTTAATTACGTTACGGAAAGGCACTTGGGCTGTTGGAGAAAATTAAGTGGGAAGAGCAGAGAGTTGTGAAGCGTGTCCGGCTGCAGTGGATGGTGCTCACCCTGCAGCTGGGGTGACGCCCCCCAGTCCCGTGCAGGGGGGAAAGGCAGCTGGCTGAGAAGGCCCCCGCTCCAGCCAGCTTTTTGAAAGCAGAGAAGGTGGGGGGGCGGGGGAGCAGACACATGTCATAACTTAAAGCCAAGAAGTTTTAACAGGTGAACTTGTATAAGCCAGATTGGGTTTGTTTCTTTTTGCTTCAGAAGCAGAAAATCTAAAAACCAAGCTTGAGCTGTGGCCCATCCACAGTGAGGCCCATGCCACCACCAGGCGAGTATGGGCCGGCTTCTCTGTTTCTCTCCAGCCTGTCAGCCAGGTCACGTTCCTTTGGTTGCTCTGTTGGAGAACCTCCTTTCCTTCAAAAGGTACAAGAGACATATTGGTGACCCGAGAAAGTGAAGGCGAGGGCTGGGGTTCAGTTGCCACGCCCCCATCTTCTGTTCCAGCGGGCGGTCTTGATCAGAATGTATCTGGGGTCAGCAGGCACTTAAGGCTTGGATGGGACACCGTCAAAGTCAACGGAGATGCTCTTACCCGGGATGCAGAGAGAGAGAGGAGGCGAGCTGGGGAATGAAGGTTAGCTTTCAGCGGTACTTGGCCCTGCCCGCAGCCCCCGGGCAGGGTCGATGCTAGGGCGGAGGGCGAGGGGGCCTGGGAGGCTCCGGGGTCAGCGATGGGGATGGTGTCGTTCATGCTAATGACTTCTACGTTTGATTTCGGGCAGGAGGTCCTGAAAACTCCTTCCTGATAATTTCATTGACTACAAAAGAAAGAGAAGGGGCAAGTGAGATGGCAGGAAAAACACAAATGTGGTCAGCTTTCTAGAACCTAATTCAAGCAGGCTGTTTTTTAAAACAGGTTTTTGTGCTTTGCGATAATACATTTGACAACTTTTAACATAAGAAATGCCTTCCCACATTGTGACACCTCCCACCCCCTGAAATGATGCTGTTTTGTGGTATGGGTTTGTTAGTGAAAATTGCCCAAATGGTAACTTTTAAAAATTGTGGTGGCAGAAATGGGAGCTGGGCCACGGGCATGATTTACGGAACACACACTCCTCCTCATTGAATGCACTGAGGTGCTCTACTTATACCAAACTCTGTTACTAGGACATCCAGAAAACACCCGCGCTGTGACCAAAACACAGCTTGACCCACAAAACCTACAGCTGTCAAGAGGGGCCTTTAAAAGGAGAGAGGGCAGAGCCACCACAAAGACTAGGCGTCAGTGCAAATGAAACCTCCATCTCTCCCAGCACGAGCAGGAATTCCACCCCCTCACCCCTCCTCCCAGGTCACACTATGAGCCTTCTCAAGTACCAGCATCCTCCAGGGACCCTGGAAAGTTCCATTACCCCCTGCCCCAGGAGACTGTGGGGAATCAGCAGGGAACCAAGAAGGCGATGCCACCCACTAGCGTCAAGGAACTAGCCCTCCTCTCCCTTCTCACCGCTTCTCTGAGGCACCGGCTCCTAGAACCAGGACAGGAAGGTGTAGAATAGTGGCAATTACAAAAAGCCTTCCTTCAGTGTTCTTGGGGAAAGTTGCCATCACAGGCAGCCTGGACACCAGGCAGGGCTGTGCACCGCCTTGAAGTGTGTGTGCGCACCTTGGTTATTGCAACTGATGGTGTGGACTGGCCCCAGGGGCAGACCCCCCGGATCCCATCAAAGGGAGACGGATCTCCCCCCTCCCAGTCCAGCACTAAATTTCTTCCCATAGGCTCCTCCTCCTCCGTTTTCTTAATCTCAGTCTTATCCTGAAACTGTAGAGAAGGGAGATGAGCGGCAGGGCTAAGTGTTCAGATGGGTCCAGAGTCCCTCCGTGGTCACGCTGGGGCCTCTTAGGTTCAGGGTGCTTTTCCCTGGAAAACCCCTGCCGGGATGAGTCTGCAATGCCCAGAATAAGGAGAGAGCAAATACACTCTGCTCTGTTGCTGGATGAGCCGGGTTTAACTCTCAGCTCCGTCACTAAATGGGCTGTGTGACCTCACCTCTCCGTGCCTCAGCTTTCTGGTCTGCAGAGTGAGACTCCTTATTGTGTGTACATTTCAAGACGGTGAGGATGCGGGGTTCTGACGTGCGCGCAGGAGCCTCGCATGATGCCAGGCGCCCAGCACCGCGTAGCTGTAGCTGTGACGGGCAGTGACTGCCCCCATGCTTTGTGCTGGACAGGAAGCCCAGTGCTCTGCCTCAGCGGGCTCTGCTTCGTGGCAGAAATGAATCGGCACCCTCCATGTTCTTCAGATGTGTGCTGAGAGCAGGTTCAGGCAGGGGTCGAGGGTTCAGGGTCCAGAGCCAGGTGGCCGGGGCTGGACGCCCATCCCTGCCACCACCCCCACCCACTGGGTGAGCCTGGCTGTGGTGATGGAGCTGCTCTGTGCCTCAGTTTCCCCCTCTGCGCGTTGTATAAAGACATGCCCTTCTGTCTACAGTTGTTGAGGCGCTTAAATGAGATAACACAAAATTATCCCAGTCCCCAGGGTACAGCAGATGCTGGTGTGCAGGGTAGGATGTGCAGATGTCCTAAGAGAAAGTGACACAGTGTATCAGAGTGACAACTGGTTCTCTAGTGCAGGAACGGACCCATTGATAGGAATTCAGAGGAAGACTCCATGCGTTCAGCTAACCAGCTCTAACCGGGCACTGACTGTGTACCAGCTGCCAGCTGACTCCCAGGAGCGGGCTGAAGAAGCCCCCCCGACCCCCCTCCCCGGCCTCTGGGAAGCGAGAGGCGCTGGGGGTCCTGGGCGGGGGCCGCGGGGCGGAGCGAACGCGCGCTGCAAGGGGCGGAGGTGGGGCTTCGCGCGAAGCTTTTCAAAGCCCGGATTCTGGAGGGCTTCCTGTTTTCTCAACCTAGGAAGCCGAGCGGAGTCAATCCTCAATGGAAACTCTCCACGGCCTCAGTTTTCTAAAAATAACGGCTGGGCAGAACCGCTGGCAGCGCCGCGCGCACCAGAAGGGTCGTTTCCCTCCTCGGGGCTGGGGGGCGGCCGGGGCCCACGCCGGCTCTCAGCCCGCGGGCGCTGGGCGTGCGGGCGGCCCCTCGCGCCCACGGCCGGCCCTCTGCGGAGAGGAACCTTTCGGAAACCTCAGCGCTCCGCCCCTGCCGTGGCTGAGAACGTCCTCGCGCAGAAGCAGCGGGGGGTGGTGCCCGCGGCTGCGGCCTCGGGGGTCTGGATAAAGCGTGGGCTCCACGTTCCTCGAGGGGGTCCTCGACAGGACCACCTCACCCCGACTTGAGAGGCCCCACCTCTGCGACCTCGAGCCCTGGGGTGGGAGGGGAGAGGGGCCGCTGCGCTGCGCTGACTCTGGATGGACCTCTTGGTGCCAGCTCCTGACATCACGCGTCCGCCCGCGGCCCTGCCGCCCCTTCCCTGTCCCGCCTCAGCCTCCCTTCCGGAAACTCTAGCCCGCTGCGTGCTTTGCTGTCGCCGTTTAGTCGCCAAGTCATGCCCAACTCTTTGTGACCCCATGGACTGCAGCCCACCAGGCTCCTCCTCCCATGGGATTTCCCAGGCAAGAATACTGGGGTGCGTTGCCATTCCCTTCTGCAGGGGATCTTCCAGACCCAGGGATCGAACCCACCACGCCTGCTGCATTACAGGCGGATTCTTTACCACTGAGCCCCCAGGGAAGCCCCACCATGTGCTAAAGGTCCCCTTTACCCCAGAGCCCTGCCCTGGGCCCCCGTTTCCCCTGGCCTAGTCCCCACTGCGCCCTGCCTCTGGTCGCCCTCCCGCGCCCCCGCAGCCAACCAGGGCTTGCACTCTGCGTGCTGGCCGGGCGCGGGGCGTGCCTCCCGCCTCTGCCCGGTTTTGGGTCTCCCCGCCTCTTCTGCTTTTCTCCCTCCCTTCACTCAAGGCTCTGCTTGGCCTGGGCCCTGGGGACAATCAGCAGAGACCCCCCCGGCCCGCGGAGCTCTGTCTCCTCCATATACCAGTTGCCGGCAGTTCACGATCCTAGTTCAGTTTTCTTGTTTCCTCACAGCACCAGGGCTCGTGACGATGCCTTGGTACGCGGGAAGCACTCAATAACATGTTAATGAGAAAGCAGAGCTTAGCAAGAGGCTCAGTAGCCTCAGGACACTGTCCACACTGGGATTTGGCTCCAGGTCGGACTCTGAGGTCTGAGTGTGGAAGCCCAGTCTTCCAGGTCACTCCCATCAGCATGCCCTTCATCCAGTGAGCGTCCTGAGCACCCATCGCGTGCCACCTCTTCCCAAATCCGGCCACGAGCAGCTCTCCAAATGGCTCCTCTCCCTGGCCGTATCCTGACTTCCCTCCTGCCCCTCTTCCTGAGTATTACCTTTGCCCGGAAGCCACCTTATGTTCCTTCCCTGGGGGTCCTGACTCCCTCCAGAAGCAAACACTGAGTCCTCCAGGCTCTGCCCCTCCTGGGCCACCTTATCCGCGTCACCTGTCTGCTCGCTGAACCGCGCACTGCAGGACGGATCTTAGCCCGCCACGAGGACCCTACACCACCAGCCCGGGCCGCCTGATTTTTCTCCTATCCAGCTGACAGATGGGTTGTTGGTAGGTTGCTTGCCTGGAGCTGCTTCTCTGTTAAAGAATATAAGCTGTTCGCTTTTTTTCAGAGCTGTGTGCCAGGCACTGTACCAAGCCCTCAGTTACCTCTCAGACCACACCTAGCAATGCAGTCGGCCTCATTTTATAGACGGAGAAAGACAGGCAGTCACCTGGCATAGCAGGTGAAGGGGGAGGGAGCAGGATGTGAACCCACGGCCCATTTTATTAACCTGTACATTCATTATATGGCTTCCCCTTACGGGTAAAGAGACTGTGCTGTGAAGCTTGCTGGCCATCCCCTTTCTTCTGGGGCCCTGGAACCTTTAGCATCGTTTGTATGAGGAGTCAGGAAAGACCAGGGCAGCCTCTGCTAGGTGAGTGAGCAGAGGCATGTGTGCTGAGCAGTTAGGGTGGTCACTGAGAATCACTTTCTTGGAACAGAATGGAGGCCAGCAGCATTCAGTCTGCCACAAGCACCCCGACCTTTTGTTACCCTTATAGAGAGGGGCCACGATGAAAACAAAGATGTCGAACACGGCTACAGCCTCAGGGTGACTTCTAAACGGGACACCCAGGGCTGAAACCAGAAAGAAAAGACAGACAGATGGAAGTATATAAAAATTATACATTTTTCTTTAAAACTCCATAAAAGAAATATGTAATGTTTTAGGTTACATGACAAAGGTCATTCATATATAAAGAGATACTACAAATCAATAACAATCCTAATAGCTACAGACATAAAAATACAGCAGGGGTTAACAAACTTTTTCTATAAAGGGCCAGATAAAAATATTTTCAGCTTTATTATAGCCCCTTACTCAACACCTCAGCTCTGCTTAAAAATATATATATATAAAAGCAGCCACATAATATGTGAGCAAATGGGCATGGCTGTGTGCCAATAAAACTTTGTTTAACGAAACAGGCCGGGGGCTGCATTTGACCTGAGAGAGCGTTCCCCAGCTTTAGGAAACACACCAACGGTAAGGAAGAAAAGGAAAGCAGAGTGTGTGTTCTTTCCCTACTTTTCAGGGGTACCAGTTGGGGGAATCAATGCCTTTTACTAGGATTGTTCATCAAACAACTGTGGGTTGATTAGTGTTCAATTTCTTGAAACTCATTTCTGCCAGCACCCACTCCACCCCGGGAATTTTCCGGTTCACTTGCGGTCTGGATACCTGCGCGCCGCCTGCCTTCTCCTAACCGAGCTCGGAGGCTCTCCAGCGTCAGCTTGCCGGAGAATGGCCACTCAGGGTTGCACACAGAAACCCACACAGATAGACCAGAGGTGCCACTTAAGACTTTCCAGGGAGTTTTGACTATTCTAGGCGTTCTTCCCTTTAACTGCTGACTTTGGAACTTAATCCCCTGAGAAAGCAGCACCGGGAAGGAGGGGACGGGCCTCATCCTGTTTCTCTCCCAAACCTCAGGCATGTTTTCCCAAGTCTGGTCAGGCTGTGTGCGGGCCCTCGAGAGCCCGGGGCGGCCAGAGTGGCTCGCGGAGCAGGGAGGCCGCGCGCTTGAGGCTGGACGCCGAGTCTGCGCGGTTCGCTCCGGGGCAGGGTGCGCTGACGGGGCGGCCAGCCCCCGGTGGGCCTGCTCCTGCGCTGGCTGCTCTTCTCCCTCCGGGGCCCGAGCAGTGCCAGCGAGGTGGCTGGACACCAGGGCGGCCGAACCAGAAGGCCCGTGCTGCACTCTCTGGATGTCCCCCTCTTGCCCCAGCTGCGCTCAGGGAAAGCCACTCTGAAGGCCAGGCGTGAGCTCCAGAGCTGGCCTGCTGTGTCCTGAGCACCAGGCCCGACTGCCCCACAAGCCGGCGAAAAGGGGGCCGTTGCCAGCGGGGCACGTTGCACCCCTTGCTTCCCCTGTGACTGGGGTTTCACAAAGCTTTTCACTTGCTAAGCGCCTCCACAGCCTTTTCTCCCCTCCCAGCCATCCCCACGGGCTCTGGAGGCACTGAGAGCTGGGGAAGAGCTTTCTAGAAGGGCCAGGCTTCAGAGGCTCAGTGGAAAGGACAAAAAGCCCCTTGATGAGGCCTGTAGCCCAAAGCTGTGGGTGGGGTCTGAAGAGTTACGTGATGGTAAGTCCCCTCTGAGGCCATGCAGAGCAGGGGCAGCCTGCCAGCGTTCCCAGGCCCCTGCGAGGTCACAAGCATTGCCAAGTTAAGATCAGGGAGGGAAGAAGCGCGTTCAGGAGGCTCTGTGACAGCCGGCTGAGTCTGAGCACTGATCGTTAGCTGGGAAACCCTCCCTCTGCTAAGGTTCAATGCTGCTGTCGGGAAGTTTTGGTACGTCTCGGCGGGCATCCTCCTCTGGGAAACAGGGTTTAGGATGTCAGCTCCACCGTGTGTGCTGACGGAGGTGACATTGGATAGTTATCTTTATTGGGTTTTCAGCGTGGGACGTGTGATGCTACCGAGGCCTCTGGGTCTGGCCTGTGATGGAGTGAACCCGCTTTCACTGACAAATGGACAATTAACACATCATTGACCAGGGGATTTCTGCAGAAACTAACGCCTGTGGCTGTAATACGTCTCCGGTCAATAATGTATTTAAAAAGTCACAGCCCAGTAGAACATCAAGAGGCACATAAGCCAGAAATACTGGCACTGGCTGGCCTCTGGCGAGCACTCACCATGTGCTGGGTACAGCGCGTGCTCCCTGATTCTAACCATCTGCAGGGGAGTGAATAACAGCAGTGGCAGCTGAGGCGCAGGAAGGTGAAGGGCAAGGTGAAGGCCCCACCCCAGGTGGGCTCTACCCCTACAGCCTCCTGCTCCCGGTGCCGTCACCTGGGCTCCTCTGCACAGACCCAGATTCCAGAGTTGACGAGGCGGGGATCTCCTGAGCTCAGTGGGAAAACCACACACAGCTCTAGCCTAGGTCCAGAGCCTGGTTTCACATTCAGAAGTCAAGTGGTGGGTTAACCCCTTCCAAAGCACCTAAGAAGGCCCCTCGGGGGAGGTGGAGCTTTGAGTTGACGACAGGACTGGAGAGGACCCAAGTACTGGGCACCTCCAGAGGTTTCTGATCTGCCTGCCCCCTCTCTCGTTCCCCAGTGCAGAACGCCCCACGACTAACGGAGAACATGTTCCCTCACTGCAAACACCACACACGGGGTACAAAACCGCCAGGGCAGGAGCAGAGCTTCCAGAGGCTGGGACCCAGCTCTGCTGCCTCCTCCCTGGAAGAGGGTGCTGGGTCCCCTGGGAGAGCATGCAGGCACCCCACGCATCGTAGCCACCCCCTACGCCCCACCCAACCGCTGGCTCCAGCCTCCAAGAATCTCAGGTATGTCCCCTGGGGGTGGTGGGGTCTAGCCCTCAAGAGTAGGAAATGTTGGAAAATGAGAGGGCCTTCAGGTGGTAGAGTTTTCCTTTAATTAAAAAAATCAAGGTAAGGAAACACACAGCTGGAAAACAAAAGGAAAGGCAGAAGATATCAATTACCTTTAACTTTGATTTCTCGGATCAAAGATCACAGTCATTCTGTTTCATAATATGTTTTGTATCCAGCTAAGGTGTGTGTCTATCAGCTCTGAAAAAGATTTGCAAAACCATTTTTGAGAAGAAAAAAAAATCACCTCTATTACACTTCCAACTCATGCTAATATTATCCATTTAATGAGTAGCTGTTGACCCAGGGCCTCTCAGAACCCAGAATAGAACTCAACCCTCTGACAATAATTTAAGCCCCAATTCTGTATGGTCTTAACATGTGTGCCAGAATTCACCCCAAACCAGGCTAATATCACTGAGATGAGGGACTTGGTACAAAGAAACAGGAATCTCTGAAATCAAAGTTCATCAGCAAAGATAATGGTAGTTTTTTTCTTTAAAGTGAGACAAAATGACTGTGCTGCCGGTATGCCATGCAGTTTCAAATCATGGCCAGCTAAAGAGAGAAAACAACACCGGCAGATCAGAAAATCAGAATCTGATGATGCAGCTACTCAAAATGTAACCAGCCTCCTCCAGGCTTTTCTGTCTACGCTACATTTGACCCCTGCTTCCTCCGCAAGAGAGAGACAACCTCAGTGGGCATGCAAATTCTTACCACTGTACACTTTCTTCCTGTTTTTCTCTGGTTGACAAGTTACTATTTTTATAGGCCCTGCCCAACTGAAGGTGCTTAGCAAGAAGATGGGAGCTTTGTATTTCACAGGCTTTCAGTTGTATCCCATTTTCACTTCCATTTTAAATAGCCCCACTCTGTAGCTATAGCATGCCTACAGCTTTCAAAGTTCCGGTTTTCTCAATCCCTCTTTAAAGTGGCCGAATTAGAAGACCAGAGTGCGTTCTGAGTGCTTGATTCAGAAGTATTTTCTGGGATTAGTTTCTTTCAGGGAATGACCTAGCCTTTCCCTAGATGCAGGCTTATTTGCATCCTTAGGTAAACCAGGATAGTCTCTCAAAAAGGCACGAGCGCCCTGCATGCTCATCCGCAAGGCAGAGGACACGCAATAGTGAGATCGCGTCTGCAGGTCCAGGCAGCCCCTGGTGCTGGGCTCCAGTCAGGGCTGGTCTGATTGGGACTGGCTGGGTTAGGCACAGGCTGCTGCTCATCCCCCCTCTCCTCCTCCGTAGTGGCCGTGAACACAGTTGGGACCATGCATTTCAGGTCCTCTGTTGAAGCTGAAAAGCCCACAGGCAGCTCCCTCACCCTCTCTCCTGTCTCTACTACTACACACTGGCTGGTTCCAAATCCAAGGCAGAGGGCTGTCTGACCGTTCACCACTCAGGGCCTTAAAATGACCAAAGGACTGTTTTCAGCCCAGACCTCACCCCTGAACATCAGACTTAGATATCAAACTGCCCACGAGGCATTCAAAACTTCACAGTCAAAACCTGTCTCCTGATCATCACCGCCATCGCCCCCGGCAACCCGCTCCTCTCCTTCCACCGTAGGAAACGTACCCGCCCTCCTTCCGGTCGTTCAGGTCAATCTTGGTCACAGCCCACATCCTCTCCAGATGCAGAAGCTCCTGGATCTGCCCTCAAAGTCTGCCCAGCAACTGAAGGCCTCCCCCACCTCTTGTCTGGCCCCAGCACTCCCTCCCCATCTCCGTGCTTCTGTTTGGGGTTCCTGGTCCTCCCCACAACCCAGCTGGTCCTCTTGGCACTTAAGGCACAAAACATCTGGCCTTGGTGGTTGCTCCTGGAAAAAAATGGCTCCAAGGTGCTAACATGGCCAAGATGTCTGCACTTTATCCACCAATTCAAGCGGGCTTCCCTGGTGGCCCGGCAGTAAAGAACCCGCCTGCCAATGCAGGAGACACGGGTTTGATCCCTGGGTCGGGAAGATTCCTGGAGAAGGAACTGACAACCCACGTCAGTATCCCTGCCTGCGAAATCCCGTGGACGGAGGGGCCTGGTGAGCTACAGTCCAGTTGGACGCAACTGAGCGACTGAGCAGCAGCGAGCGTTCAAGTTGCACTGAGTGGGGGGCGGGCACCGTGTATGCGTCCAAGGTCACAGCCTTGGAGCCGCACTTTTGAGTCAAGGTGAGACCCCCGCAGCAGCAGCAGGTCCCCCAGGAGCCCAGGGCTGCTCCAGCTCCACGCCCGTCCCCCTGTCAAGAGTTCAGAGAGTTCATAAAACATCACACTGATCGGTTTGGTTGCAGACTTTTGAGGTGCAACTTCCTGTTCAGGTATGAATTTTCACCTTTGATCGTCTGCTGCTTGGTGGAAGGCAGGCTCCAGGAGCCAGAGGCAGGGCCTGTCTCAGTTCAGCCAAGACCTTGACCACAGCCCTCCCACTCCGCGGGGGGCTGCCTGCGCCCCTTCCTTCCTCCTCAGTTACCTCTGGGGGCGGGGGCCCTGGTGGCCGCTTCTCCGGCCACGCTCCTGAGGCAGAGAAGGGCGGAGCGGGCCATCCAGGAACTGGCCTGGCTCCGTGAGTGCTAGTCCCGGATCAGGACTTCTCTCACGTGTGAGAGCACCGAGCTGCCCTGGAGACGGGTGAAAATGCAGTTTTGCAGCAGCAGGACTTGACAAGAAAGCGCTCAGGCAACGTGATGTGCAGTCTGACAAGCCCTGCCTGAGCCTCCGTTGCCCACACAGCGGGGATCAGGACACCTCCTCGGAGACCCTGCTGGGAGACGGAGCTGCCTTAGTCACAGGCAGATGTTCATCAGCTCAGCCATACAGACCGTACAGAAGACAGACGGAAGGACGAGGAGAAGCTGTGGAGGGAGACAGGTCAGCCCGTTCCGTGCTCCCCAGGAACCAAGAGCACAGCTCTGCTTCCCTACATGGCTAACGACGAAGCGCACGCCGTTGGTCAGCTGTTAGTAATGTGGACACGGGGAGAGAAGGCAGCGGTTAGAGTTACGACGCGGCCCTCAGCAACACCTGGAAACCGCCCAAAGGCAGGGAGAGAGGCTGCCGGTCCCGCAATCGCTGCCCCTCTCCTGCAGTCCTCTGTGAGGCTGCGGCTGAGGACCAAGAGAGTGAGGATGGGCATTTTTCCAGTCTTCAGCATAAACCAGTGAACTGTCCTGCTAGTCTCGTGGATTTAGGATACGGATCAGGAATGGTTCATTGATTATCACAGATAATCAAGACCAAAGTGCAGGGTGTCGGCAGATAAAACACAAACTCAATCTGTTTTGGCAAGTTCTACAAGCTTCCAGCCTCCCGAGACCACAGCACACACCTGCAGGGGCTGGCGTTCAGCGGGAAGGCCTCTGTACCTCTGCGTCAGAGGAGGCAGGCTGCTCTTGGGGGGGCTGAGTCACTTAAGTCGTTTCCACTCTCTGCGACCCCAGGGACTGTGGCCCTCCGGGCCCCTCTCCAGGGAATTTCCCAGGCAAGAGCGCTGGGGTGGGCTGCTGCCGCCTCCACCAGGGCTCCTTCCAGCCCAGGACTGAAGCCGTGTCTTCCGCACTGGCGGGCAGATTCTCTCTCACCGAGCCACCAGGGAAGCCCAGGCTGGTCGTGGTGGCGGTTTGGTCGTTGAGTCGTGTCCGAGTCTGCGACCCCACGGACTGTGGCCTGCCAGGCTCCTCTGTCCACGGGGCTCTCGAGGCAGACTGGCCTTGGGAATGTTCAGTGTAACGATTTTATAATGGAAACTCCGGGGTCCCTCCCAACCAGTACAGAATGTGATACCGTTTTCTCCATCCCCCGCTTTTTCCATGATTACACATCAACTTACCATCTAGGGAGAAACTTTCTCTAAGCTAGAGAAACTCAGCCTCTCTCTAAGCTACCCTGCCCTACCAGGAACGCACCAACCAACTGTATCAGCTGAGAGCTGAGACCTGAGCTGAGCTCTTCTGCCCCATCCTTTCCTCCAATTCAGCAGAATTTCTTCCGATTACACGTAGCTAAAGAGGCACCTTCTATCAAGCAACCGCACGGCTTCTAAGGTAGCAACCACAGGCAGGAAAGGATTCTGAACAAACCACGCCTGCCTCCTCGTCCCCTGCCACTTCATCCTGGCCCCGGCCCCAGGGCTCTGCCGAGCGGCATCGGCCACAAAGCAAGCGCTGCACCGTGGGCCGTTGCCTTTAAAATAAAACAAAACAGAAGCAAAACAGAAGCACTTGTCACTCCGTCCAGCTGAGATTCGGGAGAGAGTGATCCAAACCCACAGCTCAGCCTGCAGCCACAAATGAGATGATAAAATAAATACCTAACTGTTTGGGAAGCCAGCTTTGTCTTTGGAGGTTAGAGGCATTAACCAAGCATTTCTGTGAGGATGTCTGTGTCTCCTTAGCCTTGCCTGTGCGGGAGGGGGGCCTGAGGCGGGTCAGACAGGCCAGGTGGGGAGCAGGGGAGCGCGGGGCGAGAAGAGACCGCTCCATCCTGAGCTCCGTTCCTCGTGTCACAGAAGCGCACGGAAGTCCCTTGAGGCCTCTGAGAAAAAGTCCAAACCCGCAGGCCTGCCTCACGCCACCTTTCCTTCAAAAACCAGCACGGCTCCTGATGCTCAGAAAGGATTCACTGGCTATTTGCTGAATCCCCTAGCCTCATCTCCACCTGACCCTTCCATCAGTTCGCCTTGCAGATTGTTCTGTCCTGCCACGTGTCATGACCTGCTGACCACACAGCCCACCCCCCACTCTCCCCAACAAGAAGGACACCCTTACATTTATCCATGTGTTTCCAGAGCCCGACCTAAGCCCACCGCCCCCAAGGAGGCATCCTGGCCACTTCATGCTCCACCAGGCTTAGGCATTTGGTCCTGAAATTGGCCCCCGAAAGTTTCCAGCCACATCTGTCTCCCTCTCGAGGCCCTCAGCCCAGTTTGGTGTAAGAACTGACGGACCTCACTGTTCGTCCAGCGAATGCTGTCCCCGCATGCACCTGGTGAGCCCGCACTGTGGACCCCCTCCGACAGCCCGCCCGCCGCCCGCCCGGGGAGGAGGAGGACGGGCGGGGCCAAGGAGCTGGGCGACCACGAGGTACACGTGCAGGCCCAGAGGCCACCGGCTGCCTGGACCAAGCAGGGACCAGACCCTAAACTCCTCCCTGAGAGTCACAGGCCTGGGCCTGGCATGGACGGCTCACACCGCACAGAGCCCCTGGAGTGCCCGGCGAGGACTGTGTGTGGGACATCACCCCAGGAGCCCCTCGGACACCTTAACTCTCCCGGGACACGTGAACAGAACCCTAACTCCTGACTCAGGCCCCTCGATCAAACCTCCACCTTGCTCGGGACAGCACAGTCCGTGCTAGGGACCCAACTGCGTCCCCCAGCTTGCCACGTGGAAGCCCGGACCCCCAGTGTGGCGGTGCTTGGAGGTGGGCCTTTCCGGTCTCTGGAATTCTGTTATGACAGCTGTTCTGCCCACGACCACCACTCTCTGATATCTCTGCATGCGCACCGCCCCCCCGCCCCCCGGGCAGGCGTCTGCCAGCAGGGCACCCAGGGTCACGGTCGGGGCAAGTGAGCTCACGGGTGTGAGCAAGAAGCAGGCGCTGTGGGGCCCCGGCGTGCTCCCCAGCACCACACACACCCCTGCGAAGCCGCCTCTCCCTGCCGCGCACCCAGCCTCTCTGCACGCAGCCAGCCTCGACTGTGGCCCGGTTCCTCTGGCCAACAGCCCCCTTCCCCTCCCACCATGACCTCACCAGCGTGGCCTTTCTGTGTCTGGCAGGGTCGTACGTGTTGAGGGTGGTGACCACGGCCGCCGGGTGCAGGGGCTGAGTGCCGTGGGGAGGGACCTACACCCCGGGCAGAGCCACAGGGAAGCACGCAGTGGGGAGCCAGGCTGTCGGCTCGGCCCTGCCGCGGACTTGAGGCAAGCCTTGACCCACTCTGCACCTGCCCTGCAGAAAGTGGGCGATGCTGGTTCTTAATCTGAGAGGGAGTTTTACCAGTTTTAGAGGGAATCAATGAGTTGACAGAGGTGCTGTAGACAGCATCCAGCGTGTTGTAAGCACCCCCCACACACACATTCACCGATGGAATGGGAGCCAACTGTTTCACTTCCTGGACCTCAGTTTTTCATCTGTGAAATGGGTGTCTTAGAAAGGTGTTGGCCAATGCATACAGTCGGAACAATTCGAGTTAACAGCAAACCCCATGTTGGCCTCCATTCCCATTAACGGGGTTAGTGTGTACTAGTCGACCGCACAGAAAACATTTGGTTAACAGACTGAATTGATGGGTGACCAGGCCACCTTCTCTCACCAAAGCACTTTCACCTTGGAAGCTGCTTCTGAGTTTGCAGCGTGGGTGGGTCTGAGGTCAGCCGGGCCCCCAGAGATGCATTTTCACATCCTGCCGAGAGGGCCCTCCTGCCCCCACCCAGGCCACCCTCCACAGTGCACCGGCTGCACGGGGCCAGCAGCACGCACAGCGGCCTCTGAGTCACCAACCTTCCGCAAGCCAGAGGCCCCGGAAGCCAAGCCCCCCAGCAGCCCCAGCGTCTCACCAGCAAGACTGCGGGGCCTACGAGAAAAGTGCTCCACCTCGTCCCAAACTGTCCTCAGCTCTCAGGATGAGTAAACACGGTGCTTCTGAGGCTCCGGTTTCGAGTAAGAAGCTGAGGTGCTAACTGGGAGGAGGGCAGGTCGGTGGCTGGCAGCCAAGAAGGTGCCAAGCACTGGCGGGGGGGCCTGCGCTGAGCCAGCCTCCAGTGACGTGTGCCTGTGTTCACAGAAGCTGAGCACTAGCTGGGCCAGAGTGAAGCCCGCCCTTTCCTCGCACATGGTTCCCGCGGTGATGGCTCCTGACGGGCGGGGAGGGCCAGCGTGGCTCAGAAGGACCCTGTGTCCTGAAGCTCAGGATATGGTAGCATCAGCCCCTCGCTGGGTTGTCGTCACCCCATGAGAGCAGGGACCTCGTCTCTCGCTCACTGCCATAACCCCAGCACCAAGGACAGAGCCCGGCACACAGCAGGTGCTCAGGAAATGTTCTTGGAGAGACAGCTGAGTCAATGAATGAGACACAAACTCCTGAGTGTTTTAGATTTAACCAGAATTTGCCCAGTTAGTTCTGGTTTTTGATGGCCTCCAGAGGCTGGTCTGAAACCCCAGTTAATAGGAAGGCTGAAGCTCAGCTGTTCTGTTAGTTGCAGCTGAAGCCTTCTGAAGTGAGAGATGGCAGGACTTCGCTGGTGGCCCAGTGGTTAAGAATTTGCCTTTCAACACAGGGGAGCAGAATAATAATTTTATGCAGTAGAATAATAATTACCATTATTTTAAAAATTTATATCACACTTTCTACAAAGCACTCCACGTCTAATTTTTTAATTATAATTAAATAGACCAGGGAGATGCCCTCAGTCTGCTCTGGTAATCCTACAGAGTAGTTATTAACTGTCCCCATTTCACAGGTGATGAAACTGAGGCGCAGAGAGATTAAGGGTCATACACAACTTATACAGATGCTGAGTCACAGAGTCAGAATTTAAACCTACCCAGTGTGCCTCAAGCTACCGGAGATGGGAACTCTTTTGTGATTATCATCTGGCAGTCAGAACTTGCTTCTCTGAATGCACCTCTGAGCAGAGACTGGTCCTTGGGAGACCCTAACTTTGATCAGGGTTACACAGTAGAAGTCACCCATCGAGTATTCAAGGAGAACTGAGAGTGCGCTAACACAGCGTTAACTGTAGTTAATCCAGGGGATGAGATTTAATGAGCAAAGAGTGGCTTGGCCCCTTTGGGGCCACAAGGCCAAGCCTGGGGTACAAACCTAAAAGGTGAGACAGTGCCGATATTCCCAAGACTGAATGCACAGCCAAGGCCTGGGGTTCAGCGAGACAAGGCATGACTTGCCCGGTGGCCCAGTGGTTAAGAATCTGCCTTCCAAGGCAGGGGACGCAAGTTTGACCTCTGGTCAAGGAACTAAGATCCCACGTGCTGTGGGGCCGCTAAGCCAGCGAATCGCAACTACAGAGCCCACGCGCTCTGGAGCCCACACTCCACAGGAGACGCCCACACGCCGCAGTGAAGAATCCGCGCAGCCAAAACAGAGAGAGATGGCAGCTTCCCAGGTGTGGCGAGAGCCGTCCCCGCTGGCTTCTGGTGGCAATAATCTCCAGCAGAAGAGGGAAGCTGAAGCCCGCTCCCTACAAACCCTGCGTGGCCAGACCTGAGCGAGCCTGCGCCCGCCCATGGTGCCACTCCGGCTCTGGGGGCACAGGAGGCACCCTCTCTCCATCTTGGCCTTCCAGGCAGGGGCCCATCTGACGGGGAGATCCGGGCGATCCCAGGTGACAGAGGTGAGTGGCTGCCCGGCTGCAACTCTCCACAGCTGGACACCCGCTGGCCTTCGGTAAGAATCCCATTTGGATGAACTCTCACCATCCAGCACCAACCCCTGCTGTGACTCACGGGTCCCACTTGGCCTCGGCAAAGGCCGTCCCTTTAAGATCGAAGCTGATGCACTTCCCTTCCTCACTGTTCTCGGCATCTGCTCCCAGCCCACCTTCTACGCTCCAGATGCACCAAGCACACTCCTGCCCCGGGGCCCGTGCACTTGCTGTTCCCACTCCAGGGATGCTCTTCCCTTAGAGACCGACAGGCATCCCTCAGCAGGATCTCGGCTCGTGTCCCCTCTGGGGCGCTCCCCTTCTGGAGCAGCAGCCCCCCGCCGCTCTCCGTGCCCCTCACCCCTACCTCACCTTCTGACATACCACTTGTTCTACCTGGTGTTATCAGGAGACCACGAGCTCAAGGAGAGCTGTGTGAGTTCCCTGCAGAATCCCCAGCAGTGAACAATAAACAGCTGGATGGATGGCCAAGTGAGAGAAGGAACAAACGAATGGACCAACCGTGGCTTCTGAGTGTGGGCGACCCAGTGTTGACTCCATTGTGGTCGAATGTAGGGTGCTGTAATACCCGTCTCTGCAGAGCAGATGCCGAGAGAAAGAAATCATGTTTTGCTGTCCTAGGGGAAAATCCAGGGGCTCTGAGCTGTGGGCTGCGCTCTCTGTCCCCCGTGGGCTCCTTATCTGACCGGTGGAGTCCCGGCTCCAGAGTCCCACACGGACCATGGCCCCCAGAGCACCTCGTACCGAGCTCGATATGCAGTCAGCATGTTAAATGATGCCGCGAACAGGCTTAAGACGCATCTGTGGGATCTTTGTTTTCCACTCTGTCCAGCTTCAAGGAGGAGAAACTGTTTCTCCATTTGTGAGCGTCTCTGTTCTGAGTGCATTTCACATGCCAGCTGGGATGTGGCTACAAATTGCCCACGAAAAGACCTTAGCAGGAGGCAAGTTGCTAATAGCAGCCTAGCCTCAAGAAACCGGAGACACTTAGAGATACGAGGGTCAGTTTCCCAGCTACAGCCCTCCGTCATCCCAACCCTGGAGCCGTGTCCCCTGCGGCCACTGAGCTTCTAGGGGAGGAGGTGGGTGTGGGGCCCACAGTGATGAGCTTGTGAGGCACAGTGTGGCCCATGTGGCAGGGCCCAGGCCAGAAGGACAGCAGCCCCTGCAGGAGCGGGCACGCACTTTACTCCTCTTCTAACAGACGTCCTTGAGCAGGTTGGAGAAGGACCCCAGAAACACACAGTCCCGTATAGTGTCCATTTTCCCCAAGCTGAATGAAGGGTTCGATGATCTCAAGTCCACATCAGGATTCAATGCCATTCTGTCAAGCCTGACAAGCTGACCCTCTTAACGTGTCTGCAGAAAAGCCAAAAGACACTTACCAGGGAACGACCAGCTGGTGACCAAACCTACCCGAAATCAAGAATAGCTACAAGGCGGCTGTGATTAAGAACCGTCACTGGGGACAGACTCTATGGAGCAAAGCTGAGAGACCGGGAAGGCACCTGCACTCACTGGAAAACACTGTTCACAACACTGACGGGTTACAGGCCCGTAGGGAAAGGATGGACTTCTCAGCGGATGAGCTGGGACCACCCCTCATCCACATGGAAAGCAAGGAAATGAGAACCTCACTTTGTTTTGGACACGACAATCGAATTCGGGTGGATTACAAACTTAAGTGTGAAAGGTAAGACTGTGATGTAAGTGGAAGACAATGTAGAAGCGTCACTCTCTGTCATCTGGGGAGAAAGGGACTTCCTAGACCTGTTCTTCCGGCTCGAGGAGCTTCATAATCACTGGCAGGCTGGTAAAAGCGCTGACTGCTGGGCCCAACCCGCGTGTTTCTGATTCAGCAGGTCTGGGGTGGGCGGGGCCCAAGAATTTGCACTTCTGACACGCTCCCAAGTCACACAGATGCTGTGGGTCCCGTGACACATTTTTGGTAGCACCATCCCAGACGATGCTTAGAAAGTGCAAACCTTTTCAAAGATAAATGTTAACTATTACAAGTTGCTGTTTGTGGAGAGACAGCATCTCGCCCACACGAATTGTGCAAACACTCGAGTAATCGTACAGTTTCAAACGGTGGGAGGATGCGGAGCCAGGGAATGACTTCTCCGAAGCTGATGGGAGTATAAACTGGTACAACCGCTTCCGAAGACACTTCGGTGTTGTTGACTAACACGGCAGAAGGGTACGCCCAGTGACCAAGCAATTCCCTAAGTACAACCCAACAGAAACTCTTCTGTGTGCAGAGAAAGGACATTCTGGAAACCACTGTTTTACCAGCATAGGGGTAAAAAAAAAACGGAAACGACCAAATGTCCACAATCCATACAATGGACTTGATGAGCTCTACGATGGAGCACGACACGGCAAAGAAAAGAAGTGCAGTTACAAAAACGACAACCTATGAACGCCACGAGCGTCATGCTGAAGGAAAAAGCAAGCTGAGAAAACTAGTTACGGCGTAACCGCGTTCATGTAAAGTTCCTGAGCATTCAAGACTCGTGCAGCTCAACATCCTGCTCAGAGAGTCAAACAGGGGGTGAAATTATTTTTTTTTTTAAAGCAGAGAGACAAACACAAAATTGAGTGAGGATAGCAATAAGTCTAAGGTGGTAGGGAAGAAAAAATACACTCAAAATTTTGTGCTCCAGGAGCTCAACCCGGTGCTGTGTGACCACCTAGGACGAGGCGCATGGCGGGGGCGTTCAAGAAGGACGGGGCATGTGTGTACTTACGGCTGATTCACATTGTTGTCTGGCGGAAGCCAACACAGTATTGTAAAGCAATTATCCTCCAATTCAAAATTTTTTCCAAAAAAAAATAGTGAAAAAAAAAACCTCTGTGCTCAATCCAGGCTTGGAGCATCATGGATATGAGCACTGCAGAAGAGAGACAGCAGACACCCAAGCACCTCTGATGGAGTAACACACCACGACTGAGGAGGGAGCCTTGCCCAAAGCATCAAACCCAACCTGACCCAGCGCCCGTTTCACTCCTGACTTACAGGAAATGCTGAGGACGGAGCAACAGTGATCGATGGCACCTAGGAGCTGCGGCCGACAAAACCCAGGCTACGTGCAGGCCACCTGTTTCTCCAAAGCAAGGAGAGCTAGGGGAGAAGATGAAGGGCGCCCAGACAGGCCAAAGAGACAGAAAAACCCATTTCAACAGGCAAGACAAACCATGGGGAAGGGCATTTATGAGGCAGCCAAGAACCTGAGCATTGAGTCTGATAGTGAAGATTTTAACATACTATATATATAAAATGGGTCTCCCAGGTGGCACAGTGGTAAAGAATCCACCTGCCAGTGTAGGAGACTCGGATTCCATTCCTGGGTTGGGAAGATCCCCTGGAGTAAGAAATGGCAACCTACTCCAGGGTTCTTGCCTGGAGAATCCCATAGACAGAGGCGCCTGGTGGGCTACAGTCCATGGGTCGCAAAGAGTTAGATGCAACTGAGTATACACACACACACACACACATATATAAAATAGAATATCTGTGTAATTAAATCACTTTGTTGTATACCTGTAGCTAACACAACATTGTAAATGAATGATACTACAATTTTAAAAGTTTCTAATAAAAAAATTAGCCAAAAAAAGAGGTTCACTGTGAGAATGAAAATCAGAGAAAAGTTTTTTTTTAAAGACTCCTCCTGTAGAGAAACAGAACTGAAAGATTTGCAAATGCAAATGTTTTAGAAGGCAGAAGAGTACAAAGACAATGATTAGGCTTTTTCTTTACACTTGGGGTAGGTACACAGTATTCACTTGTATTTTTTTATATCTCACGTGTATTTAATGAAGGCCGTCTGACATTTAAAGGAAAGAAGGGAGAGAAGGAGAGAGAAGGATGGGAGAAGAGAGGAGGTGGGAGACGCGCAGAGGAGGAGGGGACGGGGATGGAGCGAACCAAGAAGGAAGATGAGACGAGACAGACCGCCTTGTGCCTCCGACCCAAGAACCAGCCCGGGGAACAGCGGCAGCGTGCCCGTGGGGGAGCAGGCGGCGGGGTGGGGGCTCTGGCACACACGGCACGGGAGAAGGTCACCTCCTCTGAGAGGCCCTCCCAGACCCTGTCCGGAGTCTCCTCCCACAGCGTCTGTCTCTCTCCTTCAAAGCATGTCTCACCATCAGAAATACGTTTCTGTTGTATTTACCATGTCTTCCCCATCGGGCAGGGACCGCCCCCCAATCACCCGGCACCTGACCTGGTGGCCTCCGCTGTCGAGAAGTCTTCCTGTAAGCTGGCACCTTCTGAGCGCTTGCTCGGTGCCGGGTCCCGGCCTAAGGAAGCTACATGCATTAACCAGCCAGCATTCACAAGGCTCCCTGAGTAGGTGGTATTGTTATTATTCTTCCCATTTTGCAGTTCAGTAAACCAAGAACTCAGCTGAGGGGCCTTGCTCAGAGTGAAGGCCCGCAGGTGGCCGAGCCAGGACTTAAATGCAGGCGGGAGTCCAGGGCACAGGCTTGGAACCGCTCTGCCCTGCCTTCCCACCTCACCAGTAAACGTTGGTTTAATGGTAAAGACAGAAGCTTTTTGTTCAGACCTAAGATGACCAGAGTTAACCGTTGAGGTTCGGGAGGCCTGGCTGGGTCAGCCTGGTTCTCCCGCGGCCCACTGCAGACCTGGGGCTGTCCTCTGCAGGCCTGATTTTGGACGTGTGCACAGGCACACACACTACGTGTGGCCGCGTTGCAAACCACAGCGCAAGTCACCAAGTTGGTGCCCTCTGATGTGTTCTCTGCAAAGTGGCAGGAGGTGCTCAGCAAAAGCTGGAGGAGAACTGACTGTGTTCCAAGAATTGAGGCCAGAATGCCAAACCTTCCAGCGCAGAAATTGGAGGTGCCAGTGTCTACGTGGAAACATCCCACCCTCCTTCTCCCTGAGACCCATCGGCCTGAATGAGCCCCCGTGGGAATTCGGGGCACCCGCAGGTGGGGGCCCTTATCCTACCAGTCACCCCCATTTGAGCACCTTTCCTTCCTGCCTCCCTACCATCAGCCAAACAGATGGGCCCTGAAAGTCCAGCAGATCCCTCAAGGCAGCCAGTACCTCAGTACCCCAGGGCTGTGATTTAGAGTCTGGATTTAGGAAACTTCCCAGGGTGGTCCCAGCCATGGTCAGGCGCCAAGAGCCCAGGGCCAGGTGCCCCCCATGGCCTGCACTCTGACATCAGACAGCTAGGGGCTGGGGTGGGGGACGGGCCGGGGCCCAAAGGGGTGGCCCCAGGGGTGGGGCTGAAGTCCTTCCCCGGACCCTTCCCCCTCCTCAGAGGAGAACAGGAAACTGGCAGGCAGAGGGGCGGGTATCCTCTTCTCTGAAAGGGGCCGGGGCTGAGTGGGAGAAGGGGTTTCTGGGCTGAGGCGTGAATTTCTCAGAAGCCTGGCAGCCTGGAAAACACAGGGCTGGTTTCTGTCTTCCGCCCCCAGAAACGCCTGAAGCCCCAGCGGGGAGAGAGGACCCGGCCAGGCCTGGGTGCAAGCACAGCGCTGTTCAGAGGGAAGGCCCGGGCCAGCTCAGATGCCCACCGCGGGGCGTCCCCAGGGGACGTGCCTCCAGGAGGATGGGGCGCTGGAAGGCGGCAGTCGGAATCGGGGCACCGGAGGCAGCAGGGCCACCTCTTGGCATGAGAAGGGGGGAGCGAGCCTGTGGGTGTCTCTGCAAAAAGGGCACCCTGGCCGAGCTCTGCAGGCTCCCACGCGGACGGGGGGCAGGTCGAAGCTGCGCCGCCGACCCGACAGAGAGCTGCTGCCTGCCCCTGCGCCCCTGCGGGCGGCCCGCTCCTGCGGCTGCACGATCGTTTCCATGGCGCTCAGCTTTGCTGTCACAACAGCCCCGGGATGGCCTGGCGCTGGGCAGCGCTGCCGGCTGGAGGCGAGCAGTGGATTTTCTCGCAGGCCCCGAAGCCAGCACATTTTTGAAGGCCTGCCCCGGCCCACTCTCTGGACTCGGCCTCTGTCAAGTCCACGGGGCGGTCGGGAGCCTGGAGAGCATGGCATCGAGGAGGGGCTGGGGGGCCTGCTGGAGCCCCCCGTGTCGTCCCCACAGGGACGGGACCCCGCACTGCGTCCCCACCAAGGGCCAGCAGGACACTCAAGGGCCCCAAACTCCAAGCTGGCCTTACGATGCCAAGCAAGTAAGATGCCCCCACGGCTCACAGGAACTATAAATACTGCTGAGAAGGTGAAGGTGGGTGTGTGCTAAGTCACTTCAGTCACGTCTGACTCTCTGTGACCCCACGGACAGTAGCCTGCCAGGCTCCTCTGTCCTTGGGGATTCTCCAGGCAAGAATACTGGAGTGGGTTGCCATGCCCTCCTCCGGGGAATCTTCCTGACCCAGAAATCGAGCCCATGTTCCACGCCTCCGGCGTGGGCAGGGGGGCTTCTTTGCCACTAGTGCCACCCGGGAAGGTGACTGACATCTTAGGCTTACAGACATGTGATTAAACATCTACCACTTCAACTCTGTGGTTCTTCCTGCTACATCTCTCAAACTTTTTTAATGGCCTTTGGCAAAGCTCACAGCCCTTGGTTCTAAAGCTGTAGTGATAAGACCTGACTCTAGGACTTGGGGCACAGGTCATCTCCCCAGGTTTTATATGCTGTCACACCTTGCTAGCAGTTGCTCTGGACTTTGTTTGTACTCCTGAACTCCCAAAGAAATGTATGGCATCTTTCTTCCCAAAAAAACTAGATAAAAAATATCTGTATTCTTTATTCACTGTTCTTCAATTACTCACTGGCTGTGTGATCTTGGGCCAGTTACTTAACCTCTCTAGACTAGTTTCTTCATTTGTAAAACAGGAATAATTATAGTCTATGCCTCATGAGGCTGTTGTGAAGATTAAATGAGTTAATATAATGATGTCTTAGAAGAGTGCCTGGAATATAATAAGTGATATCTAAGTATTAGCTTCTATTATTATTAAAAAGAAGTCGTACCATTGTGGTTTTATGATGAATAGTTATAAGTCATTTAAGACCCAGGCAGTATATAATCTCCATTTCATTCTGGGATATTCATTCAGTTCCACAAATATGTGGTGAGCATCTTACGTGCAGGGAGCTGGGCTGGCCTGCCAAAGCAAAGTTTAGAAAACGCCGTGAAGGGCTTACCTACTGTGTGCAAAGCCAGCCCAAGGGCAGCTGAGGTACAGACAAGTTAGAGACATTGGTCCTCACCCCCCGGAGCCTTGAACTGAGCGAGAGAGAAAAAATGCGGAGAAACACCTGAAAAGTATATGTAATAAACAGCAACTGCAGGGGACCAGGTGTGTCTCCAGGACTCACACGAACAGAAAAACCCTGTGGCAGGGAGCTTGTCAGAGTCTTGAAATGCTGGTCGGGTTTCAAAAAGCATCAGGGAGAGGGGAAGACAGGCAGAGGTGATGGCTTGGGCACAGGTTCAGAAGCAAGAAAACCTCAGCACAGCGACGTGTTCTCCACTCAAAGCCAAGAGGGGTGGACGAGGACAGTAACACCTCCAAACAGCGGGAGGTGCATCTGCAGGCATGATTGAAAGCGTTCTGTTTCTATATCCCCATTTAAAATATTATTTAATAGCTTTTAGGGTCATTGCTAGACCTGAAATATATCCCTTCCTTTTATCTTTTTTCCCTTAATTTTTTTAAAGTAAACACACGCATATGGGGAAAAAAAAAAAAATCCAAACCATAAAAACAAACAGGAAAAGGTCCCTCTTCTACTCTTGTTTCCAGCCGCTCAGCACCCCCTCGTATGGCTAACTCTCATTATCAGATACTGAGGTTGCTTCTGATCCTCTGCTGGCACGAACAGGACTGCAGTGGACTCCTCGCACCCTACATGCAGCAGGGTGTCCAGAGGGCCTGGGCCAGCATCCCTGACAACGAGGCTCACTGTGAGGCCTGCACAGATGGCCTCAACTGGAAGTGCTGATAAGCTAGTAAAGGAGGGTCGGCACGACCCTGGACAGAGCAAGATGCTGAAGCTGACAAGTGCCAGCCACATGGCTGACCCTCCTACACGCACTTTTCATATATCATTTCATTTAAACCTGAAGTACTGCTATTACTCCCATTTTACAGATGAGGAAATTGAGGTCACGGACATTAAGTCACTTGCCTACGGCAACATCTCAAATGCCTTACGACAGATAGGGGAGAGGGGCAAGGAACAGAGTAGGGTCAGGTAATGAGCTCACTTGAGCACTGGCCAAGGCTGGGGTTCCTGCCGGGTGTCCACACACAGCGTACAGGAGGCAGTCAGATCCCCGGGTCTGGAGGGAAAGCTACTTTTCTGATGTCTCATCAGATACACGGAGTTAAAAGCCCAAGATCAAGGCTCCGTTCTGTTTATGAATTGAATCTAGATACTCTCTTACATGCATGCTTCCAACAGCTCATCCCCTGAGCCTCCAGCTTTGAGACCTGAGACCAATCACGGCCTCGCTCCTCAGCCTGGTCTCACAGCCCTGATTTCAGAGATAATTAGTCTCTGCCTTCCAAAGGTGCTTATTAACTGGGAGGGCTTGTTGTTACATTATAATTATTTCCTATACTTGCCAGCCTGTCAAACACACATCCAGACTGCAACCTTCCACCTGCCAGCAGCTTCCCTTCCCTCCAGGAATCAGATCTGAACCTCTTGCTATGGCCTCGGAGGCCGTCTGAGATCTGGCCTGCCCTTAAAATCTCATCTCCTGGTTGTGAATCTCAACTATCCCAGGCCTCTCTTCTCTCCTCCACACAAACCAACACTCAGACAGGCTGTTCCCTCTGTCTGGAATTCCCTGCCCCCACCTCCTCCGTCAGGTCTTTCCTCAAGGAGGCTGTCCCTGACAGCTCTGCCTGAAGATACACCCTCCTCCACCTTCACTTTGAGTTTTACTCAGAGCACTGAGCTTGTCTGAAACTCGTATTGGTTGCTGTACAGTCACTCAGTCATGTCCAACTCTGAGACCCCATGGACTGTAGCACCCCAGGCTCCCCTGTCTTTCACTATCTCCTGAAGCTTGCTCAAACTCATGTCCATTGAGTCGGTGATGCCATCCAGCCATCTCATCCTCTGTCGTCCCCTTCTCCTCCTGCCCCCAATCCCTCCCAGCATCAGGGTCTTTTCACATGTGTCAGCTCTCCACATCAGGTGGCCAAAGTATTGGAGTTTCAGCTTCAGCATCAGTCCTTCCAGTGAACACCCAGGACTGATTTCCTTTAGGATGGACTGGTTGGATCTCCTTGCAGTCCAAGGGACTCTTGAGAGTCTTCTCCAACACCACAGTTCAAAAGCATCAGTTCTTTGGCGCTCAGCCTTCTTTATGGTCCAGCTCTCCCATCCAGCTTCTGATTCACGTCTCCCTGAGAGACTTGGTCCCAGGAGGGCCTTTGTCTACTGCAGTCACTACTTCAGCCCAGCCCCTGGCACAAAGCCCAGGAGGCAGTGGGCGTGCGGTGAACGTCCATTCAGAGGAGGAACGAATGAAGGAGGAACGAATGAACGGGCAGCAGTTGATTAAAGGTGAACCAAGGAAACAAATGCCCCAGGGAGACGCCTCCTGGCAGTTTCCTGAGGCAGCAGCCTGCCAGCCACAGGCTAGAGGAGGCCTTCCCCGTATCTGTGGGGCACACAACAGTCTATAAAAGTGCTTTTCACACATGCCTCGCCCAAGGCCACAAGCACGGAAGAGGCCACGTGGGGTCCGAGTCAAGCTTCCTCTGGTAACAGCTACTTATCAACATCTTCCGATCCTGAAGCCACTGTCCTGGGCACTCCCCAGGGAAAACACTGAACGTAGCAGGAAGGAGGTCCCAGGGGCTTCCCACAGCCCGCAGGAGCCCAGAGCTCTCCAGTCTACGAAACAGGGCTGCAGAGTCAACACTCAACATTATGAAGCTACTGTTTCCAGCAGAGTCAAGCACTGGACCCTTCCGACTGGTGGTTCTTAAGTGGGGGGAGTTCTCCCCCAGAATGTATCTGGCAGTTACCAGTCACTGCTGGTTGTCACAGCTGGGGTGTGGTGGGGGGCGGGGGGCTGGGGTGCTACTGGCCTCTGGTGAGTGGAGCCCAGGGCTGCTGCTAAATGTCCTCCAGGGCACGGGACAGGCCCCAGGACAAATGAGCAGGGCCCCCATGTCAACAGCAAGCTAAGAGATCTGCTCCAGGGGAAAAGGTAACAAATGTTTTGGGGTTCCTGGATTAAGTCTGAATTTGAGGAGAATTAGCAATAACTGGACATAAGGCCTCTTCCCTCTGCTGCTGCAGATGTTCTTCATAGACTGTAACTCCTGACATTATTATACACAGTCAGCCCTCCCCATCCATGGGTCCACAGCCAGAGAGTCAACCAACCATGGACCAAAATATTTGGGGAAAAAATTTCAGATAGTTCTAAAAGCTAGGCAACTGTTTACTTAGCATTTACCTTGTATCAGGTATTACAATTAATCTAGAGGTGATTTAAAGCATCCATGAGGAAATGTATAGGCTATATGCAAATACTACATCATTTTATATATAAGACTTGAGGAGCTGTGGATTTTGGTATCTGCAGGGGGCTCCTGGGACCAAGTCCCTGTAGATACAGAGAGACAACTGCATCTTTATTTAGCTATTTGTTTGGGTTCCCTAACTGGGAGGTAAGCTTCTTGAAAGCAGGGACCTTTATTATGCACTGCTGTGTCCCCAGGAGCTAAAAACTGCACTTGGCATACAGGAAGCATTCAATAAATGTTTGTGGAACAGAGGAAGATAACTCCTAAGAATATTAAACAAAACATCCAACCTCCTTTGGTAGCTTTCTTCCCGAAATCCATTCTCCCCGTCTTCCACTAGCTCCGCAAATGGTTGTGAAGGTGCTCAGTCGTGTCTGACTCTTTGCAACCCTGTGGACTGCAGCCCACCAGGCTCCTCCGTCCATGGGACTCTCCAGGCAAGAACACTGGAGTACTCTTGTTGCCATTTCCTTCTCCAGGGATCCTCCCCACCCAGGGATCAAACCTGCGTCTCCTGCACTGCAGGCACACGCTTTACCCTCTGACCCACCAGCACCACTCTCTGCACATGGTTGGGTACATATAAAAACTACATTTCCCAGCCTCCTTTGCAGCTCACTGTGGTCATATGACAAGGCTCTGGCCAATGAGGCATCAGATACAGGGACAAATTCAATTTCCAGGTCATGACCTTAAAGGGATGGGACATGCCCTTCTTCCCCCCTTTCCTGGAACTTCTCCTGCATCCAGGAGTGCAGATAAGGGTACCCTCCTAAAAACGGCAGAGTGAAAAGAAAGAGCCTAGTCTTGGCACCATGGGACCAGAATACCAGCCCTGGATTGCTTATGTCTGTGCTGTTACATGAGAAAGAAATCATTCATCTAGTTTAAGCTACTGTTACTTTGGGTTTCACTTACAGAAGCCCTCTACATTCTCATCAATACATAACTTTCCCCTGCCCTGCAAACTAACTATTTAAACCACACAATACTGCAAGGAATATCTCAGCCAGCTGGCACTCAAGAGCTATTTTATGATTTTCTCCTTCACACATATAGGGAATACAATGCTCAGTTTACATACAGAAATCTTTCTTTCCTGATGCCTCAGAATATCTGAGCACATTGCTTCATAAGCCAGGGGGAGAAAGGAGAGGAAGTCATTATTTAGATCCATCAAATGATAAAGACAAAAGAAACAAGAAAAAATGCCTCTGGTGAGTGGAGCCCAGGGCTGCTGCTAAATGTCCTCCAGGGCACGGGACAGGCCCCAGGACAAATGAGCAGGGCCCCCATGTCAACAGCAAGCTAAGAGATCTGCTCCAGGGGAAAAGGTAACAAATGTTTTGGGGTTCCTGGATTAAGTCTGAATTTGAGGAGAATTAGCAATAACTGGACATAAGGCCTCTTCCCTCTGCTGCTGCAGATGTTCTTCATAGACTGTAACTCCTGACATTATTATACACAGTCAGCCCTCCCCATCCATGGGTCCACAGCCAGAGAGTCAACCAACCATGGACCAAAATATTTGGGGAAAAAATTTCAGATAGTTCTAAAAGCTAGGCAACTGTTTACTTAGCATTTACCTTGTATCAGGTATTACAATTAATCTAGAGGTGATTTAAAGCATCCATGAGGAAATGTATAGGCTATATGCAAATACTACATCATTTTATATATAAGACTTGAGGAGCTGTGGATTTTGGTATCTGCAGGGGGCTCCTGGGACCAAGTCCCTGTAGATACAGAGAGACAACTGCATCTTTATTTAGCTATTTGTTTGGGTTCCCTAACTGGGAGGTAAGCTTCTTGAAAGCAGGGACCTTTATTATGCACTGCTGTGTCCCCAGGAGCTAAAAACTGCACTTGGCATACAGGAAGCATTCAATAAATGTTTGTGGAACAGAGGAAGATAACTCCTAAGAATATTAAACAAAACATCCAACCTCCTTTGGTAGCTTTCTTCCCGAAATCCATTCTCCCCGTCTTCCACTAGCTCCGCAAATGGTTGTGAAGGTGCTCAGTCGTGTCCGACTCTTTGCAACCCTGTGGACTGCAGCCCACCAGGCTCCTCCGTCCATGGGACTCTCCAGGTAAGAATACTGGAGTACTCTGTTGTTGCCATTTCCTTCTCCAGGGATCCTCCCCACCCAGGGATCAAACCTGCGTCTCCTGCACTGCAGGCACACGCTTTACCCTCTGAGCCACCAGCACCACCCTCTGCACATGGTTGGGTACATATAAAAACTACATTTCCCAGCCTCCTTTGCAGCTCACTGTGGTCATATGACAAGGCTCTGGCCAATGAGGCATCAGATACAGGGACAAATTCAATTTCCAGGTCATGACCTTAAAGGGATGGGACATGCCCTTCTTCCCCCCTTTCCTGGAACTTCTCCTGCATCCAGGAGTGCAGATAAGGGTACCCTCCTAAAAACGGCAGAGTGAAAAGAAAGAGCCTAGTCTTGGCACCATGGGACCAGAATACCAGCCCTGGATTGCTTATGTCTGTGCTGTTACATGAGAAAGAAATCATTCATCTAGTTTAAGCTACTGTTACTTTGGGTTTCACTTACAGAAGCCCTCTGCCTTCTCATCAATACATAACTTTCCCCTGCCCTGCAAACTAACTATTTAAACCACACAATACTGCAAGGAATATCTCAGCCAGCTGGCACTCAAGAGCTATTTTATGATTTTCTCCTTCACACATATAGGGAATACAATGCTCAGTTTACATACAGAAATCTTTCTTTCCTGATGCCTCAGAATATCTGAGCACATTGCTTCATAAGCCAGGGGGAGAAAGGAGAGGAAGTCATTATTTAGATCCATCAAATGATAAAGACAAAAGAAACAAGAAAAAAGCCCATTAAAATCTTAAAACATCAATTATGTTTCAATCTATGAGTTCATAATGGTACTTAAAAAAAAAGTCCTTAACTGATCACCACTGGAGGATGTTAATGAACCAAACCATTATTTTAAAAACTGGTGAAGAGAGGGAAAGAATCCAGCATTCACCCTGCTCTTCCCATATGAATTCTGCCATTGTTGATGAAGGAAAGTTTCTCTTTATAGAACTTTTCCAGCTAACAGAGAGGAAGGGAAGACAGAATTAGAATAGAATATGACCACTTTACGGATGTAAGACTTGGACCATAAATTAGGCTGAAAACCAAATCGATGCTTTTCAAACTGTGGTGCTGGAGAAGACTCTTGAGAGTCCCTTGGACTGCAAGGAGATCCAATCAGTCCATCCTAAAGGAAATCCGTCTTGAAAATTCATTGAAAGGACTGATGCTAAAGCTGAAGCTCCAATACTTTGGTCACCTGAGGTGAAGAGCTGACTCACTGGAAAAGATGCTGATGATGGGAAAGATTGAAGGCAGGAGGAGAAGGGGGCGACAGAGGATGAGATGGTTGGATGGCATCACTGACTCAGTGGACATGAGTTTGAGCAAACTCCAGGAGATAGTGAAGGACAGGGAAGCCTGGCGTGCTGCAGTCCATGGGGGCGCAGAGTCGGACACAACTTAGTGACTGAACAACAATCACCACCTTGCAGTCACTGCACCACTGAATTAATGCAGTTCAGCACAGACACAGACCGTCAGCAGCTGGCGACACGACCCAGAGGGCGGCAGCTGACACCACGTGCTTCCTGACCGAGAGATGCCCCCCCCGCGGAGCAGTCTTGCCCAAAACTACTAAACCCGAATCCATGAACGCGCTAGAACTGACTACCAACTTACAGGAAATACGGAGGACAGAGGGACAGGCTAAACCTCGCCATGGGGCCATAACTGGTAAAGCTGGACTGTGAGAAATTTTATAGGATGAACAGTCTGGTCTTTTTCAACAAATAAATTGCTAAATAATAATGATGATGATGATAGAATGAGAAAAACAGGTCCTGCCATTTAATCTACAGGGGGAACCTCTGAAGGACAAGAGTCTTAGACACTTAAGGCATCCCTGGGCACTGTGTGGGCCTGGTCTGCATCCTGATTCAAACTACAGAATAATAAAACAGGGAGAAAGCCTTTATGATACGGGTGAGATGACTGAACTTTATACACCAGCTCCTTCCTGATTTTAAGGACTTTTTGTTAAGTTTCATGCACATTAGTGGTATATTATGAATATTTTCACAACCCTTTTCTTTTAGATACACATACTGAAGCTTTACACATGAAATGGTATGGTTTTAGTATCCAGGATTTTTGATGTAGAGAATTTGCTTCAAATTATTATTGTGAAACGGAGGTGGTTGAAGGTGTAGAACAAACCAGATTGGCCACGAGTTGACCACAGTTGAAGCTGAGGAGTGGGTAAGTAGGTACATTGTGCTACTCTGCATTTATATATATATTTATAGCATCTTCATCCAAAAAGGTGTGTTTAAATCTCACCTCCAGCCACGAGGGGGAGGGAAGCAAGGGGGAGCTGACCCCTCCAAAGTCCCCGCTGCGCACCAGGTGCCGGGCCAGGCAGCCGCAGACGAGAGTGGCACTTCCCGACGACTGGCAACAGGGCAAACGCCACGCAGGCCTGATGGAATCCCTGGCTGGGCGGGGCCGGCCACGTGTAAGAGGAACAACAGTACCGGCTGGTAGAGCGCAAGGGACGCTCCACCCATCGTCAGGAGACAGGAGCGGGTGGGGGCAGCTATGCACAAGCGTGCGCTCTGTCTAGAGGAGGGGGTCTCTACTTAGCACCAGCCTTGACTTTGACTCCAGGTAGCCGCCACGCAGAGTGTGGGGCCTAGGGCGGCGAGATCTTTGGATTTTCCAAGGAAAGCCGGAAATCTGTCTCTTTATATGCAATCTCCTGGTTTTCAAACATTGGCATCTAATCCAAATGTTTTTTTTAAACACTGCGTGGGCCAAACAAAATATGTGCAGGCTCAGTCCGGCCATGGAGCACCAGTGGGGCGCCCCCGTGCCAAGCCCTGCGGAGACCACAACTCAGTCCAGCTGTGAAGCGTGGAAAGGGTGCATTCATCAACGCTGGGTCAATTCTTTTTTAGGCCTCCAATAAAGCTGAGTATTCAAAAGACACCATCCCCTTCCAGAAATCTATAAGAACCGGCTGCAGAACATTTCAAAGGCGTTCCCCACGTAGTCGGCTTATGCAACAGAACCTCCACTCTGCCCAGGGTGTTTGGAAACTTAACAACCAGGGAGCGGCCTTTCAACTTTCCCGGGATGGTGGAACTAACGGGCTTCAGATGAAACCCATTTGTTGGTTTGCAGCATGCCTGGGACTTAAGTCCAAACCGCCTGCAACAGACAATCTCGTCATAAAACCGGGTCGGGGTTCTTGGTGCTCACTGTAAAATGACCGCGGCACACATTGTTTCGCTTGCCTGGCTGGAGATCTGATTTCATGGCAGCTGAAAGGGATGCCACCGATGTCATCCTAAAGCCAGGAAGGGGCAGGGCTGGATCTGAGGACCTGCCCAGACTCCCTCCTCACACTCCACCCTCAGGGTGCCTTGACTTCCCCTCGAGAGAGAGACACTTGACATCGGGGATGAGCAAACCAGGCTCCAGCCCTGCGCTTACAGCCACGGTCTCAGCTAACCAGATCCCAGGGCCCGTAACAAATTAAAGAGGTGTCAGGAATGCGGTGGAGAAGAGCCAGAGAAATGGTTTCATCATTTCCCAAGAACAAAGCCTTTCTCTTTTTGTTTTTGGAAAGGAATGAAAAGTAAAAGAAAATGGTGCTAAAATAAAGTTGAGTCGGTCCACAGCAAGAAAAGAGAGTCCAGAACTAAGCTTGGGGATGAGAAAAGACAAAATGCACCCAAACTCAACTCTGTGGAATGGAACAAAACCAGGGCTCTTCCATTAAAGAAAGGTGTGTGTTTTTTTCTTCCTCCTATGAAAATAAACCTTACTATTTATCTGAAATAGATCTATTGATACCGGAGAAGGTAGGGAGTACAAAGTAGAAATTTAGTATAAAATAAGATTTGATTGACTGTCCCCCTCCAATATAGTTCATAGCCTCAAATAACTAAATCGCCTTTCAAGTTCTAACTTTGCTAGAGAGAAATGAATTACAGCTCAAGCTGATACTGGAGAGGTCTGTGTTTTTTAAGACATGCGTTCTGCACGATCTTAGGTGATTACCTGGGATGAGGCAAGATCCATCACAAGTACGGTCCTGCACGGAATGACGTTACAATAATCACCCAGTTGCTCACGATCCTGAAACAAGCCACGTTTCCAGCCTGCCTGGCACTTACACCAAGGGAGGAAGTAAGCCCTAGCAATTTCTGCAAGCTGTGCTAGTAAGAATGAAAGTCTAGAAGAGCCTTGGGAAAAAAAGGTCTGGATGCTCACCTCCTTATATATCTTGCTTAACTGATCATCTTATTCCTTCTCCAGGATGTTCACCTGTTACCACCAGACCATAACCTCATACTGAAGGTGGAAACGAAACGTAGTACAGTTAAAACTGGGGGTTTTGGCGGCTGACTGGGGGGCCCTTGGATGACACCAAATAATATCCTTGGTCCTCTTTCTGGGGCCCTGTCTGCTCTTTGTGGGTCAGAGGCTGCTCTGGAATGCAGGCTGAGTGGACAGCAAGTCTGAGAATGGACTTTCTTGTGGTTTGGTAGCATCTGACCTCAAAATGCAAGAGCACATTCCTTTGAAAACATCTGCTTTGCAGAATCTCAAAAAGATGGCTGAGCACTTCTGGGTCTGGAGTCAGCTGGAAGGTGGCCTCTTAAATCTTCATAAGCCAGCAATGCAAAGTATTCGTGATTTGGGATGAAAGGACAGCTAAGTGCCACAGCTAGAAGCTAGAGGTTCCCAGAAGGTGAGGAAACATCAGGAGGGGCAAAAGAAAGGTGTCTCTGGGACAGAAGCCTCTCCTGAGGGAGGGGGAGGCAGACGCGCCACGGGCTCAGGGATCGTCGACCACGAGTTCTCACAAACTCTGTGGGCTTGTCCCTCTGCTGTCGTTGTTCAGTCCCTAAGTCATGTCCGACTCTCTGCCACCCCACGGACTGCAGCCAGGCATCCCTGTCTGTCACTGTCTCCTGGAGTTTGTTCAAACTTGTGCCATTGAGTGGGTGATGCCATCCAACCATCTCATCCTCTGCCACCTTCCTCACCTCCTGCCCTCAATCTTTTCCAGCAACAGGGTCTGTTCTAATGAGTTGGCTCTTCACATCAGGTGGCCAAAGTATTGGAGCTTCAGGGTTGAATATTCACTGGGAGGGCTTCTCTCGAGGCAAGCAGTTTCCTGGACTTCGGCCCTTTCCAGTAAGACTCTGAATTCCCTCTGCTGGATTAACTGGAAGTAGCCCAGCGGGGTGACAAGGACCCAGGCTGAGAGTCCGCCTCGGAGCTCTTCTCCACAGCCAGCTCTGCCCTCCTACACGTCTGTCTCCGTCAGGTCGGGCGGCTATAAGACAACAGTCACATGGGGGCTGATAAACACAAATGTGTGTTTCTCACGGTTCCAGAGATTGGGAAGTCCAAGATCAAAGTGCCGGCAGATACAGCCTACTTCCTCCAAGACGACTGCTTTCTCATCCCCGCCTCCCAGGGCAGAAGGGAACTAGAGGTCTCTTCTCTAAGGGCAGCGACCCCAGTCATGGGGCTCCGTCCTCGGGACCTAAGCACTTCCCAAAGAGCCCACGGCCTAAAGCCGTCACACTGGGGGATATGCTTTAACTTATAAACTGAGGGGACACAAACACGGAGACCATAGCTGTGGCCCAGAGTCGATGATGATGGTGGCAGAAGAGAATATGAACCACTGAGCACCGCGCGCACACACGGGTCCAAGTGCTCTCCTTACAAGATGCTCCCAGTGAGCACCGCACGCGCACACACGGGTCCAAGTGCTCTCCTTACAGGGATGCTCCCATCCCCGTGCCTGCAGTCTCCCTCAGAGGTGGGGGCCACTGTCATCAGCCGGAGGCCACAAAGGAGGGAAGCGCTGAGGCCAGCCTGAAAGCCAGGGAAGACAATTCCAGAAACTCTATAGCCAGCAGGCCCCGAGTCAAAGCTGGACCCCCAGAGCAGACATCCCATTCCTGAGAGCGGGCCCCCGACACGCCTGCCCGTTCCCTGCGTGACGGGTGCGTAAGTGCTGCTTGCGATGGCGAGAGACGCTCATTCCCAACCTCGGGGGCCTGTGGCATGTNAAGCTGGACCCCCAGAGCAGACATCCCATTCCTGAGAGCGGGCCCCCGACACGCCTGCCCGTTCCCTGCGTGACGGGTGCGTAAGTGCTGCTTGCGATGGCGAGAGACGCTCATTCCCAACCTCGGGGGCCTGTGGCATGTTTTGTTCCCTTTGGTAGAACCAAGGGGGAAAAAAAGAAGATATATCTGCGTGTGCTCACGACTACAAACAGAAACCACACCACGCATTCCCGATTGGGATGATACCCCCCCCAAGGGCGAGGGCGATCTACACATCACAATGGCCTGTGGCCCCGCAAAGGGCCTGGTACCAAAACAGGTATTGGGATTGACAGTTCATGGGGGCGGTGATTAGGAAAAAAGTTATTTTAAAAGGGGCCTAAGTGGAAAGGGTGGCATTAGTGATTAAAAACAAAACAAAACCAAGAAACACTACTCCAGAAGGCCTGAGAAAACTGGTGTCAAGGAGCAGGGCAAAAATGGGAGGAAGACGTCACTGCATATCTTTTTGTACTGTTTATTTTCAAGCATGTGGACACACTGCCTTTATAAAAACACAGATATCTTTTAACGAACTTTAAAAAAGACGGCTGACTAAAGCCTTCAGCAGAAGCCTGGACTCTGTTGGTGCCCACAAAAGGCGTGTGAGTGCAACCCGGCCTTGGTGCTTTCTGGTGCCCTGCCCAGCCCCATGATACAACACCCAGATCACACTCTCCATGGTGCCATCAGCCAGGCAACCACTTTGCTCAGTTCTCATCAGAGCAGAGGATCCCTGCATGTCAGCCTCCGTCAGTGCCACCGCCCCCAGGGAGGCTGCCTGGAAGCCCAGCCCTCCTGGGCCAATGTGGCAGCTGGACGCACGGCCGTCGTCAGCGGCAGGCAGGCCGTCGTGGGCTTCGCTCGCCTCTCCAAACAGGAGCTGCTTTGTGACAGCAGCCCCAGTGAAAGCCCCCCGACCTGCCAGACAAAGCCGTGCCAGGCACGTGTGCGTCCCCACTTCCCACGCTGGGGGTGTGCCTGTCTGTCCGTCCACTCTGCCCTGACCTGGTTCTCACGCTCTGGCACACTGAGCCCCAGGGTAAAAGGCTGGGACCCTCTGCCAAGGGCACAGCAAGCAAAACTTGGGCCCGACGTTCGCACTCCACCGGGCACGCAGAGCAGGGCTTCCCAGCTGGCCCTGGGCCCAGGGGACCGGCCCCTTGTGTGGGAAGATGTTCTGCGGCCCCCAAGAGAAGCTTGGGAAGGGAACCGTGAGCCCGAGCCCTGGGGCTCTGTCCCCCCTACTCCAGCCCACATGGAAGAGACAGGGCATAAGGGCTCACGGGCTCAACGCCGAAGACCAGAATAGCCGATTTTTATTCTCTTACCCAGACGTGTGGTAAAAATTTTGAACCCTGTCCTCCAAGAAGCCAATTAAATTCACAAACAAAAAGAGCGCTAACATTTATCGGGGAGTACTTTGGGCCAAGCCCTGTTCCTAAGATATGATGCGCCTTAACTCAATACACCCTCACTACCGCCTTAGGAGGGCGGAGCTTAAACCAGCGCGGAGGAGAGGACGCGCGAGGCAGCGTTTTGTAAAGCGTGCCAGCCCCGCCCCTGCGCGCTCCCCACAACGCGGGCCACGGGGCTCACTGCCTTTCTATCGGGGTGTGTCTAAAAGGAAGCAAGCCCCTGTCTTCCATCTCTTGCCTCCCTACTGTCCAAAGGCAGCCAGTGACGTCTTCAAAAGGGAAATCAATTCATGGTGCCCTCTTGATGAAAACCCACCAAGAGTAGCCCACACCTCTGAGCTCACAGCCTGGTACAGAGGAAGAAAGAAAGTGAAGTTGCTCAGTCAGGTCTGACTCTTGCGACCCCATGGATTGCAAGCCTGCCAGCCGTCTCCATCTACGGGATTTTCCAGGCAAGGATACTGGAGCGGGTTGCCATTTCCTTCTCCAGGGGATCTTCCTGACCCAGGGATTGAACCTGGGTCTCCTGCACTTCAGGGAGACTCTTGACCATCTGAGCCACCAGGGTACAGAGAAGGTGACCAGTTAAGTCAGGATGGAGGAGAGGGGAGAGGAAGTCAGGAGAGGAGCCGGACGGGTTGGGGCAGGAAAAGTGGGAAGGAAGGATTTGCTCAGGGCTCCCAGAATCAGGCTACTGGTTTGAGCTGAAGGTATTTCCCAGGTACAGCCTGGGGCTTTAGAGCAAGAAGCCAGTTACAGAGGGGACAAGTGGGACAGAGGGAAAAAAAAAAACAGTGGACGTGTGTGCAAAGCACGCATTTCAGAAGAACTGTGAAAGAAAGCCTGGGTCCTGGCAGGCACACAGCAGAGCAGTGAGGATACGCTGGCCCTGGAATATCACTTATTTTGCTAGCTCAGAAAGAGACTTTTGGAAAACGTCTCGAGTCCTTGGAGTGGAGAAAGCAGAAGCTGCATTTTGGAGTTCCAAGGGAAAAAAACGGGGGCCAAGACAGACAGCGTCTGTGTGCAGGAATGCAGCTTGGGAAGGAGAGCGGTGGGACCAGGTGGGACGCAGACCAGACGCGCCGGGTTGTGAGCCAAGGGTCGGGGAGAGCACGCCAAGGGCCGGGGCTTCCTGGGATCACAGCAGGGCGGCGTGGCCACTGCAAGGGTGACGCGTCTGCATTTGGACCCGAGTCCTGCGTGGTGACCCCTTCCCTTTCCAGCTGCGGAACCTTCCTTTGACCCTCAATGCAAGTCAGCCCAGCTATCACAAAATGATCAAAGAAAGTCAAGTCTGCCAAAATCCCAAGGCAGAGGAATGGCATCTGAGAAACAGCCCCCCATCCCCGCCCCCAGGAGCATCTTCTGCTGGAGTCTGGGCAGCCAGAGTCTATTTTCTGGGGGGATCTCCACTGAGGAATTGATCAAACGCATGGAAGAGGACCTAGCAGGCCTCCCAGACAGACTAGAGAGATGACCCCGGGATTTCCAGTTTACTGGTCTGGAAGAAACGCCAGAGAGCTGATCGGTCTGAACCCCACCTTCATGAAGTCAACGGCGGAGCCTGAGAACGTTCTGTGAGTACACCGGCCAGAAGGCGTCTGCGAGAGGGACCTCAAAGCCAGCAGTTGGCAGACGATGCTGTAACCCTCTTCCTGGCGGCTACAGCGGTGGGGCAGGCTGGGGTTAGCCCTGAACACACGACAGGCCACACAGGCGCCTTCCCGTTGAAGGGACCGGGGCTGGGCAGAGGCTTGGGGACACTGCCAGTCAGATGCAGAGCATCTCACCAGCAGCCATAGGGCTGCATCTGGGGGCCACACGGGTGGAGATCATCCCCTGCCCTGTGCCCCGCTCTGGCCCCAGGAACGTGAAGCCTGAACACGGCCCACGGGATGGGGCAGGGCCGGTTCTGAACTCTGAGATGCCTCCGCGTTACTCCTCCTGAACATCAGGGGAAAGGGGTCCCAGGCCGGCCAGGCTGTACAGCTGGAAGGGCTCTGTTTACACAGCGTATACTCAATGTGAGCAGCACCCCTGGAGTTGTACAGGTGATGGAACAATTTCTCTTGCTTTAGAAGCCGAGAGTGTCCACAAGGTCAGTAAAGGTTCTGAGAAGTCCTGCAGTAAACAAGTGCTATAAAAACTTAGCTTTATCAAGTGTTTCTCCCCTTTTCCAGCCACGGAAACCTCGTTTCAGAGAACGCCTCCTAAACTTCCAGGGAACAGGCTTACGGTTTGTCCTTATTTTGTCGCTCGGTCGTGTCCAACTCTTTGGCGACCCCATGGACCGTACCCTGCCGGGCCCTCTGTCCATGGGATTTCCCAGGCAAGAATACCGGAGAAGGTTGCCATTTCCTTCTCCAGGGCATCTTCCAGGACCAGGGACTGAACCTGTGTCTCCTGCATTGGCAGGCGGATTCTTTACCACTGAGCCAGCAGGGAAGCCTGGGCTTACCGAGAGTGCACTGAAGTAAAGGCTCCACCCGGAGAAGCTGCTAAGTCACTTCAGTCGTGTCCGACTCTATGAGACCCCATAGAGGGCAGCCCACCAGGTACCCCCGTCCCTGGGATTCTCTAGGCAAGAACACTGGAGTGGGTTGCCATTTCCTTCTCCAATGCATGAAAGTGAAAAGTGAAAGTGAAGTCGCTCAGTCGTGTCCGACTCCTAGCGACCCCATGGACTGCAGCCTACCAGGCTCCTCCGTCCATGGGATTTTCCAGGCAAGAGTACTGGAGTGGGGTGCCACTGCCTTCTCCGACCTGGAGAAGCAGGTTCACTGTCTTGGGTTTTCCAAGACAGCCCGAGAGCTGACTCGTGTTACTGACCCTCTGGGAGGCCATCCTCACTCTGACCTTGAACCTGCCTGTGTTCAGACAGACACTCAGGAGGCCCCAAAGGGTCTCCACGCTCAGCTGCTTCCTCCGTAACACAAGCCTCTGTCTGGGCAACAAGAGGTGCTCAGAGCTTACTCATGACCGTGGGTCCTGATGCATTACAGAGAACCAGCGACTGACCCCGTTCTCTTTCCAAGACGCTCCCGTTGGTCTGTGTGGTGGGATGACGGACAGGGTGGGTCTGTTTACACAGCGTATACTCAATGTGAGCAGCACCCCTGGAGTTGTACAGGTGATGGAACAATTTCTCTTGCTTTAGAAGCCGAGAGTGTCCACGAGGTCAGTAAAGGTTCTGAGAAGTCCTGCAGTAAACAAGTGCTATAAAAACTTAGCTTTATCAAGTGTTTCTCCCCTTTTCCAGCCACGGAAACCTCGTTTCAGAGAACGCCTCCTAAACTTCCAGGGAACAGGCTTACGGTTTGTCCTTATTTTGTCGCTCGGTCGTGTCCAACTCTTTGGCGACCCCATGGACCGTACCCTGCCGGGCCCTCTGTCCATGGGATTTCCCAGGCAAGAATACCGGAGAAGGTTGCCATTTCCTTCTCCAGGGCATCTTCCAGGACCAGGGACTGAACCTGTGTCTCCTGCATTGGCAGGCGGATTCTTTACCACTGAGCCAGCAGGGAAGCCTGGGCTTACCGAGAGTGCACTGAAGTAAAGGCTCCACCCGGAGAAGCTGCTAAGTCACTTCAGTCGTGTCCGACTCTATGAGACCCCATAGAGGGCAGCCCACCAGGTACCCCCGTCCCTGGGATTCTCTAGGCAAGAACACTGGAGTGGGTTGCCATTTCCTTCTCCAATGCATGAAAGTGAAAAGTGAAAGTGAAGTCGCTCAGTCGTGTCCGACTCCTAGCGACCCCATGGACTGCAGCCTACCAGGCTCCTCCGTCCATGGGATTTTCCAGGCAAGAGTACTGGAGTGGGGTGCCACTGCCTTCTCCGACCTGGAGAAGCAGGTTCACTGTCTTGGGTTTTCCAAGACAGCCCGAGAGCTGACTCGTGTTACTGACCCTCTGGGAGGCCATCCTCACTCTGACCTTGAACCTGCCTGTGTTCAGACAGACACTCAGGAGGCCCCAAAGGGTCTCCACGCTCAGCTGCTTCCTCCGTAACACAAGCCTCTGTCTGGGCAACAAGAGGTGCTCAGAGCTTACTCATGACCGTGGGTCCTGATGCATTACAGAGAACCAGCGACTGACCCCGTTCTCTTTCCAAGACGCTCCCGTTGGTCTGTGTGGTGGGATGACGGACAGGGTGGGAGGGGCCGGCACATTTCCTGCTCCAGAGACCAAAGCAACGTGGGACAGAGTCAGGGGAGGACAGTTCCAGCCCCTGCTCTGGCATCACTTATTCATGGAGCGCCTCTGCCTGATCCAGCCCCGAGCAGAGCGTGGAGAGCGGTCAGGTTACAGCCCACTTCATCCATCTCTCAGTTGGGAAGGCACTCCACATCAGTGCGGGTTTTCTACCCGCTTTCAGCTAAGCCATTTCGGGTATACATTGTTTTGCAAATGGATGGCACCAGGGTCTCTCTCTTTAAAACAGCACAGTGCTCCTAACTCGAGCTGCGTTGAATGTTCAGGACCAGTCAGCTCAGTGATTAACTCGGCAGGACTCCGAGGTCACCTTTGCAAGGCACTCGGGGCGGTCTGACTCTAAACTAACAGGTTCTCAGGACCTTTGCGGGATACAAAGGGGGGAAGTTTTTGAAAGACAGTTTTACTAGAGAGGGGACGTGGAAACTACAAAACATGGCGGACTGTCAAAACTTTGCATAAAGTAAAAGTCAACGGTCTCTGAGTGAGCGCCCTGCACCCACTGTGTCTGACATCTAGCACCCGGTCTTCATGATAACTACTGTGGCTATTTCGAAGCTTTTTGCCTCTTACTTCCTATACCTTGGTTGCATTCCCGAGAGTAAATTTTCCTGAATAACTGACACTTCAGGGTGTCTCAGAGGCTGTTGCCAGTCAAGGACGAGGCTGGAGCTGCAGATGCCAGCCAGTGGGACAGACTTTCCTTCTCACTCAGAAATCCAAGCCGCCCGTTTCCTTCCTTCCCCAGGGGAGGCCGCTCTGCCCACCCCACCCTCTCTGCCCCTGCAGTGGCATCTGGCTGGTCCCAGGTGAGTCCTGCCTGCACACCTCACCCTCCCTCGCTGCAATCATAGACCCGCGCCACCAACACTGCCACTCCCAACAAGCCTGCCCCCCGGCTGGGCCCCGCCCCCGACTCGGGCACCTACAGACACACAAGGCTGCCTCTGCATCTGTCCTTTGGCCCAACCAGCCCATCAGCCGGGCTCACCACAGCGGAAGCTCACTGTTTCCCCGCATCAATGCGCGGCTCTGTTCCACAGGCACGTGGTGGAGACCGCCTGCAGCCTGCCCGCGAGCCCCCATTCATGCGCCCTTCCGAGGCAGCCACCCTTCAAGATCTCCCCTTCCCTCTGCCCCACCCCCTCCCCTAAACACACAACAGAATACTATATAGTGGGAGTTTTTTTTCTTTCTCTCCAGGAATAAAAGGTTAGCTTTCCTTCCTTTCTGTTGCCCTATCCTTGGTCTAAATTTGGCAGATGGAAAGAGAGTGGAAGCAGTTAAACGGACCCGGTTTGTGACCCGGGGCACACTCCTAGGGCCAGAAGTGCCCTCACTTGCTCTTTTTGTTGCCATGGTTTTAGGGGGGAGCAACTAAAACCCGTAACGCCCACCCCAAACTCCTGTTGGGCAATGCTTCACGCGGAGACTCGGGTGAGGCCTTAAAGGTCATCTTACTCAATTCCGTTCCTTTAAAGAGAGGGACACCGAGGCCCCAAACAGGTAAAGGAGGCTACCCAGGCCGTACAGCCAGCTTGCTGGGGTGGGGGTGGGGGGTTGGCTACAGGGCATTGAACTCACGCACAATGAAGACGACAACTCTTACCGTCATCCAAGTAGGTCTGGTCCAAGTTCTGCTCCTGTTTGATCGTCACGCCCGCGGGCAACACTTCCTTTTGGTCACTGGCCGGGGGTCCGTTTTTGGCGGCTCTTTGGCTGGGGGCGTCCTGCTGCTGGATGACGGTGGGGTAGGGGCCGGGGCTCAGCCTCTGACCCTGGGCGACAGGGGGCGGGCCGGGCCTGGCGGGGCCAGGCGCGAAGTTCTCGCAGTACACGATGTGCTGGAACTCCTGGTGGCTCCCACAGCGCAGCGGCTGGTTGGTGGGCGAGTAGTGGATGACGGGCGAGGCCTGCTGGCTGGCCGGGCCCGAGTGCAGCAGCGCCGCGCCCTGGCCCTGCGCGCCGGCGTGCACCAGCACGGAGCGGTGGGCGTCCGCCAGCGCCAGCGGGCCGGCCAGCAGGGCGGGCTGCTGGTAGCCCAGCAGCCCGGGGCTCAGGCTCTTGCCCCGCTGGTAGAGGACGGCCGCCGGGTTCTGCTGCTGGTAGCGCGCGTCGGGGGACGAGAGCCCCGAGCGGAACTGCTGGCAGGGAGCCATGGTGGCCACGAGGCAGGAGGGGGGCTCGGCCACCGCCGGGTGCTGCGCGAAGTACGGCTGGCCCCCCAGGCCCCCGTGGGCGGGGCCGCAGATCAGGGCGGGGTCGTACTCGTCCGTGGGCTCCGTCTTGATGGCTGGGACTGCGAGGAGAGAAGAGCACACGGGCGGACCTCTCTTAGCGCCGCCGGGGGCGCGGGGGACGGGCAGAGGGCGGTAGGAGCGCAGCCTCGGGAGGCCAGACGGCCGGGACCAAAGATGCGGGCTCGGGCAAGAGCTCCCCCAGTGCAACTGCCTTAGGTTAGAAGTTTTACCCTGGGTGACGGCCTTGAACTACAGGTCTTTCTGATAGCGGAAAGTGGCGGGTGGGTCGCCGTCAGCCCTGGGCCGTGTGCTGTCTTTGCCCCCAGGGGGAGAGCTCTGACAAGAGCTTGATGTGAAATTATGCCTCCGCCTCCTCCGTCTGCCCGGGCAGCTCCCATCCCTCCCCTGCCTGCCGTCCTTCACCACACTCAGCATCGTCTGAAACGTCTGTCCACTCCACGCCTCCGGTTATCGTCTCACCCCTCCCCACACCAGAGTGTCAGCTCCTCCAAGAGAGGATTCTTCTTCTTGGTCTTTTTTGCTCAGTGCTGGAACCCCAGCACCCTGAATAGTTGTTTAGTTGCTAAGTTGTGTCCAACTCTTCGGCAACCCCACGGACTATAGCCCGCCAGGATCCTCTGTCCATCGGATTTCCCAGGCAAGCATACTGCAGTGGGTTGCCATTTCCTCCTGCAAGGGATCTTCCCCACCCAGGGATCGAAGCTGGGTCTTCTGGATCGCAGGCAGATTCTTTACTGTCTGAGGCACCAGGGAAGCCCACCCTAAACAGTACCTGGCACTGAGTGGGCACTCAGATATTTTCTTGACAAGGGAATGGATGAAACATGGCTCTCGTTGCCTGTCTTGGGACTGCAGTGCTTGGTGGGAATGAGGCCTCCTGGCCTGGTGATCCGCTCAGTAACTGTTTATCTACCAAGTGTCCACTTACTGTGGGGTCCCTACTGCTGCTGCTGCTGCTGCTAAGTCGCTTCAGTCGTGTCCGACTCTATGCGACCCCACAGACGGCAGCCCACCAGGCTCCGCCATCCCTGGGATTCTCCAGGCAAGAACACTGGAGTGGGTTGCCACTTCCTTCTCCAATGCATGAAAGTGAAAAGTGAAAGTGAAGTCACTCAGTCGTGTCTGACTCAGCGACCCCATGAACTGCAGCCCACCAGGCTCCTCCGTCCATGGGAGTTTCCAGGCAAGAGTACTGGAGTGGGGTGCCATTGCCTTCTCCAGTGGGGTCCCTAAGGAGCTGGATTTTAGGGCATACTCACTTTCTGCCTCTATTGTGATCAAATGTATGGCAGAGAGAGGAGTCATCAACCTTGCCATCTTCTAGTAAACAAGCCTACATGCGCCCCATTCTTATTCTGCCCTTGCAAGGGAAAATATTAATAACAATAGCTAATTCACTTATGTAGATGGTCCCAAGCACTTTACGTGCATTTGATTTCTACAGCTGTCATAAGGAAGGTGCCATCTGACAGAGGAGGAAGCTGAGGCTCAGAGAGGGTGAGTCACTTGCCCAAAATCGCCCAGCAGATGACAGGCGTCTTCACCTGCACACAGTGCCGCCTCTTCACGCCCAATGGGCCTCCAGAGAGAACTCCTTACCTGGATGGTAGGTAAAGTGCTGAGGCTGGCTTCGTTTTCTTTTCCCATTGATGACGTAAAAGTTCACCTTCACCGAAGTCCTAATGTGCTTGTTCCGATACTCAGGAATCTCAACAAAAAGCATGTTCTGAAAGAAAGTTGTCAGTGATTTAACTGCAACCGCAAGTAAATTCCTATCCAAGGTCCTAAGCACAGTGAGCCAGTCCATCTAAAAAGACTCATGGTGGGGAGGGACACACTGGGAGTGTGGGATTAACAGATGCACAATACTCTACATAAAACAAATAGGATTTGCTCTCTAGCACAGGGAACTGTATGCAATCTCTTGTAATAATCTATAATGGAAAAGAATTTTTAAAAAAGAGAATATGGATATATATGTATACACGCACATAACCGAATCACTTTGTTGTGCACCCAAAACCAACACCATATTGTGAACCAACTATACTTCAATAAAAATAAAAAGACTCATGACATATCCTGCAGGCTTACAGGCAAAATTCTAATTAAAGGGAACTTGACTTTCAGCTGCAGCAAAGATGACTTACTACTTACTCTTTCGAAGTATATTAAGATGTCACTGTTATAAATCAGAGGGTCTGATGCTCAGGAAACATGTAATTCACTCATCAAGTCAGTACCCACTAAATGCCTATTTGGTCCAAAGCACTGGCACGTTGATGAAGCAAGGACAAAAAAGAGGGAAAGAGAACACAAGGGTTGGGGGTGGACGGGACAGGGCATCCGGTCAGCGTGTCTGGGTGCTTACAGGCTGGCTCTTGTCTTTATCCACCGTGGCCTCCATCTCCCAAATTTGCTGCCCATCTGGAAAAATTTAGAAATGACAGACTTTGAAGGAAATCTTAGCAACCGGAGATTTAAGACAAAAACTCACCAACTTATACCGATCTTGGCTTCTAGGTTTGATCACTTCAGTAAAGTACACCTGCATGTGTGCATTAGGCATGCACGTATGTACATATTCGTATTTTTATTTCTATAAACACATGGACAATAGAAAACTCGGCAATGCTACAAAATCAGGGAAAAAATAGAAATTGTCCATCATCCCAAAACCATTATCTTTTTTCTCTATATTTAAATATCTACATCTTTCTTTAAGATACAAGGATTGTCATATGCTTTACTTTATAATATGCTTTGTTCAACCAAAGGCTATTTCCAAAATGCTCTGCATGTGCCAAGACTGTCGCAGGGGCCCCATTACAGACCCATGGCTGTCCCAGACATGACTTCTCCATCGTCTGAGAACACAGGTGGCTTGCATATTCTGTCCTCGGAGGTTTAAACAATGTCCTGGCTCGCGAGGCCTTGGAGAGGGAGGGAACACAGGCGCCCACCCTCCACCTTTTAGTCAACAGAGAGCCTGGCTCTCATGTGACCCATCAAAACAGGCACAGAGAGGTTTCAGTGGTAAACCCTCCTTCCCTGGAGCAGGGCACTGCTCCTCAGTTTGGGGCCAACAAGTTGGGCCAAACAAAACTCTGCATTTGCAAATAATAGATTTCTTTTGCTGACCACCTACATTGGCCAATGGGCAGTTTGGGGCTGAAACAAATCATTTCCACAAGTGTTTCCAGGGTGTTTTGTGGAGCACTGGCTCCGAAGAATATTAAATGGGTTTATGAGAAAGGAAAGCAAGCTCTACCAGCTAGTAAGCATGTGGCAAAGGCAGAGTAGGCAAGTGGATTTCTTTACTGCAGGACTGCTCAGAGCCTTTAATCTGCTCAGGTGTAGCATTAACTCTCCAAGGTGGGCTGGGTATGTACTGTGTCCTGACGTTTGGCCAAAGGACGCTTCCCCCCTCCCTGCCTTTGCAAGCACGGTGATTAGCAGCTTCTGTGATAGGTCAGATTTGAAACATGTTGTCCTGGACCAGCAGGTTTACCCAAAGAAACTGAGTTTCCAGGCATTATTTCAACTTGTAGAGGACATATTTCCCAACATAATAAATAATAAAAAGTCGTGATTGCCACCAGAGCTGATGCAATCAAGATGACCTGCAGGAAGAACAAGTACTAAGCTGGTTGGAGCCGTCTCCAACAAGTTAGCCTGCACGTTCTGACCTTGCAGTTCCTGAAATGACGAGGGGAGACACAGGTTTATGCCCAAAGGGAAGAGATCCCTGCAGAGGGGACCAAGTTAAGAGTTGCCACTGTTTCGCCAACACCCAACACATGGTAGGTGCCTAGCAAACATTTCATGTCTGAATGTGCGAAAGTGTCAGCAGCTCCAAAGGCTGCTGACAGGGCCGGGGAAAAACCAAGAGCTGACATCAGCCGCTGCTCAAAAGGAAGCAAGAGAGGACAGATGGATAGATGTCAAGGAATATGAAGTCAAGTCATCAAGACAGGGTACGTCCAGAGCTCTTCTGAGAAAAGCCTCACTTTTTAAAATCAAAGACAGGTCACAGGTCATCGAAGAGACATGTGTCCGCCTCTCAGAAGGCAGTTTGAGCTAAGCACAGGTCCTCATCAAAAACCACATCCTCATTAGCTGCAGTGTGAGCTCTGTCAGAAGATCAAGTAACAAATTAATCCAAGAAAGGAACGATGTTGATGACTGGTGCGTCGCTCTCCTCCTCAGCCTCTCACTGGCTGCACTGAGCTCTTCCATCATGTGGCTGCAGAGTCCCAAGACCATGCAGCTCCTCCGCCAAGTTAATGGAGGTAGGCGGGCACTGATGGTGGCTTGGCCTTCAAGACTCAGCTGAAGTCCCCTGTTTTGGACCAAGTTTATCCCCTCTGGGTACCCTCACCATCACCTACCCAAAAGGATACCCTCAGGGGCCATGACTTCATTTTATGCCCCAGGACTCAGTCATTTGTTGACATGATCAGAGTTTTATTACATCACTGCAGTAAGTAACAGTTATAATCTAAGTGGTGGCTGAAGCAGAAAAGCGTTTCTTCAAGGAAAACAGAGGCCCATGGGATGGAAACAACCCAAGTGACCATCAGTGGATAAAAGGAAAAACAAAATGCGGTCTACACATACAGTACGAATGTGAGACTTGGACCATAAAGAAAGCTGAGAGCCGAAGAATTGATGCTTTTGAACTGTGGTGTTGGAGAAGACTCTTGAGAGTCCCTGGGATGACAAGGAGATCCAACCAGTCCATCCTGAAGGAAATCAGTCCTGAATATTCATTGGAAGGACTGATGCTGAAGCTGAAGCTCCAATACTTTGGCCACCTGATGCAAAGAACTGACTCACTGCAAAAGACCCTGATGCTGGGAAAGACTGAAGGGAGAAGGGGGTGATAGGAGGATAAGGTGGTTGGATGGCATCGCCGAATCAGTGGACATTGAGTTTGAGCAAGCTCCAGGAGTTGGTGATGGACAGGGAGGCCTGGCGTGTTACAGTCAGTGGGGCGGCAACGAGTCAGACACACGGAGTGACTGAACTGGACTGATACATACAGTGGAATGTTATTTAGCCTTAAAAGGGGAACGAATTTTGATATGTGCGATAAGCACAGACCTTAAAAACATTATGAAATACACCAGACACAGAAGGACAAAGATGGTTTGATCCCACTCACATGAGGCACACTGAATAGGCCAATTCATAGAGACAGAAAAGGGACTGCAAGTTACCAGGGGCTGGGGGAGGAGGGAGTTGTTATTTAACAGGCACAGATCTCCTGTGTCAGAAACAGGAAATGTCCTGAAAATAGTGCTGTTACCCAGCGTTGTGAGTGCGTTTTAATCCTACTGAATGACACGCCTACAAATGGTTAGAACGGCCAGTGTCATGTTCTGTGTAGTCTGTGTGTTAGCCACTCAGTCGTGTCTGACTCTTGAGACCCCGGGACTGTAGCTTGCTAGGCTCCTCTGCCCATGGAATTCTCTAGGCAAGAATACTGGAGCAGGATGCCATTCCCTTCTCCAGGCGATCTTTCTGACCCAGGGATGAAACCAGGTTTCTCCCGCACTGCAGGCAGATTCTTTACGGTCTGAGCCACCGGGGAAGCCCAGCGTGCAGTTTACCACAGCTCTCTTCTTTTTTTAAAGCCAACTGGCCTACAGAATGGCTTAGTGGCTTTTTAACTAGCTGCTGCCATTTCAAGATAAAATTTCACCTAAAAACGAAGATTCTGCTCTTGAAAAAATAATTCCAACAGGTGGCACAGTGCCTGAGTTTTCTTTCCTTTCAAATATGGGTCTTTTCACCATTATTTCCATTTTTTTAAGGCCCCAAAGGCAGTTTTAGACATTTGGCCTGGCTGCCTGAATGGAGGGCAGGGACACCCTCCCAGAGAGCGGGGCCATACTGCCGACTTGTTCTCTGCTTTTTCCCGGGACGACGTGTCTGGCGCTTAATAGATGCTCAGCAAACACAGGTGGACTAAATGCACAAACTGACCTCAGGATTCCCCGGCGCTCAGCCCATCGCCAGAGCTCAGGAAATGGCCGGCTACTGGCTGCTCTGCAAAAAGACCCCACGAAGCGACATCAGCGCCTGTCTGTGAAGAGCCCTTTGAGGGAACTGACTGAAGGAAGGAGCCTGTTATTACAGGTGCAGACAAGGAATCAAACTCAACGAGAGCCACTCAGCCGGAGTTCTAGATAATTTTAGGTAATCCACCTCCGGGTTGCTACCCTAGGTCCGGGACTCAGAAAACCTGCCCAGAACAGGAGAGGCTCGAGAAGACCCAGGCTGCTTCTACTGCTCTGCGCTGAGATGAAATAAAGGACTTCGGCCTCTCGAGCAGATGTTCGGGCAAACTTCCCCTGTCCTAAATTAACAGGGGCTGGCAGCCAGCACAAAATAGGCTCTTCCAAGTCTTTACTCAGAGGCTAAAAGAGCCAGCTCCTTCGGGCAAAGAGGCTGGGTCTACAGAAGCCTCAGCAAGACTCTGTAAGAGAATCAATGGGGCAGGAAGCACCCGGCTCAAGAAATATCCCAGCCTTTGCCCTAACTGGGCGCCGCCGCCAGGAGAACACGGGGCCCCGCGGCCAGTGGGTCTGTGGGTGGATGGTCCCGTGGGGCTCTTGCAGGCGGCTCTGGAACCCCCTGATGGAGGAGCGCATCCGGAAGCAGCAAGCAGGGCGGCCTCGGGTCCGAGCTGGAGTCTCCGCAGTCAGCCTCGTGTCAGCGGTGGGCTCACGTCACCACCCCCCGCAGAAAGGAGCACGCTCTCAGAAGCAGGGAAGCAAGCCCATCCTCACTGGGGCCCGTGAGCGTGCCACTGGGCTCCAGGCGAACCGGGAGGAAATCAAAGTGTCAGTTTGGGTTAGGAAACCGCGTGTGATGGTTCCCAGGCCTGGCTCTGCTTTTTAAAATTAGCTCCCTTCTCCATGAAGATGGCTGAAGTCATTTGGGTCTGCTCTTTACGATTGCTTAACTAGCAGAAAAACTCACGCTCCCTGGATGCATGGGCTTAACGAGCCGAGCAGATGCAGGGTGGGGGGGCGGTCAGGAATGGCCCCTTAGGATTTCATCCACCCAGAATGGTACCACTGGGCTTCTCAGGTGGCTCAGTGGTAAAGATCTGCCTGCCAGCGCAGGAGATGCAAGTTGGATCCCTGGGTCGGGAAGATCCCCTGGAGAAGGAAATGGCGACACACTCCGGTATTCTTGCCCATGGACAGAGGAGCCTGGGAGGGCTACAGTCCACGGGGTCGCAGAGCCAGCCACGACGGAGTGGACTACGACAACAGAAACAACGGTCGCGCTGCCCTCGACGGGTCTCCGGAGAGCTGGGGAGGAAGAGCCTGATTCCCACACCTCCCCTCTTTCCTTCCGCCTCCCCATGGGGGGGCGGTCAGGAATGGCCCCTTAGGATTTCATCCACCCAGAATGGTACCACTGGGCTTCTCAGGTGGCTCAGTGGTAAAGATCTGCCTGCCAGCGCAGGAGACGCAAGTTGGATCCCTGGGTCGGGAAGATCCCCTGGAGGAGGAAATGGCGACCCACTCCGGTATTCTTGCTGGGAAAGCCCACAGTCCACGGGGTCGCAGAGCCAGCCACGACGGAGTGGACTACGACAACACAAACAACGGTCGCACTGCCCTCGACGGGTCTCCGGAGAGCTGGGGAGGAAGAGCCTGATTCCCACACCTCCCCTCTTTCCTTCCGCCTCCCCACTTCCTCGGCAGGCTTACCCCGCCCCCTGTATCCCCATCTGCACAACTGGAGCGACTGCTCAGTCACCCCACTGCCCCCCGCCTCCACCCCGAGCTCATTCTCCCTGCAGATTGCCAAAGCAATCTTAAAAATGTAAATTCAATCATGACATCTCCCTGCTTAAAAGCCTCCAACAGCTACTCGCTTCTGGAAGAAAATGCAAACTCCTCGCCACGTCCACACGGCCCAGCCTGACCTGACCGCACCCCCCGCCCCCCGCGACCTCTCCAGGCTTGACTGGTGTCGCACTCGCCTTCACCCTGCAGCAGCCGCCTGGGTCTTCTTTCAGTTCCCCAAACACCCCAGGCTCAGCCCCACGCTGGGGCCCTGGCCCGGGGCAGGTCCTCTTGCCTGGACACTCTTCCGACCACCCGTGTGGCTCCCGCTTTCCCGCCTTTAGGGCTCCGTGCAGAGGCACCTCCTCAGGGAAGCCCTCCCTGACTACACAGTCCATGGCTGCCAGATGTAAGAAACAAAAATACGGACAGTCGAGTTAGATGCGAATCTCAGAAAACAAGGAACACTTTTTAAACTACCGGTGTGTCCCAAAGCTCTGTGCCACTGCGGGGGACACACTCACACTAGGAAATCTGGATTCAAGTTAGCATCCTGTACTTTCCTCTTAACCTCCAGACCCTCTGGTCTTGCTCCTAGGGCTGGTTCCCCTGTCCTCACAGCACTTTGCTTGTAGGCAAGTTTGAAACTAGCCATGCCCTGAGGGCAGGGACCTTCTAGGTCATATGCCCCCAGGGGCTGGCACAGAACCTGTGCACACTAGGTTTTTAATAAATATCTAGGGAGCAGCCACGGAAATCCCGGGGGCTGAGAGCGTGGAGGAGCGAGGCCAGGAGAGCATCAGCACATTGTCTGCCTAGAGGCCAGATGTCAGCTCAGCTTCCATCCCAGCCCAGGGGCACCTCTTCTCAGCGAGGGGCTGTCATCTCTAGGTGTCCTCCACCAGCCCCACCGTCGCTCAGGGCACCAGGAAGCGGGGGTGTGGGGCCCAGCCTTCCTCTGACGTGTGCTGTCAACTCAAGAAAGTGTGCCCACCTCCCTCGGTGAGCTGGCTTCCCATCTGTAAGATGGGGGTAGGGGGCGGGCCGTTCCTCAGTTTCCCTCCATTGCGTCGGGCATGACAGCAGGGTCTGATGGCTGGGAGCTGAGAGGAGGGGAAAGGCTCGCCTGTGCCAGGAAGGACCCTTCTCCCAGACAAGAAACCAATCTGGGCCTTACTCACTCGGGTAAGTAAACCAAGCTCCCAGGGGACACAGGGACAGTCAGCTGACATCTTCTGGGCACCTACCATGGCCCAGTACTTTCAGATCCTCCATCTCCTTTTACGGCCCAAATACCACCAAACCCCCTTTTACAGATGGGGTAACCAAGTCCCAAAGCACAAAAGATGAGGTCTATCCAGGCTTCAGGCTAAATCTGCCGGATGTTCCAAAATTCAGCCTGCTTACCCTTAAACACATACCACTCTGTTTAAAAAGTATGCAACCAAAACTGTAGGGAAAAAAAAAATAATGCAAGAGGGTGTCAGACAGTTTGTTAATAAAAGATATGATTTTCTCGACGGGGGTGGAAATTCCAGCCTGCTAATTGCAAATTACAGAAAGTCTGTTGGCGCCAAGAACAATTTCTGATGGTGAAAACACCAGGGCCCATGTTAATCAGAAAACTCATGTCCTCTTTTTAAGACACTGAAATAGCAGGATCCTTCAGAGTCTGTTCTTGCACACAAGAGGACTGGAGTTTGGACAAACAGCCCTCTGAAAAGACCGTTTTCTCTATCTCCGGGGTGGGGGTGGGCTCCTGAGCTGCAATCTGATTTCTGTCGTTGGGGGAACGCTCAGAGCCCCAGCCAGCTGTGTGTAAGTGGTGGGCTCCGGCCCAAGGGACCTGTGACACCGCGGACATGAGTCACCAAGGGCAAAGGTCTACAGAGCCTTAGTCATGGTCAAGCCCAGCTTGACGGCTGACCTTTCCCAGAGGCAAGTCCAAGGCAGAGAGAATCCCAGACCAAGTCAATTGTTTCAGAAGACACCAGATGGGGTGAAGCCAAACCCGTGGAGAAAAACAGGTGGGAAGAGGAGGTGTCTTCTCGAAGTGAGTTCCGATGTTTCCAGGGGACGGATCCATGGAAAAGTACTTAATTTAGCAAAAAATTTTTATTTTAAGCATATGCATTTATATTTATTAAACAAAGCTCAAAATACAACCTTTGGGAACCTCCAAGTCATAAAATGACTCACGTTAGGATGTGATGACTCAGTGGGAAAGAGGGAATTCCAATTCCACCACCCACGCCTTCTTTCTAAAAAATCAATTTGCCCTCTCAACAGGTGATAGGAGCCTCTGCCATCAGACTGGTCCAAGAAACCATCCAGCAAAACAAAACACAAGTTCTCTTCAAACAATTTAAGTTTCAAAGCTGAGTAATCCGACACAGGCACATTTCCAACCAACGCCCCCGCGGGACACAGAGGGCCAGGGAGCTACTTGGCTGGAGCCAGGGGGAGGGGGGGCTGAATTAAGAAAGATTTACCAGCTGAAAAATTCCAAAACCCTGTGTCATGTGGAGGAACCTTCCACAACATTGGATCCCACCCAGGCGCGGCGAGTCGCTCGGAGCCATGGCAACCCCGTTTCCGCTGCCACATCACTTTTATTTTTGTGTCCTTAGATTTTTTCCTGTTTTGCAATGTTTTGCTGGGACCCCCGACTCCGCCTGAGGCCTGGGTGGCCGGGGGCCAGGGTTACCAGCTGAAGTCAGGAACAGCCTGGACTTCCCAGGGTGAACTTGGCCTGCGGAGGTTACACATTTCTTAAATTTCAGAGAATATAGAAAGGCTTTTCAGCAATTACTGAAAATGGTCCATAGGAAAGCTCTGGATCATTCTGTGGGGTTCCCCTTTGTCCTCTTGTGACTCGAGAGATCCCTCTAGGGTTGATGATTAATGTTCCCCAGGATTCCGGCTCTGTCACCAGCTGGAAGCTGACCTGGGGGCCCATGGCTTGACCTCTGTGAGCCTCAGTGACCTCATCTGTAAGATGGGAGTAATGGTGTCTGCCTCTCCAGGATGTGTGACGATTAAATACATTCACTCAGCAATATGCATAAGCACCTGCTTAGCAAGTAAACCACCAGCACTACAAGCACCTACTAAGTGCCAAGGTTGTTCCAGATGCTGCAGACACAGCAGCAAACACCACGTTCCAGCCCTAAAGCAACTCTGTATGTGAGACTAGATAATACATGAGCAAAAGAAAATGACAAGATCTCTTCAGTAGATAGGACTTCCCTGGTGGTCCGGGGGCTAAGACCCTGCACTCCCAATGAAGAGTTCAATCCCTGGTCGGGGAACTAGATTCCACATGCTGTAAATAAGGATCTCAGATGCCACATCAAAGGTTAAAGATCTCATACGACCTGGTGCAGCCAAAATATTAATAAATAAATGGTTTCCAAAAAAAGGTGATTCTCATAGAGCTTAGAACTTCAGAGAAGGCAGGGCAGGGCAAGGAGGTCGAGCACCTTCAGAGCAGATGGTCAAGGAGAGGCACCTTAAGGACGTCACCTCTGAGTTGAGCTTTGTAGAAATGGGAGGATGCAACCCATCAGGAAACAGCAAAAGCAAAGCTCCTCTGATGGAAAGGAGAGCAGGGTGTCTGAGGACAGAGTGAAGACAATATAGCTAAGGCCCCAGGAGCAAGAGGGCAAGTCCAAAGGGCCGAAATCGGAGAGATGGGCCAGGGCCAGCTCGCGCGGGCCCCTGGAAGTCCTGCAGATCATTAAAAATAGTAATAAAAACAATATAATAATCGTTATTATTACTGCTGCTATAAATAAGATGCCACTTTCCAAAACACCGAGCTTTTCTAACTTAAGAAACACCACGCTCCCCTTCTCCTACTGTTTTTCCACCATCCTCCAATTTGTCATCCCGCTGGAGTGGAAACTGCCAATTCCATTTCAGCCGACAGCTATAAAAAGCACACTGGAGCTGGTGGTGCCAATGACCCAACGTGGGGGCTAAGATTAGCCCAGGAGGCCGGCACCTTTCCTTAATGTGAGAACCAGCTGGGGTTCCCCTTCCTTGGAAAACTTCAACTGTTCCACTCCGCCCCACCCCGCAGCGGCCCGGCCAGCCAAACTGTCCATGGAGATGGGAACGGGGAGCCGTTTTGGAAAAAAGAAGTTGAGCAACAGGGATTCCCCCTGCAGAAGGCGGTCCTGGGCTGGGCGGCAAGTGCTCGGGGTCAAAAGAGGAGGACCGGCTCCCTGCGAATACAAGGGCATCCCCCCTCTGCCTGTTGCAGCCTCTGGGGGCCAGACATCCCGCCAGGGAAGTCCTCCACTCCTCAGGGCCCGGGGCCACCTCGCACACCCCAGCCTGTCTGCTGGCACCGGTCCAGGGACTGCATCCACCCTGGAGTCTTTTTGATCAGACATGGGACAGTCCTAAAGGACCCTCCTGCCCTCAGTGACCCACTGCAGACTTCAAGAGGCCGTCTCACCACAAAACGGTTCAAGTCAGTGGCTCAGAGCAGCTAAAGGACCTTCAGCAGACTCACCGGGTTCTAACCTTTTTCAGAGTAGAATAGCTAATGATCAAGCAAGACTAGCTAATGATCAGGCTTCCTAGGGACCAACCCAGCACCGCCATTCACCAGCTGTGTGATCTTCACTCAGTTATTTAACCTCTCTGTGCTCAGTTTCTCAGCAAAAAAAGGGGGAAAAAAAAGAATAGTAGCTATCTTCTAGAGCTGTCACGAGGAATCAGATTGTTAATATTAATACCTACCAAGGGCTCAGAATAAGGCCTGGCACCTAGTTTATTATTACTCGTTCTTGTTTTTCAGTGTTTCCTGGTCCCATGAGATAAAATCATACTCAGCCTTGTCCTTCCACAGTCTAAATATAATAACAGCCACTAATATTTAACAAGCATCTATGCAAGATGCTAATATTAGAGCCTAAAATGCCAAGCTCCATGCAAAGAGCGTAATCTGAATCCTCTCATTTAACTTTCCCATCTCTCAAGTGAAGTAAATCATCTGTGTTTTACAAAAGAGGAAATGCTGACTGAGAGGTGAAATGACTTACCCAGGATGGCAAAGCCACCAAGTGCAGATCACAGATTCGAACTCAGGCCATCTGACCCCACAGCTACGCTGGTAACCACTGCAGCTGACAAGCCTCCCAAAGGCTGCCCACAAGGCCTATGCCTGGGGCAGTAGGTGTCCAATAAGTGACCTATGGCCTGAACAAGGAAAATGCTGGAGAGACCGTAAAAATAACAAGGAACCCTCCTGATGCACTGAGTGCCCACTGCTTGCTGATGCGTTTGACTCTGGGAGGGAAAACTATTAACTCATTGACTGAAAACGGAGGTCCAGGGAAGTTGAATAACAAGATGACGCTGGATGTTATCTGCAGGTGAGTTCCCCAACTTCTCCAGGCTTAGCCACCTGCCTGTCTGTTAGATGAGACAAGGCACACCCACAGAGAGGAAACTTCATCATTCCTCTTATTAACATGCAGCTTTTCAAAGTTGAAAGAGACTCCGGGTTTTTCTCCCTTCAAGCGGTAAACAAATTTCTTCTGAAACCAAGAGAAGGAAAGCTGGAGAGTAAATGTCTGCCTGCCTTCCATCCTTCCATCCATCCATCCAGCAAATACCTATCTGAGGCCCTTGAGAGCCTCACAAGCACGTGCGCTCCCAGGACAGTGAAAGCTGTCTGGCTCCTAGCTCCACAAAGAACTTGGTAGCACCTGGTCTGCAAGCCATCCCTCCAGCAGCCCCCCAAGGAGACTGCTCACCTGGACATGGAGAACAAGACGTCTGTATTCTCAGCATTTTCCGCTCTGCCAGTAAGGTGCCTTGAAGCCACACACTTCTTGTGGAAGTCAGCACAAGACCAGCAGGATGATTTCCTGGTCCCGGAGACCCATCCCAGCTGAGGAGGCTAATGCTAACTTGGCTGTTTACATTTCACGCACTTTCCTGCTTGAGAACCCACCACGGTTCTCATACCTTACTCATGCACAGACTGAGTCAAGGCTGTGTCTCTGCCTGGCATCAGGAGATCTCTCTGGGCTCTGCTCACCAGAACACTTCCTGGTGATAACCAGCCTCTACTCCAGCCACATAGGTCTGCTCTCTGTCTCATGAGAGCCCAGTAACTTCTTGCCATTGAGAATACTGTACACTGTTTCACCACCTGAAATATAAAGCCTTCTCCAAAATGCATCAAGAAGTGCAATGCCTTTAAACCCAAGACACCACATGTCGGCCTCAACCTTAGGAAATAACAGTAACAAACAGCATGAGCTAATACATATTGAGCACTTGCTATAAACAGTTGGCTCTCTGTATCCGTAGGATCCACATCCATGGATTCAACCAACCACAGACAAAAATATTCAAAACAAAGAAAAATTTAAGAAAGTTCCAAAATGTAAAACTTGAACATGTCACTCACTGGAAACTATTAACATAGCATTTACCTAGTATTAAGTCTTCTCAATAACCTAGAGTTATTTAAAGTACATGAGAGGGTGTACATAGGTTCTACCTATGTACACAAAGGTACATACTCCACCCCTGTACACAAAGGACTTGTACACTCTCCGAGTCTGGTATCTATCAGGGTCCTGGTGCCAATCCATTGCACTCTTGAGGGACAAGTGAACCGAGCATCTCACGTACCACTCTTCATCTCACGACCATCCTACAAGGATGTCACCATCCTCGTTATACAGAGAAGGAAACTGCTGCCCAGAGAGGCTAAGTAGCTTGCCCAAGGTCCCCCAGCTAGGAAGCAGGAGGACTGGGCTTTGAACACAAGCCGTCCAGCTGGAGCGCGTGAGCCGTCACCCAGCTGACCAAGGGCATGAACAGGAGGCGCGTCACGGAGTCACTTAGAACAGCACAAAGCTGGAAGCAGCCGCACGCCCAATAAAGGAGGACGGTTAAATAAAGGATTGGCCGCCACGGGACAGACGCAACACACCCACCTACACGTCAGCGCTCCTCCTCATGACACCATCACAGCCCCTCACACCCGCAGGGCCTGACTGTGTGCCCTATTTCACATCATTTTTCTATTGCAAAGGCGTCAGCAAGCCTCTTTCAAATCATCTGCCTTCTGCCGTGCTTCCAAGATGTGAGGAAGCAGTTCTCACACCCTGGACACGGGGCCAGCCCATCCCAAGAGCAGGCTCTGTGTGAACGTGGGAAGCAGCCCCCCCTTTCAGTGATGCTCAGACCCACAATGACCCCGAGCGAATGGAGGCGCCCTCATGCAAAACCCCCTGTGGGGGGACAGCCTGGCTGTGGGCCATCGTCAGGGCAGCCGACAGACAGACATCAGCTCGCCTTTGATCTGACCTGAAATCATGTCCATAGGAAAAAAAAAAAAAAAAAGCTCAGCCTAGCACCAGTAACTAAGCAAATTATATAACCTGATATTTTTCCTACTTCAGACCATGGTCTTTTTAACACGTCCTCACCCACTCCAGTGTTCTTGACTGGAGAATCCCAGGGACAGCGGAGCCTGGTGGGCTGCTATCTATGGGGTCGCACAGAGTCGGATGCAACTGAAGCGACTTAGCAGCAGCAGCAGCATTGGTGAACACTTCACAGACAGCCCATATTAAGGAAGGATGCGCATGTCTATTAAACCTCTCATAGCAAAAATCAAGTACGAATTCAGCACAATCTTTTAAATTAAAAAACAGGGCATTTCTGGGATGGGTTGAAACCACTACTGGCCCAGTACTGGTAGAAGTTTCCAATTTGTAAGTTTCTGGAAGGTAATTTGAATTCTTCAAAGCAATACGTATTTAAAGCTCTCAAAATGACTACCCAAAATCCCACATGGGAATAAACCCAACATAAACAAAAAAGATACACGTGGAGTTTCATGTGTAAGAAGACTAATTAATTAGTCCTACAAGTATAACCAGATAAACCGCAGTATTAGTTACAATAAAAAGATAAGCTGCCAATGTTTATTGACTTACAATATGCCTGATGTTGTCATAATTACCTGACATGTATTAACTCGTTTAACCCACGTCACAACCCTATGGGGTAATAACTCTTATTATAATCATTCTATTCATAAAGAAACAGGGGCACAGAAAAGTCAGGTAATTTGTCTAAGATCACAGAGCAATCAAGGAGCAAAGGCAGGATGTGAACCCAGATATCCAGGGCCTGGATGTATGATATCAGGCACGTACGATTAATCATTGTGCTCTTACTAGTCCCTGTTTGATAACAGTCTAAAATCTGAAAGAAAAAAAAAGGTGTCTCCTTATGTGTAAAAAATAATTTAAAAAAGAGTTGGGGGTGGGAAAAGCCTTCTCATCCAACCAAACAAGCCAGGATGAGTTAAAATTCACCATAGGACATTCATGCAACAGTGGACCATGTCGATATCAAGGTCACTGGAGACAAGGAAATGTCTCCGAGTAAGGAAAATGCTACAGTGGGATCTAACCCCCCAAATTAAGAAGAAAAAGATGGTCACTTTCGTATGGCACTCGGAAGGTGCTCTGACCTGTGGTCTTCTCGGTGAACACGACTTTGGACTCGGCCGTGAAGTTCTGTCCCGTGAGAATCATCTGCTGGCCGCCGTACACCAGGCAGCTGTCGATGTCCTGCCTTTCCACCATGGGCAGCTCGTGGGCGGACCGCTGGGCTGTGGGCGAGAGAAAAAGACATTGCTATGATGACGGGAGACACCCGCTCGGAACTGTCCCGCGATTTCACGGGGCACGATGCACTCTGCCCACCTCTGTCACTTGTCACTGCAAACGCAGAACCCTCAGCCCTGGCAACCAGTGACTCTGCAAATGTTATGTTCTTGTCAACGTGCCCGAAGTCTTTGGGGCTAATTTTCTCCTAACAACAAGTTTTATTTTCATGACTCAAGAGACCGATGCCTGTTCTCCTTTTAGGAAGGAGAGGAGAATAAGAATTTGATTTTTTTTTTAATAAAAGGATAGGCAAATCCACCTTTTTGTAAGAGGTCTCCTTTGCTAGAGTGCACGCTCTTCTCCTGCACGTGATGGTGGCCACACATAAAGGGCTCACGCGTGCAAACTTGAGGACCTAATTCCTGAGAGTGTAGATGCCTTGGCCTCTGAACTCACTCGCCAGTCTGAACATAATTAGCCCCCATCACATCTCTGATCACATTTTCTAGCACTCCCTCTCGCTCACTCCCCTTCAGTCACACTTCTAGAAGGTTCTCACCATCTCTGAAACACACACAGCACACTGCCATCTTTGAATGCTTGCGCTTCCAAGCCCTCCTCTCTGGGAGGCTCCTCCCCGCTTGCCCGCACGGCTGCCCTCCTCACTTCTTGCAGGTCTCTACACAGATGTCACCTCCTCAGAGAGGCTTCCTTGCCCCACCCTTGCACCCTGCCCCTCACAGCTAGCACAGCAGGGCCACCTGTCCATCTGTCTGGTGGTGCCCCCCACCTCTCCTCTTTATCCTGCTCCATCCTGCTCAGTTCATCCCCAGAGAGCTTTCCACCTTCAGAAACGCTACCTGTAGCGTTCTTGGTTCCTCTGCATTTCATCTCTTCCCCGTGAGAACGTAAGCCCAGAAGAGAGGAGCATCACTTTGTGCATGCTGTGAGCCCAGGGCTGGGCCCAGGGCCCAGGATTTAGCAGGGAGTGCTTGAGAAGGATATAGGGATGGATGGATGGAGACAGGTATGGATACAGATGTATCTCAATATATCCTGACACATATTTATCTCAATATCTCGATATCCTCATCTGTATCTGCAGTGAGGAATGGAACAGGCTGACTGTTTAACTACAATGATAAACCTGAATGCTCACCGTAACCTTCCAAGGAAAAGAAGTATAATGAAATTATATGCCTTCAGGGAGAAAACGGAACCCTAGAAGTCAGCTATGGTGATGCTGAGATTTGACCTGAGCCCTCAAGAGCTGGCCTGTCCAGCTCCAGAGCCCCTCCTTTAGCCCCTCTGTCCAGCTAGTTCTTCTGGAGGATGGGCCGCAGGAAAGAGTGAAGACCCTCTCCAGATGCCTGCCCTGGGCAGGGTGGGAAATGGGTCCGGCCGACACGAGGGACCATCCCCTGGGCTTCGCCTTGGCAGCGTGGGCCGCGGAAGCCGGCCCGCCCCCTGGGTGAGTCAGCCTGAGTTCCTGGCATCCCTCCCAGAGCCCGAGGACTGGGCAGAGGGCCAGCCCTCTCTGTGCCAGGGGCCGGCAGACCGCCCCCTCCAGGAGCCGGGGACACAGCCGCGTGAGGCCCGAGGCGCAGGCCTAACCCTGCCCTCCCGGCTGGCCTGGGCCTCCAGGTCCAGCACCCTGTCCCTTCTGCCCTGGAGCCACGTTGAAACCCAACCGTGCACGTGGCAACCTTTAAGGAGTCTGCTGTGGAAAAGACACTCCCAGACACTGTACGTCGAAAACACAGCCCAGCAACTCTCCGTGACCTCCCGGCCAGTATCTCCCCATCCCAGGCTCAGCCCAGGCTCTCTGTTCCCAGGGTCCAGCCAGCCAGCGTGGTTCTAAGGGGCTCCCAGTTACAGGCACATATTAAAAAGGCCTCTCGGCAGGAGCTGCTAATTTCTCCCACATGGGCTGGGTTATTAATCCTTTCTTTCAATAGAGGAGTTTTGTGTGACTTCCTAATTGAGCTGCCATCAATGGAGATTTATTAGCAGTGAAAACAGCAGTCACACTGCCTAGAAGAGCAGGTCCCGGCTTTTCGGATCTATCTTGGATGTGTTTCGGGGGCGAGGAGGGGCTTTTGGTCCCAGGGATGGATGGGTGGGAAGGCCACAAGACCCATGCCGCCCATTCTGCAGGTGGAACGCCTGAGTCACCACTCCTGGGCGAGCTGGCCAAGCGCTCGAGTCCAGCCAGGCCGGGGACTGGACGTGGCCATGAGCTCTCAGCGCTGGGCGGGAGGCTGGCCCGGCCAGCTGCTCTGTGAATCACTCAGCACTGCCGCGAACACAGCTCGGCTATTTCCTGAAGCAGCCTCATTGCTTCTCCCTCCAAAGCCTCATAGGTTCAGGCAACCAACTGATCCTCCCTTGACCAAATCTTCATTTCCCACCCCTTCTCCTTGATGCTTAGTCCTCAGTCGTGTCAGACTCTTCGCAACCCTGTGGACTGTAGCCCACCAAGCTCCTCTGTCCATGGGATTCTCCAGGCAAGAATACTGGAGTGGGAGCCGCTCCCTTCTCCACGGGGATCTTCCCGACCCAGGGGTCGAACTCAGGTCTCCCGCATTGCGGGCAGATTCTTTACCATCTGAGCCACCAAGGAAACCCCTGCTTCTCCTTACCTGAACGAAAACCATCTTTTCTAATGAAAATGTAAAGACAAGAGTCCAGTCTCGCTTCCTGTAAGCTTTTATCTGAACTGTAGTCTTGCACCTCAAAGTGTGGGCTGCATCCCAGGGACGGGGTGGGGGGTGGCAGGTGGTACTAGAGATGTAGAACCTTGGGCCCCACGCCAGACCTACTGAACCTTGTTAAGACTCTACAGCTTAACGAGGAACCCAGCCGACTCTTACGAGCTATCGAGGGGGAGGAGTACTGCTTAACCCTGGCTACACATGAGCATCACCTGGGGGGTCGAAACAAACATGACGTTCCAGCCCTAGTGCTACCGTTCTACAGACAGACAGACATGCTCAGAGCTCGGCTCCATGGAGGGGCAGCCCCTGCCCGGGTGAGGCTGCCACATGGGACCGTCCCTGGTCTCAGCTCAAGTCCCCACCAGGTGACCCTTTAGGGGGCTTTCGGCTCGAAACCTCACTTTGCCAAATCGGAAAAACGGGGCCATCAGCAGACCCATCCATAGGCTGTTTGAGGGTTAAATGGGAGAATTCACAGAAAGCATATTTGATTTAATAAATCCCGGCTGATAAAGCAAACACCACGATGCGCCGCCGTTCCTGGAGCGGTTGCCCTGCGTCAACCGATACCTGAGAACTGTGTCCGCGTATTTACAGACAGTACCGCGCTCATTGGCGCGGCTCCTGCTGGATCCCAACCCCAAACCCAGGTGTCTTGGCCCTGAGTCCCAGCATTTTTCAAAGTGGGGTTCCCAGGTCACCTGGTTGGGGGAGGCGCTTAATGAACATGCAGCCACCCAGGCCACACCCCTAACCTGGGCCCCGACGGCTCGTGGAGGAGGCTGGACATTTGCATTTTTACAGTCTTTCCAGGTGACTTGTTGCACACACTCTGCTTGAGAACCAAGCCCCACACTTAAAAGGCCACCTGAGGACCAGGGGACCTCCTCCAGGGGAGGCCCTGCACCCTCAGAGAGCCCAGAGGCAAAGCAAACGAATCTAACTAGCCTCTGAAAGAGGAATCGAGGAGAGGCAGACAGCAACCAAAAGTGCGCTCCCAGGGTCCACTTCCTTTTCCCTCTCTGAGGTCCCTCACTGGGGTGACACTGTCACGGAGGCAGGGCTCCCCGCAAGCCCACTGGGCCTCCCAGGCCTGCAACACCACCCCTGACGGCCCCCACCAAGTCCCGTTAGGCTCTTCAACCATTAGCGGGGCCAGCCCTCCAAGCCTCCAAGCCCTAGAGTGGTCTAAGCAAGCCGCCGCGGGTCAGCAGCTTAAAACTAAGCCCACAGCCCGCGTCTCACCTGTGGGCGGAGGCCAGCCCCTCTGCTTCTGCTGAAGCATCGCGGTGGCCCTCGACGCTGGGAGATTTCCCCAGGCTTTCCTCCTGCCCCTGGATTCTGGCACGTCATAAAGTGGCTTGGGGCTCCTGGGTTTTACGAGCTCTGAATCAACAGGGCGCTGTTGGTTTAGCCCGTTTGGGCGTTTACTTTCACCAGCAACAGTGGCTGATGGGGAGTCGAGCCACGGCACCAAAGACTAAGCGAAGGAAATTCACCCCAGGCGGGTCCTCCAGGTCAGCCTGGACAGGGGACACTGCTGTCTGCCTGTCTGCCATTCTCCGTCACAGGGCTGCCTGGCCAAGAATGCCGGAGAACCGCAGGGGAGAGGAGAGGCTGGCCGGGGAGATCAGGTACGCAGGGTAGGTGGGTTCTGTTAAGAACTGCAAAGGGTTACAGCTGCCATAGAGAGTGCCTTGGATCCCAGAGACTTCTCATACACATTTTTCTTTACATTATAAAGCACACACATGAGGCAATTCATGGTCACGGGTCAAAGGAAGGATGCCAACAGGTGACTCCCTGAGTCTGAAGCCCAGCTCGCTGATATCACTAAGATTAGCTTGGGGAACCTTGGGCGAGTCCTTTCACCTCTTCGTGCCTCTGTTTTCTCATCTACAAAATGGGAATGCATCACCCAGTGCTGACCTCAGAGGGCTGTTTGCAGATTAAATGAGCTGGCGCACGGGAAGTGTGCGGTGTCTCGTCAGAGCTCCGTGAGCATCAGTTCTGCTTATTTTTATGGCTGAACTTCACGAGACCGCAGAGCACGAACGATTCCCATTACGGAGCTGCGGGCGCTGAGCCTCCCGGAGGAGGAGCCTCACGCCTGGGAGCTCAAAGCGACAGAAGGCAGGCCGGCAGAGCTTGACCCCAGACTGTGGGATTCCCCCACCCAGAGGGACTCCTTGTTAGTAAAATGGGGAAGACTCAGGGGGAAAGCGGCCAGCCAGCCTGAACCGGGAGGCCCCCCGCCCGCCACGTCAGTCTCACCCGGGCTCCAGCACTGACCATCCCCCAGCCGCAGAGCCCTTCTCGCCTGTACTTCGGGCCCCTGGCCTTGGCCGTGAGCCTGGCCTGGCCCGGAACGCGGCGCTCCGGCCTCGCCCGGGAGAGGCGGGGAGCAGGCCTGGCAGACGGCCCCGCAGGCCCCCACCCTGGCGCTGCGGGCTCTTCCCTGGGAAGCGGGAGACGGGGACAAGGGAGCCCAGTTCTCCCTGAGTGGGGGTTCACCTCTGTGAGGGGCCTGTGAGCACCCACAGTACAGGGGTGGGGTCCATGGCGCTGAAAACTGCCTTCCAGCTCTGGACCTCAAGGGGTCTCAGCTTCCTCATACGGAAAATGGAACACTATCCCCGGGCACTGGGTCCATGGGGGCAACCCGCTCCACTGTCCTCACAAGGAGCCCCGAAGAATACTCCCACGGGTCTCCAGTAACCAAGACCCTTCTGGGGGGCTCCGTGAATCCCCACATGACTAGTGAGCTCCCTGGCACTGGGGGACCCAGGCAGCCCCGGCAGAGAACTGGACAAGGGCTTTAACCCCTAGCTCCTCCCTTGCCAGCATGTGATGAGCAAATCAGTGAGCCCTTCTAAACCTCAGCTCGCTAGATACAAACTCAGCCTTTAAGATGCGTCTACCGAGGCTGGGGGACTTCCCTGGCGGCCCAGTCCAGTGGTTAAGACTCCATGCTTCCAACGCAGGGGTGTGGGTCTGATCCCTGGTCAAGGAACCAGGAGCCGACATGCTGCACGGTGTGGCCAAATTTTTTTTTATTATAAAACTTTTTTAAAAACTAGAAGCATAGGAGAAAATCTTCATGACCTTGAATCAGGCAAAAAAAAAAAAAAAGTGTTCTGAGGCTCTGACGAGGAGGGAAATGAGCTAACATACATGGCAGCTGGGGGCACACAGCAACTCTTCAATAAAGGGGAGCTTCACCTGCTCCACCCCTGCAAAATGAGCTCGGTAAAAGGCCACAATCCCAGGGGCAGGTGACCCTATCAATCAACGGAGAAGCCACCCCAATCCTGGGCTCCCCAAAACCTAGCTTTCCTGTACTCGCCACCCAGCCAACCCACAGCAGATAACCATCTGAGCTCTGCTGAGCCCCAGGGTTGTGGCCTGCTGCCAGCTCCCCTAAAACAGAGTGTTTGCTGAGCCCCTATACCTGCTGCTGCCTGGGCTGTGCGCTCCTGGCAGTGACACAGGGGCAGAGAGAGGCAGGTAACACGTGCTTTGCAGAGCGTTGGAGACGGCTGCCGTAGGGGCAGGACGAGCCATACCACAAGAGAGACACTGGGGTTATTCTACTGTGCTAATACACATATTACCATTCTTACCAACCCCGCTTTATAGATGAGAAGACTGAGGCGCAGAGCGCTAAGTAACTTCCCTGGGACTAAACAGCGAGTAAGTGGCAGAGGCAGGATGTGAACCCAGGTCCGCAGTGCTAGCCAACACCCTGCTGCTGCTTCCCATCATGCTGCTTTCTGATGTTTCTGAAACGTGGCTCCCTGGTCATTGCTTAAAAGCGACTGCAGGGAGGAGGCCTGGGTACCTGCCCTCTGCTCCATGTCCCGAAGTCCTCCCAGATCTGCTGCTACACCATCGCGAGGGAGGCGATGCAGTGTGGCGCAATGCGAGGGTGCCCACAGCCCCCTGAGGGTCGCTGAGCTGGTCTCCAGTTTCTATGTAATGATTAATCAATCAATCTGTCACTCCTGATGGAGCTCAACCTGGGTGTCCTGGGATTCAGCAGGACATGGATGTCACAGTTGGCTTGGCCCCTTACTAGTGGTGTGACCACAAGCAATTAGCTTGACCTCTCTGTGCTTTAGTCTTCCCATCTGTAAAATGGGAACGGACGCTGAGTTCCTAGAGTTCTCACAAGGATTCAGGAGCAACGGAGAAAGTGCTCAATGCACAGGGTGACTAATAATGGTTGCCTGTCCCTCACCTCCTCCCTGTCTCCCTCATCTCCGATCTTCCTTTGGTCTCCAAGTATTTATCGGCGTCTGCTCTGTGCTAGGCACAGTGCTAAGCCAATTCTCCCCGGCGGTCCCGCGGTCAAGACTCCACGCTCCCCCTGCAGGGGGTGCAGGTTCGACTCCTGGTCAGGGAACTAAGATCCCACATGCTGCACTGTGCGGCCACAGATAAATAAGTGTGCACGCGTGCGCGCTCAGTCACTGAGTCAAGTCTGAATCTGTGATCCCACGGACCAAACCCTCATCTCCCGCATTAGCGCCTCATCTCCCGCATTAGCGGACAGATTCTTTACCAGGGAGCCACCAGTGAAGCCCGCCATGACATCCAGTTCTGTTTGAAGTCTTTGCCAGCTTGCTGACTGCGGATTTTCCCCACTAGAATGTGACCTGCGGGATATCCAGAACTTTGCTTTGCTCATTGCTGGACCCCTAGTTCCTAGCACTACAGATATACTCCCAAAGGAGAAGCGGGCAGCAGAGGAAGAGACGCTTAAATAGCATCACAGATTCAAAGGACATGAATTTGAGCAAACTCCAGGAGATGGTGAAGCACAGGGCAGCCTGGCGTGCTGCAGTTAATGGCGTCACAAAGAGTCAGATATGACTTAGTGACTGAATAACAGAAACAACAAAATATGTTTTTAATTGCAAGAATAACATTAAGGAGCCCACAAGAATCATGTGGGTCATTCTGGCTTCTGGCAGGGGCAGACGGACAAGAGAGCATCTCTGATTTATGAAGCAAAGCGCGACCAGTTTGCCCATCTGGTCTCCCTCATTCTAAGGATTTCCACAAAGCGCTGCCGTGCGATCACCCACCTCCCACGTCAGACTTCGGGAGTGAAGCGGAGGGGTAAGGGAGAGGTGGCGAGGGAGGAACAGGCAGGTTTTCTACGCTCTCACTTTCAGAAAACGGCATAAGAAGTAATTGCATTTCCATATGGAAAACGATGGGACTGGACTTTACTTCATACCACACACAAAAATAGATCTGAGATGGTTTGTATCCCTAAATCTACTAATAAAAGCCAGAATCAAAAAACTTTTAGAAGAAACTAGAAGAGAGTGTGTCTGCTATCATCAAATGGGTGGAGATTTCCTGAGTGAAGTCGCTCAGTCGTGTCCGACTCTTTGCGACCCCGTGGACTGTAGCCCACCAGGCGCCTCTGTCCATGGGATTCTCCAGGTAAGAATACTAGAGTGGGTTGCCATTTCCTTCTCCAGGGGATCTTCCCAACCCAGGGATTGAACCCAGGTCTCCTGCATTGCAGGCAGATGCTTTAACCCCTGAGCCACCAGGGAAGGGGAATGTAAAGAATAATAATCCCTAAAGAAGAGAATAAATTAGACTTCATAAAAATAAAATACTGATCCTCTCAATACAGCACAATTGAGAAAATAAATAGGCAAGCTACAGACTGGGGGAAAATATTCATAATACATAAATCTGACAATGCATAAATGACTGCTGTATATTAACAATAAAAATACAAGGGACTTCTCTTGTCCAGTGGTTAAGACTCCATTTCCAATGCAAGGGGCGTGGGTCCAATCCCTGGGCAGGGAACTAAGATCCCACAAGCCACACATCGTGGCACAAAATTTAAAAAGTAAAAATATGAGTGACCCCATAGAAAAATGAACAAAATCTTTGAACTAACACTTTAGCGAAGAAGACATATGATAACCAATAAGCACAGAGATTAGGGGTCAGCAACATTAGCCTTCAGGGAGATGCAAATGATGGGTTATGCACAATGAGACACCGTCTTACACTCACTGGCAAGACTGTAATTTGAAAGACTGACACAGCTAAGTATTGGTGAGCATGTAGAGCAAGGGGAATTCCCAGATACCCTGGTACAGAGTGTAAAATGATTTGGAAAACACATACATTGAAACACACACTTTCCCCTGTGACCCAGCAATTCCATTTCTGGGTATTCACCCAAAAGAAAAGAAAGCGTTTGTCCACAAGGGCCTTGAAGGAGAATGTTCATAGCAGCCTTATTCATGATCCTCAAACCCCGGAAAGAACCCAAATCTCTATCAGTGGTAAATAAACAATTGTTATATTCATATAGTTGAATACTGTTCAGCAATTAAAAAAGAGAGAGAACCACCAAGTCATGAAATAGCAGCACTGGATCTCAAGAAACATCCTGCTAAGTAAAACCAACCACACAGAAGAGCCCATGACGAGTCCGCGACACGAAGTTCTGGGAGAAGGAAAGCTCACTGAGGTGACAGAAACCACAACGTGGTTACCTGCGTGGGGGCTTGGGAGGGGCGATGGCTGTGGGGGAGGAGGAAACCTTCAGGGGTGCAGGGAAACGCCCTTGATCTTGCTCGAGTGGCAGCCACATGGGTGTGCACTCACATGGGTGTGCACATCTGTCAGAACCCACCGCGTCTGCGCCATCTCGTGCATCCGAATTACACCTCGGAGAGATATATTTGCGCCACAAAAGAGACACTGGCAACAGCGTATGAGAAAAGCCATTTTCTAGTCCACACCTCGTACCCACACCCTCAACTTCTGCAGAATGAGCAAAGGGAGCCTGCACTCCGCACGGGGCGGGCATGGCCCGGTGGGGGTCACTGCGGTGACCGGAGAGGCCCCTCGGCCAGGCAGGGAGGAAATCCGGGGAGGCTTGCATGGGACGCAGGGCGCCTCGCTGCCTTTCCATCCCGCCGGGCAGCCTGGAGATGGGCTTGTCGTCATGCTTTCAATTTTCCAACACACATTCTAGAGTCAGCTCTGTGTGCCGGGCCCTGACTGACACCCCCCTGGGTCCCTAATCCTAACTGAGAGACTGACAGGTAAATTAGGTGTCAGCAAATAGAGAGGGGGACCCTGAACTCTGTGGGGTGTGGGCAAGATTCCCCGTTATGGGGGCCTGTCTAGACAGGGGCTTTGGATAAACAGGGGTTAACTGAGTAATGGAAGGACGGGGGAGGGCCATGGCAGTGGGTGTCTAACTTTACGGGGGCGCGGGGTGGAGGGAGCCAGCATCACCAGGCCCCTCTAAGTCTCCAGCCCCAGACCGCCCTGCAGACCAACTGAATCAGAGTTTCTGATTCAGATGTGGGCATTGTATTTTTTCTTACAAGTTCCCAGGTGATTCCGACACGCAGATAAGACCGAGAACTAGCGTTCTGAATGGAGGGGACAGTGCAGGCAGAAGTCCAGGAGCCGGAGGAAGATCCCAGAGGATCTGGGAACTGCGGAGCAGAGAGGAGAGGGAAGCCAAGGAATTCCACTGAGCAGGGGCAGCTAGTTGAACCGGGCCGCCGTCAGGGCTTCCCGTCCACCCAGAGGTCAGAACGCGCCCTCATTTGAAGCAGAGCCTTCGATGATGTCAACGAGGATGCAGGCGAAGTCATCCTGGAGCAGGGGTGCTGACGCCCAGCGACAGTGACCTCACAGCGGTCAGAAAGGCACACAGAGGCGGTCCTGTGAAGACGGCGGCAGACTGCAGTGACGCCTCTACAAGCCGAGGAACGAGGGTGACCACTGGCCCCCACCGGAAGCCAGGAGAGGGGCCTAGAAAGTCTCCCCAGAGCCTCCAAGTAGGGACCCCCCCTGCCGACACGCTGATTCCAGGCTGATTCCGGATCTCTGAGAATCGATGTCTGTTGATGGAAGGCTTCCCGGCGGTGGTATCTGGCTTCACCCGTCCTGGGAACTCGCACAAGAGGGACGGCACAGGTTCCTCCGTCACAGGGAACTTGCAGCTGAAGCTGAGAGCTTGGAGCAACCCGAGGGGAAGGAGAACTGTCCCAGTCAAGGGGCCCGACGCAGGAAGGCTGCCCACAGCTGCGACCGTGTGGAGGCTTACTGTTGGGCAAGGCAGGGCGTTCCCTTCTGACCTCTTCCACGTTCTCCTGCGAGTGGGAGGAGGGTTATCTGCCTGGCAAGGGTGGGGGTAGCCTCCAGAGCTTGGGAGACCCGAGAAGGTTCAAAACAGTCTCTCTGCTTCGAAGAGGGGAGGAAACCCAAAAGACCTCCTTGGCAGCACCAAAGAGCAGGTGGAAATGAGACTAGGAAACAACACGGGCATCTGTCGGGCACAGTGAGACATGGCCTCAGCCGTGCCAGCCAGAAAAGAGATGGGAGAATCTGCCTTTCCAGGAAATAACTCCACTTTCCAAAGAGTGGCCTCCAGGGTCCTGCTCGAGACTTTTCCACTAGATTCTGAGAAATCACCCTTGATCCCCACGACATCCCGTAGTAAAGATTCCTCCAAAGTCAGTAAGTTAACCCTGCGAAGCAGCAGCAGCCCGCTAAGTGTTTTTCTTACCACCTTACCGTCCCTGAAGCGAGTACATGAAATCAATTAGCGAACAAATGTCTATAGTACACATACTGCGTCGATACGGGGCTTTGCAGGTGGTGCCAGTGGTGAAGAACTTGCCTGCCAATGCAGAAGACGTGAGAGATGTGGGTTGGATCCCTGGATCAGGAAGATCCCCTGGAGGAGGGTATGGCAACCCACTCCAGTCATCTTGCCTGGACAATCCCATGGACAGAGGAGCCTGGTGGGCTACAGTCATGGGGTCGGCAAGAGTCGGACACGACTGAAGAGAACTGGCATGGACTGTTTTGTCGACAAATTTTGTATGCATCCCGAAGAACCAAAGGAATGGGGAGCCAATTAGCCCATAAACGTTTGTGAAACTGCCAGGTGCCGATCCAGGAGAACAGAGCAAAGGAGACAGAAACGGCAGAGGATTCTGTCTTCCCTCTGTGAGAGGGGAAAGTGGTCCACCAGTAGCTCTGCTTGGTCTTGCCAGAAGGGCGGGTGTTACAGAAAACCAAAGCAGGTATTTCACAGAACTAGAGAGCTGGAGACCAAGCAAAAACGAGGGCATCGCCTTACCAAGAGCGCCTCGATTTCCGTATCTGTCAAAGCACAGTAGTTGAATCAGTCAAATGCATTTTTATGAGAAAAAAAAAATGCTCTGTTCAAAGTTCAAACTACTTTTTAACACCCTGGGGAGGTGTGCGCAGTCACTGACAATCCTTAAAAATCTCAGGCTGATGGGAGATAAAGGGACTGGAAGGACCCAAAGATGGAGCGGGATGGGGCTCCTGTCAATGGTCCCTCCGGCCCCCCACCTTGCTGCAAACCACAGCCCCATCCTGAACACTGAGTCATCTGCCAGAAAGGGGAGACCTTATCTTCTCAAAATCCCCCAATCACCGAGGAAGAGCCTGAGTTTCCTTCCCCAAACATCTTGAGATGTTCAAAACCAAGAGCAGGGCGGGGCAGCCGCCGTGACCAGTGCTTGGGGGCCCGGGGCGGGCTCTGCTGGGGAGAGAAGGGGAATTCCAGGGCTTCTGAGATGTTGTTTTTCAAACACTTGTTTTCCCTTGTTGTCTGCCTTCGGGTCTGTCTTCTCTAACATCAGAGCACAGACTCACCACCAGATCCAGCCTGACCCCCACCCTGACTCACCGGCCTGGGGAAAGACCACAGGCCTCCTTCCTCCTCTTGCAAGGACCGATCGAGACCAAGTCCCAGCTTCTCTCTCAAAGCAGGTCTACCCGGTCCCCTTGCTGGCTGAAGGCCAGTCTTCCTCAACGCGTTCTGCATAAAATATTCATACTTTCCCTTTGCTCATGGGTGTCTGATTAAGACTACTTCTGATGAGTCTAAGACATGTGCAGTCCAGCTGACCCACAGAGTGTTTTGAATTTGTTACTGCTTTTAAAAAATCAGGGATTAATTGGGAGCGTAGAATTGGTGTATATACAGTACTGTGTGTAACAAAGATGGCTCGAGGGAAGATGCCGGGTAACATGGGGAGCTCAGCCCCGCTCCGTGATGACCGAGAGGCGCAGGAGGAAGCAGGGGGTGGGAGGGAGGTTCAAGAGGAGGGGCGTATGTATACCTACCGCTGACTCCCTTTGTTGTTCATCAGAAATTAACACACTGTGAAACAATTATACTCCAGCAATAAAATAAAAATCATGAGGTTATCTTTAAAAAAAGAATCAGAAGATTCGGCCACACTGAGTCGACACTCCCACATGAAAACGCCGGCTGGGTTTGAGTAACAACAGCCGACTGAGGCGGGGGACATGCCATCCTGGACCCCAGTCTCCACCACACCTACTGTTGCCCCCACAACCCACCACACTCGTGTCCATCACCTCCCTGGTCTCTGTAGGCAGCTGATTTTGCGACACCTAATTATGGTAAAATGTCCAGTAAAAAGGGGGGAGAAAACCCTGAAACATAACTGAATATGGAACATTACTCTAACATGAAAAAAACAAATTCTCAGAAGAACAAGACTTCAAAAGTTATATAAACTGCTTTTGTTTCTATAACAGTTTACTTCTTTCCCTCTTTATCCTTTTTAAAATGACTTCTAAACTCTCAAAAGCTGAGCTGACAATAAGTTTTGTCAGGTCTAACTACAAAATCCAACAACAAACTTGCCCAATGTACCTAAGAATGAGCTCAGAACAGTTTCATTTTTTGAAGCCTGGGGGAGCTGGGCCAGGCCTCTGCTCAGAGCCTTGTCAAATGGCAGATCTTGGCACCGGTCCCCATACAGGATTCTGAAAATCTTCCGCATCTTTATTTGGGTATCTTTATCTCTACCAGGCCACGGCCTCATGAAGGACAGAGAAAACATCACGCTCATCTGCAGGTCCTCAGTACGGCACCAGACAGTGAGCAGATTCTCAGGAAACACACAGATGGACTGAGGGTGATGGTGATGCCTGGCTCCTGTGTACCAAAGCTCCTGCTCAAAGCCCACTCTGCTGGGACAAGTCACCCAGCCCCTCATCTCCATCCTTCTTCTCTAAAAGGGCATGATGACATGAATTCTGCACACTGACCACTCAGCTAGTGACTGGTGGAGTCACCATTCTGTAAGCGAGAGCCACTGTGATTATCATTCTACTGAGAGAAGAGGAGAGGACCAGCAACAGAGGACCCTCAGCACAGCCAACTCACTCCAACTGCATCTGCCCGTTTTGAGACTAGCCCAACATGTATACACTGCAGATCTCAACCAAGCTGTGGGCTGCTTCTCAGCCATATTATTTTTCGCATGAAACCCTCTGCAAGTAAAGCAGAGAAAAACCCTGAAATGTGCTCAGTCTCTGGGCCCTTTGGTCAACTTGGGCCGCCGTTCATCCCTGTGGGCCCTGCCCACCTTGCAGGGCACCCTGCCCAGGTGACAAGGCCCGGGGTGGAAGGTCGTGTCCACTGCACTTGCCACAGACCCACCCTGCCCAGAACCCAACTTACAGCACTCGATGGGGTTAGACGCCGTCTGCAAGGAGACGATCCTTCCGCTGGCCTCGGGAATGTGCACGCGGAACACCAGCCTCACGCGCGTGTTCTTCCTCCCGATGTCCGTCTCGCCTTTCCGCAGCTCAATGTCCGCGTTCCTCAGCTTCAGGATCCCCGCGCAGTCGATGCTGCCGGAGAGGAGAGAACCCACTGACCACCGACCATCTCACGGAGCTGGAGGTCACCCACAGTGGGCGACTGCAATATACGGATAAATTGTTCAGCCAGGAATTAAGACCACAATGGGGGGTAAAACACAAAGCGATTAGGGAAACTCCCCAGGGGAAGTTACTTCTCTAGGGAGATTCTGAATGCCAGCTATTCTACTCTCAAAAGTATCTGAAAAAACTCAAACACGCAACTGGGGAAAATTGGTTATGGACTATGCGATAGTGAGAATGGTGTATTGACAGCAAACACGTTGAATCTGATACATGTACCTTGGTGTGAAAAAGGCATAATGTTTGCAACTAACTCTCAGCCGGTTCCGGAAAAAACGGAGGGAGGGGAGAAAGACTCATAAAGCAAACGTGGAAAAGGTTACCAACTGGGAAAGCTGAGCAGACGGCGTAACAGGAGTTCTTTCTATACTGCTTGCAGCTCTCCAGTTTGAGATTAGTCTCGAATAAAGTTGCTTACACTCCACACGGGTGCAATGCTCCCCACATTTAGGCACATGCATATTAGCCCTGTGAGGTTAGACCTACCTGCGTTATTACTTAATGATTTTTAAGTCAAATAAATAATTTTCATAAAAATAAGTTTAGCCTCATTCCAAACAACATCATCTAAAGGTGTGTAAGCAGCCTTCCTCTCAACACACCTGAAAAATATCAGGGTCTAGAACTTTTCAGGTGGAAACTTTTAAAAGAGCAATCTCTGTGGGTCCATCACAGACTGGGGACCCCATCAACCTGCTCCCATCGATTTCACGGAGTCGCACCCTGCCGCGGCCCAGCCCCTGCCTGTGAGGACCCGCCTCACCCCTGCCGCGGCCCAGCCCCTGCCTGTGAGGACCCGCCTCACCCCTGCCGCGGCCCAGCCCCTGCCTGTGAGGACCCGCCTCACCCCTGCCGCGGCCCAGCCCCTGCCTGTGAGGACCCGCCTCACCCCTGCCGCGGCCCAGCCCCTGCCTGTGAGGACCCGCCTCACCCCTGCCGCGGCCCAGCCCCTGCCTGTGAGGACCCGCCTCACCCCTGCCGCGGCCCAGCCCCTGCCTGTGAGGACCCGCCTCACCCCTGCCGCGGCCCAGCCCCTGCCTGTGAGGACCCGCCTCACCCCTGCCGCGGCCCAGCCCCTGCCTGTGAGGACCCGCCTCACCCCTGCCGCGGCCCAGCCCCTGCCTGTGAGGACCCGCCTCACCCCTGCCGCGGCCCAGCCCCTGCCTGTGAGGACCCGCCTCACCCCTGCCGCGGCCCAGCCCCTGCCTGTGAGGACCCGCCTCACCCCTGCCGCGGCCCAGCCCCTGCCTGTGAGGACCCGCCTCACCCCTGCCGCGGCCCAGCCCCTGCCTGTGAGGACCCGCCTCACCCCTGCCGCGGCCCAGCCCCTGCCTGTGAGGACCCGCCTCACCCCTGCCGCGGCCCAGCCCCTGCCTGTGAGGACCCGCCTCACCCCTGCCGCGGCCCAGCCCCTGCCTGTGAGGACCCGCCTCACCCCTGCCGCGGCCCAGCCCCTGCCTGTGAGGACCCGCCTCACCCCTGCCGCGGCCCAGCCCCTGCCTGTGAGGACCCGCCTCACCCCTGCCGCGGCCCAGCCCCTGCCTGTGAGGACCCGCCTCACCCCTGCCGCGGCCCAGCCCCTGCCTGTGAGGACCCGCCTCACCCCTGCCGCGGCCCAGCCCCTGCCTGTGAGGACCCGCCTCACCCCTGCCGCGGCCCAGCCCCTGCCTGTGAGGACCCGCCTCACCCCTGCCGCGGCCCAGCCCCTGCCTGTGAGGACCCGCCTCACCCCTGCCGCGGCCCAGCCCCTGCCTGTGAGGACCCGCCTCACCCCTGCCGCGGCCCAGCCCCTGCCTGTGAGGACCCGCCTCACCCCTGCCGCGGCCCAGCCCCTGCCTGTGAGGACCCGCCTCACCCCTGCCGCGGCCCAGCCCCTGCCTGTGAGGACCCGCCTCACCCCTGCCGCGGCCCAGCCCCTGCCTGTGAGGACCCGCCTCACCCCTGCCGCGGCCCAGCCCCTGCCTGTGAGGACCCGCCTCACCCCTGCCGCGGCCCAGCCCCTGCCTGTGAGGACCCGCCTCACCCCTGCCGCGGCCCAGCCCCTGCCTGTGAGGACCCGCCTCACCCCTGCCGCGGCCCAGCCCCTGCCTGTGAGGACCCGCCTCACCCCTGCCGCGGCCCAGCCCCTGCCTGTGAGGACCCGCCTCACCCCTGCCGCGGCCCAGCCCCTGCCTGTGAGGACCCGCCTCACCCCTGCCGCGGCCCAGCCCCTGCCTGTGAGGACCCGCCTCACCCCTGCCGCGGCCCAGCCCCTGCCTGTGAGGACCCGCCTCACCCCTGCCGCGGCCCAGCCCCTGCCTGTGAGGACCCGCCTCACCCCTGCCGCGGCCCAGCCCCTGCCTGTGAGGACCCGCCTCACCCCTGCCGCGGCCCAGCCCCTGCCTGTGAGGACCCGCCTCACCCCTGCCGCGGCCCAGCCCCTGCCTGTGAGGACCCGCCTCACCCCTGCCGCGGCCCAGCCCCTGCCTGTGAGGACCCGCCTCACCCCTGCCGCGGCCCAGCCCCTGCCTGTGAGGACCCGCCTCACCCCTGCCGCGGCCCAGCCCCTGCCTGTGAGGACCCGCCTCACCCCTGCCGCGGCCCAGCCCCTGCCTGTGAGGACCCGCCTCACCCCTGCCGCGGCCCAGCCCCTGCCTGTGAGGACCCGCCTCACCCCTGCCGCGGCCCAGCCCCTGCCTGTGAGGACCCGCCTCACCCCTGCCGCGGCCCAGCCCCTGCCTGTGAGGACCCGCCTCACCCCTGCCGCGGCCCAGCCCCTGCCTGTGAGGACCCGCCTCACCCCTGCCGCGGCCCAGCCCCTGCCTGTGAGGACCCGCCTCACCCCTGCCGCGGCCCAGCCCCTGCCTGTGAGGACCCGCCTCACCCCTGCCGCGGCCCAGCCCCTGCCTGTGAGGACCCGCCTCACCCCTGCCGCGGCCCAGCCCCTGCCTGTGAGGACCCGCCTCACCCCTGCCGCGGCCCAGCCCCTGCCTGTGAGGACCCGCCTCACCCCTGCCGCGGCCCAGCCCCTGCCTGTGAGGACCCGCCTCACCCCTGCCGCGGCCCAGCCCCTGCCTGTGAGGACCCGCCTCACCCCTGCCGCGGCCCAGCCCCTGCCTGTGAGGACCCGCCTCACCCCTGCCGCGGCCCAGCCCCTGCCTGTGAGGACCCGCCTCACCCCTGCCGCGGCCCAGCCCCTGCCTGTGAGGACCCGCCTCACCCCTGCCGCGGCCCAGCCCCTGCCTGTGAGGACCCGCCTCACCCCTGCCGCGGCCCAGCCCCTGCCTGTGAGGACCCGCCTCACCCCTGCCGCGGCCCAGCCCCTGCCTGTGAGGACCCGCCTCACCCCTGCCGCGGCCCAGCCCCTGCCTGTGAGGACCCGCCTCACCCCTGCCGCGGCCCAGCCCCTGCCTGTGAGGACCCGCCTCACCCCTGCCGCGGCCCAGCCCCTGCCTGTGAGGACCCGCCTCACCCCTGCCGCGGCCCAGCCCCTGCCTGTGAGGACCCGCCTCACCCCTGCCGCGGCCCAGCCCCTGCCTGTGAGGACCCGCCTCACCCCTGCCGCGGCCCAGCCCCTGCCTGTGAGGACCCGCCTCACCCCTGCCGCGGCCCAGCCCCTGCCTGTGAGGACCCGCCTCACCCCTGCCGCGGCCCAGCCCCTGCCTGTGAGGACCCGCCTCACCCCTGCCGCGGCCCAGCCCCTGCCTGTGAGGACCCGCCTCACCCCTGCCGCGGCCCAGCCCCTGCCTGTGAGGACCCGCCTCACCCCTGCCGCGGCCCAGCCCCTGCCTGTGAGGACCCGCCTCACCCCTGCCGCGGCCCAGCCCCTGCCTGTGAGGACCCGCCTCACCCCTGCCGCGGCCCAGCCCCTGCCTGTGAGGACCCGCCTCACCCCTGCCGCGGCCCAGCCCCTGCCTGTGAGGACCCGCCTCACCCCTGCCGCGGCCCAGCCCCTGCCTGTGAGGACCCGCCTCACCCCTGCCGCGGCCCAGCCCCTGCCTGTGAGGACCCGCCTCACCCCTGCCGCGGCCCAGCCCCTGCCTGTGAGGACCCGCCTCACCCCTGCCGCGGCCCAGCCCCTGCCTGTGAGGACCCGCCTCACCCCTGCCGCGGCCCAGCCCCTGCCTGTGAGGACCCGCCTCACCCCTGCCGCGGCCCAGCCCCTGCCTGTGAGGACCCGCCTCACCCCTGCCGCGGCCCAGCCCCTGCCTGTGAGGACCCGCCTCACCCCTGCCGCGGCCCAGCCCCTGCCTGTGAGGACCCGCCTCACCCCTGCCGCGGCCCAGCCCCTGCCTGTGAGGACCCGCCTCACCCCTGCCGCGGCCCAGCCCCTGCCTGTGAGGACCCGCCTCACCCCTGCCGCGGCCCAGCCCCTGCCTGTGAGGACCCGCCTCACCCCTGCCGCGGCCCAGCCCCTGCCTGTGAGGACCCGCCTCACCCCTGCCGCGGCCCAGCCCCTGCCTGTGAGGACCCGCCTCACCCCTGCCGCGGCCCAGCCCCTGCCTGTGAGGACCCGCCTCACCCCTGCCGCGGCCCAGCCCCTGCCTGTGAGGACCCGCCTCACCCCTGCCGCGGCCCAGCCCCTGCCTGTGAGGACCCGCCTCACCCCTGCCGCGGCCCAGCCCCTGCCTGTGAGGACCCGCCTCACCCCTGCCGCGGCCCAGCCCCTGCCTGTGAGGACCCGCCTCACCCCTGCCGCGGCCCAGCCCCTGCCTGTGAGGACCCGCCTCACCCCTGCCGCGGCCCAGCCCCTGCCTGTGAGGACCCGCCTCACCCCTGCCGCGGCCCAGCCCCTGCCTGTGAGGACCCGCCTCACCCCTGCCGCGGCCCAGCCCCTGCCTGTGAGGACCCGCCTCACCCCTGCCGCGGCCCAGCCCCTGCCTGTGAGGACCCGCCTCACCCCTGCCGCGGCCCAGCCCCTGCCTGTGAGGACCCGCCTCACCCCTGCCGCGGCCCAGCCCCTGCCTGTGAGGACCCGCCTCACCCCTGCCGCGGCCCAGCCCCTGCCTGTGAGGACCCGCCTCACCCCTGCCGCGGCCCAGCCCCTGCCTGTGAGGACCCGCCTCACCCCTGCCGCGGCCCAGCCCCTGCCTGTGAGGACCCGCCTCACCCCTGCCGCGGCCCAGCCCCTGCCTGTGAGGACCCGCCTCACCCCTGCCGCGGCCCAGCCCCTGCCTGTGAGGACCCGCCTCACCCCTGCCGCGGCCCAGCCCCTGCCTGTGAGGACCCGCCTCACCCCTGCCGCGGCCCAGCCCCTGCCTGTGAGGACCCGCCTCACCCCTGCCGCGGCCCAGCCCCTGCCTGTGAGGACCCGCCTCACCCCTGCCGCGGCCCAGCCCCTGCCTGTGAGGACCCGCCTCACCCCTGCCGCGGCCCAGCCCCTGCCTGTGAGGACCCGCCTCACCCCTGCCGCGGCCCAGCCCCTGCCTGTGAGGACCCGCCTCACCCCTGCCGCGGCCCAGCCCCTGCCTGTGAGGACCCGCCTCACCCCTGCCGCGGCCCAGCCCCTGCCTGTGAGGACCCGCCTCACCCCTGCCGCGGCCCAGCCCCTGCCTGTGAGGACCCGCCTCACCCCTGCCGCGGCCCAGCCCCTGCCTGTGAGGACCCGCCTCACCCCTGCCGCGGCCCAGCCCCTGCCTGTGAGGACCCGCCTCACCCCTGCCGCGGCCCAGCCCCTGCCTGTGAGGACCCGCCTCACCCCTGCCGCGGCCCAGCCCCTGCCTGTGAGGACCCGCCTCACCCCTGCCGCGGCCCAGCCCCTGCCTGTGAGGACCCGCCTCACCCCTGCCGCGGCCCAGCCCCTGCCTGTGAGGACCCGCCTCACCCCTGCCGCGGCCCAGCCCCTGCCTGTGAGGACCCGCCTCACCCCTGCCGCGGCCCAGCCCCTGCCTGTGAGGACCCGCCTCACCCCTGCCGCGGCCCAGCCCCTGCCTGTGAGGACCCGCCTCACCCCTGCCGCGGCCCAGCCCCTGCCTGTGAGGACCCGCCTCACCCCTGCCGCGGCCCAGCCCCTGCCTGTGAGGACCCGCCTCACCCCTGCCGCGGCCCAGCCCCTGCCTGTGAGGACCCGCCTCACCCCTGCCGCGGCCCAGCCCCTGCCTGTGAGGACCCGCCTCACCCCTGCCGCGGCCCAGCCCCTGCCTGTGAGGACCCGCCTCACCCCTGCCGCGGCCCAGCCCCTGCCTGTGAGGACCCGCCTCACCCCTGCCGCGGCCCAGCCCCTGCCTGTGAGGACCCGCCTCACCCCTGCCGCGGCCCAGCCCCTGCCTGTGAGGACCCGCCTCACCCCTGCCGCGGCCCAGCCCCTGCCTGTGAGGACCCGCCTCACCCCTGCCGCGGCCCAGCCCCTGCCTGTGAGGACCCGCCTCACCCCTGCCGCGGCCCAGCCCCTGCCTGTGAGGACCCGCCTCACCCCTGCCGCGGCCCAGCCCCTGCCTGTGAGGACCCGCCTCACCCCTGCCGCGGCCCAGCCCCTGCCTGTGAGGACCCGCCTCACCCCTGCCGCGGCCCAGCCCCTGCCTGTGAGGACCCGCCTCACCCCTGCCGCGGCCCAGCCCCTGCCTGTGAGGACCCGCCTCACCCCTGCCGCGGCCCAGCCCCTGCCTGTGAGGACCCGCCTCACCCCTGCCGCGGCCCAGCCCCTGCCTGTGAGGACCCGCCTCACCCCTGCCGCGGCCCAGCCCCTGCCTGTGAGGACCCGCCTCACCCCTGCCGCGGCCCAGCCCCTGCCTGTGAGGACCCGCCTCACCCCTGCCGCGGCCCAGCCCCTGCCTGTGAGGACCCGCCTCACCCCTGCCGCGGCCCAGCCCCTGCCTGTGAGGACCCGCCTCACCCCTGCCGCGGCCCAGCCCCTGCCTGTGAGGACCCGCCTCACCCCTGCCGCGGCCCAGCCCCTGCCTGTGAGGACCCGCCTCACCCCTGCCGCGGCCCAGCCCCTGCCTGTGAGGACCCGCCTCACCCCTGCCGCGGCCCAGCCCCTGCCTGTGAGGACCCGCCTCACCCCTGCCGCGGCCCAGCCCCTGCCTGTGAGGACCCGCCTCACCCCTGCCGCGGCCCAGCCCCTGCCTGTGAGGACCCGCCTCACCCCTGCCGCGGCCCAGCCCCTGCCTGTGAGGACCCGCCTCACCCCTGCCGCGGCCCAGCCCCTGCCTGTGAGGACCCGCCTCACCCCTGCCGCGGCCCAGCCCCTGCCTGTGAGGACCCGCCTCACCCCTGCCGCGGCCCAGCCCCTGCCTGTGAGGACCCGCCTCACCCCTGCCGCGGCCCAGCCCCTGCCTGTGAGGACCCGCCTCACCCCTGCCGCGGCCCAGCCCCTGCCTGTGAGGACCCGCCTCACCCCTGCCGCGGCCCAGCCCCTGCCTGTGAGGACCCGCCTCACCCCTGCCGCGGCCCAGCCCCTGCCTGTGAGGACCCGCCTCACCCCTGCCGCGGCCCAGCCCCTGCCTGTGAGGACCCGCCTCACCCCTGCCGCGGCCCAGCCCCTGCCTGTGAGGACCCGCCTCACCCCTGCCGCGGCCCAGCCCCTGCCTGTGAGGACCCGCCTCACCCCTGCCGCGGCCCAGCCCCTGCCTGTGAGGACCCGCCTCACCCCTGCCGCGGCCCAGCCCCTGCCTGTGAGGACCCGCCTCACCCCTGCCGCGGCCCAGCCCCTGCCTGTGAGGACCCGCCTCACCCCTGCCGCGGCCCAGCCCCTGCCTGTGAGGACCCGCCTCACCCCTGCCGCGGCCCAGCCCCTGCCTGTGAGGACCCGCCTCACCCCTGCCCCGGCCCAGCCCCTGCCTGTGAGGACCCGCCTCACCCCTGCCGCGGCCCAGCCCCTGCCTGTGAGGACCCGCCTCACCCCTGCCGCGGCCCAGCCCCTGCCTGTGAGGACCCGCCTCACCCCTGCCGCGGCCCAGCCCCTGCCTGTGAGGACCCGCCTCACCCCTGGCACAGCCCAGCCCCTCCCTGTGAGGACCCGCCTCACCCCTGCCACCAGGCCCAACCCCCGCCTGTGAGGACCCGCCTCACCCCTGCCGTGGCCCACCCCCCGCCTGTGAGGACCCGCCGCACCCCTGCCACCAGGCCCAACCCCTGCCTGTGAGGACCCGCCGGGCCTTACGTTGCCCTCATGTTGCTTTTCGGCTCCAGCGGAATCTCCAAGACTTTGGTGTTGCCCACGATCTTCTCGTAGCTGGTGGTGGTGACGGTTTTCCCTGTGATTCGATGCACCTGGTAGAAGGCATGGGGCTTAAGGATCCTCTCGTCGGCCGTCCCAATGAAGATCTGAAGCCCCAGGGGCTTGTTTTCCATGTAGCCGTGGAGCTGAGGGTGAGAAAACAAAACAAATTGTTACAGCACCATCAACATGGGGTATCGGGCTTCCCAGGGGTAAAGAATCCGCCGGCCAGTGCAGGTTCGATCCCTGGGCTGGGACGACCCCCCAGAGAAGGAAATGGCAAGTCACGCGAGTACTCTTCCTGGAGAATCCCCTGGACAGAGGAGCCTGGTGGGCTACAGTCCATGAGGCCCAAAGAGTCAGACAGGACTGAGCAACTGAACAGCAATGGTGGCTGGAGTCCCAGCAAACAGACAAGACCGGAGAAGCGCCCGAGTGGCAAGGAAGGACACAGGAGCGTGCAGAGTATAGCGGACGGAGACCTGGAAACCCCCGGACGCCAGTCAGAGGGGAACGCCCGGATAAATTACAGGGATCCTCTCTCAAAATGAGTATCAAGCAGCTTGAGAAAGAATCTGATAGATCAGAGCTGCATTTATGGAGAAACAGCCAGAAACTATGCTTCATTGGTGACTGGGGTCACGGAGATGGTAGTGAGAACAGAAAATAATTGGAAAAGATAAACCAGAGCTCTTAACAGTGGTTGCCTAGAAAGATCAGAAGAAGGAACTTTCAATTTTTATATGACTACATTTCAATTAACAAGTCAAATTTCATAATTTTAAAAAAGAGCAAGGCAAAAGTACTGTCATTGAGGTTAAAAGAGAATTAAAGACTAGAAGAAAATATGTGTAACGTATAATAGGCAAAGGATTAATACATAGAATACGTAAAGTATGCCTACAGAGGTGACTTCTCTGGTGAGAAGGTCACCAGAGGTGAACCCCCCCGTCCTTTTTTCCCAGTAATAAGAACACTGAGCATCTATGGTAGTTGTTAGGGATAAAACAAGGAATAGAGACCTGGTCCCTGTGTTTTGGAACTTAGAATCTAGTGCGGAGTGGGGGACAGGAGAAGAAAGAAGAAAACCTGAAACAAATAAATGAAATCATTAAACACTGTATTAACTCTTGGATGGCAACAAATATTCCCCCTAGATTAATTCGGCTCCAGGGCAGCAGTGGTTCCACAGAGGAATGTAGAAGATTAAACTGCAAACTGTTTTAAGAAGTGGGTACTGGACACTTGCAAAACACCAATAGCTCGTATAGAGATTAAGTTTTACAAACGCGCCAAAAGGCACAATCATAGTCATCCATGAGTTTCCATAGCCACCTTGGGATGCTAGAGAACGCCCCTCCAGGAAAGTTTAGCACCAAACAAACAGATAAACAAAAAAAAGTTCTAAGTTCCAAAACACAGGGACCAGGTTTATGTTCCTTGTTTTATCCCTAACACCTACCACAGATGCTCAGTGCTCTTATTGCTGGGGGAAAAAATGGGGGTGGGGTAGTTCATCTCTGGTGACCTTCTCACCAGAGGTCGCCTCTGTAGGGGGTTCACTGGTGGTCCAGCAGTTAAGAGTCTGCCCTGCAATGCAGGGGAAACCAGCTCAGTCCCTGGTTCTGGACAATCCTATGTGCCGTGGAGCAACTGAGCCCACGGGCTCTGCAACGAGAGAGGCTGCCACAGTGAGGAGCCCCAACAGTGAGGAGCCCCACGGGGAGGAGCCCCACGGGGAGGAGCCCCACGCACCACAGCTAGAGGGCAGCCCCCGCCCGCCACAATCACAGAAACCCATGAGAAGCAACGGAGACCCAGCAGAGTCATAAACAAATAAATGAATATTTAAAAAAAAAGAAACACTACAAATGAATAAGTAAAGGACAAGATTCCTGGCCATCCTATTGAAAATCGAGTCCTACCCCAACTGGCTCTCCCTAACTCCTTCCCCTTCTTTTCATCCCATAAAACATCCTATATATTTTCTCAGTTCACCTCCTTGCCGGCAGGGATGTCTATTGATTTAACTTGCCACAGAATCCCTAGCACCTGAAATAATGCTTGGCACACGGCAGGCATTCTAAGACAATTTGCTAAATAAGTTAATAAAAACAATCCAACAGCAAAACAGACAACAGGTTTGAACAGGTGATTCACAGAAAAACGAGTGACCATTAGCATAGAAAAGATGTTCAACTTGCCTCGTAAACCGGAAAATACAAATTAAACAACCATGGGATATCATGTTTCACGCACTAGAGAAGCACCCAGGTAGATATTTGATAATATCAGGTATTCTGGAGGCTGTGAGAACACACTCTCTTGAAGCTGATAAGAACGTAAATGGTTTAACTATTTTTCGAGTAGCAGCTATTAAAATTAAAAATACATATTCCCTATGACCGAATAAATCCACTTCTCAGGATGTACCCTAGATGAAATCTGCATACGAGGTAAGAACAAAAATGGTTACTAACACGAACAGAGTAGATGAACCTAGTTTCATCAATTAAGCTTCTGGGTAATATAACATGTCCTGGCTACGAAAGACTGCAACAGTTTAAAAAAACAGTATGGTAGAAATCTATGACCTTGCCCAGGAAGATCGAAGACATACTATTGAAAGAGAAAAGCAACTTGTAAAAAAAATTTTTTTTATAGATAGCAGGATACAACTTATTATTTTTAATGCTGCATGCTTTTGGTCCATTCATTTATACTCATGTAAATACAAGAACAAAAGGTGTGGACGGATGTGCTCCAAACTGACCATACCATGATCACTTCCAGGGATGGAGGAGAAGATCAAGGTTGAGGTCAAGGTCAAAGGGGATTTTAACTTGATCCACAAAGTTACAGGCAGAAGAGCTGCCTGGAAACCTGTGAAATTTAACACTGGTTTTTGAAAATTATACATCAGAAAAGAGAAAAGGATGCGGGATTCCTCACGCTGGCCCCCGACGCTGAGCTAAGAGTTAGAAGCTGGGTTCCTATCTGGCCACTCCGCAGCTGAGAGGCGCTGGGAAAATCCCGTACTCTGTGACTCTGCTCCTTTCTCTGCAACTGGGAGGAAGTGGGGTTAGACAAGTGATAACTCACTTGAGATCCCACCCTTCCGCAGAGTCTACAAGGGTTCAGCAGGCCGTCTAGTCAACTATAAACCCAAGGCTCCAGGGCAATCGATGATCACACATGGTCTAGAATTTTGCTGTTCAAGACAGCAGATAATATAAAAATTGAACTGAGAAGTCAGTTTCTCAGTCACGCGAGCCACACATGACAAGCACCCAGGAACCACAAGCGGCTGGCGGCTACCATGATGGACGGCAAGATAACAGGACGCTTTCATCCTCGAGAAAGTTCCACCAGACGATGCCAGTCCAGAAAGATGGCATCTCTCATGCCCCTCTAAGCCCTAGACCAAGAGGCAAGCTCAGGGTGGAGCAGGGCCAGATGGCAACCTTCTTCATAACCTGACAAGCTGACACCCACAACATTTACATACGTGTCAGATAGACATCAGAGAAGCACCCCTGGGCAAAGGTGGAAATGCAGTCAGCCTCATCTTTCCACCCCCCCCACGCGAACTGCAGAACAAGGTACTGATGGAGACAAAAACCACAGGAGGAAGGGCAGCGTCCAGAAGCGATTTTGCTTTTGTTGATCTTGCCTTGCATTTGGACCCAAGATAAACATCTCTCCTCACCTGCTGTTCTGGATTTCTCAGGAGGTGGTAATTACAGAATCAAGGAGGAAAAGTAGGTGGCATAGATAGTGGCCCTAATGGTCTGAGGCTCCGTCCGCCTCCCCGTGACCTAAGAGCAGAAATCGCAGGCTGTGTGCATTCAGGGTGAACAGCCAGAGAACGACGGAAGGCGGAATCTGTCACAGCCCCACGGCTCGGCCTGAGTCCAGCCACCTCCGGGTCCCCTCCCCAGTGGCATGCTAATCAGCTCACCACCGCCTCCCCGAGTGACTGCTGGTGCTCTCGCCGACCTGCTGGTGTGTAACAGAACCACCCACTGAGCCCTAAAAAAATGCAAATCAGACCCAGACAGTCCCCCTGCTTACAACCTTCCAAAGACTTCCTGTGGCCGGAGAATAAAATTCAAACCTGAGGCCGTGGTCTATCTGTGAGGCTGCCAACAGCCCAGCCTCTGTCTTCCTATCTGCCCCCCATTATGCTCCTGCCGACAGCAGGCAAGCTTCTGTTCCCTGCGCACGCCAAGCTCTCTCCAACCTCAGGGCCTTTGCGTAGCCATCTTCTCTGCTCGCATACTCTTCTTCCACTGGTACTTCTAGCTCTCAGATCTTCAGGTCTCTCCCAAACCACCACTATCTACATACGCCCAGCGCTGGAGCCAGCTCTTTCAGACAAGCAAGAGTCAGCTGGTTAAACTTCCAGGAATTTTGAAGAGCCACCAGACATCATCTTAATAGCCTGAAACCAACCACGGTGAGGACATCCACACCACAGAGATCAGCAAATGCTAAAAGCCGGGGCTCTTTTTTCCAGAAAAGTGGATCTTAAAGATTCACTCACACACCATTGGAACAGTCCCTTCGTTACCACCTGACATTGTCTTGCTAGTTGTTAATTTGCTCAGTATCTCTCCTTCCCACTTGAACAGGAAGTCTTTGGTAGAGGAAGTGCGCTTGTTTTGTTCAGCGTGATCACTGAGAGTCAATGGCCACCATCCACAGCAGTGCAGTGACTAAGCATACGCTGCCCTCAAGGCCGAGGACCAGACTCCACGTTTCACACGCGAGGCAACAATTCTAGGCGGGATGGGCCCATCCTATACATGAGGACGTCGAGGCTGGCGAGGTCCTGGCAGCGCGCCTCAGTGGACACTGTTAGTGCAGGGCAGGGCAGGGCAGGGTGCTCTGGACCTCCAGGCTCTAAGTCCATTTCCACGGCGTGCTGTCCGTGTCCTTGCCATCTGGTGGGTTCACAGCTGCTTTATCATCTACAGCTATAGGTCAGAAAGAGCAGACTGGGTTCTCAAAGGGAGACACGAGCCAGTGCTAAATGATAAGATCCAGAGTGTTCTTCCTGCTGAACAAGAAGCAGGGGGAGGCGGGTGGAGTGAGGGAAGCAGAGAAACGGACAACAGCAACCAAAACAAACAATGCTGCTTCTTGAGAGAGGAACCTGCTGCTTTCAGCAGGAGCTCCCTGGGTCTCGGAGCAGCCCCTGGTTAAGCTGGACTAGCTGACACCATGTGGGCAGACGGAGCCCACCTCACCCACGCGAGCTCCCCCTCCCAGAGAGGGTGGGAGCAGGGATTTCACGTTTGGTCAGATACACACAGCTCTCCATCCAGGCCCTGCCTCTTACGAGCAGCTGTGTGACCTCAGAGCAGTGACCCCACCTCGCTGAGCGTCCGTTTGCTCCTGTGAAACAGGGACATCACCTCCCACTTCCCAGGGCTCTTTGAAGGCTAAATAAGATGACCTCTGCAGGGCCCCGAACAGGAGGTGCCCACGAAACAAGACTTCTTGTCATCAGAGGATGATGCAACTCAACACGGAGGCGATACGACAGAACTGAATGGAGGAGCGAAGAATGAATGTGAAAGAATCAACACGTGAAAAACAACCCGAAACACTCGTGTGTGGTGAAACCCAGGCACTCACCCCCTCGTCTCTGTGGGCAGCTGAAAAGCCCCTGATGTGGAGGGCTTGGAGGACCAGACCACCTAACCTGGAAAGACAGCTTCCCCTCCCCTCTCCACCCTCCCCCTCCCCAGAAGGTGGCAGAAGGTACCCAGAGCATGTGCATTCTGGAGGAGCCTTGCCAGTTCTCTGGAGGTTTGATAAGAGCATATAGCGATTTACTTGCTTCTCCAAAAACTGAGTGATTCGGTCTTACAAACAGAGCTTGATGTCTTGGGAAGGCATGACCTACCCCTGAGGTCCCAAACACCCTGTGGTCCCCCATTAGAGGAAGACCAGGGTCTTGAGGCCTCTTTCCAGGCTTCTCCAAAGATAAGGTCATCTCAGGGGCACTTGGCAAGCAGGGTGGCCTCCCAGCCATACCAGACACCTGCCTGCCCGCCCATGGCAACCTAGAAGCTCAAAGTCAGCGAGCTTCCAAAGCAGAAGAGGCTCCACTTGCTGCAGCCAAGGTGAGAGCGAATGTGTTCCGCGTCTTGTAATTTCCCAGGCAGTCGACAAGATTCCAGGAAGAAGGGGGTGCTTCTGACCACAAGGGTCTGCTGCACAGGCAGGCGGGTGTCAGAGCTGATTGCACCCGCACAGAAGCGTCCAGAGGGAAAGGCAGGGCCATCCCTTTTGGGGTGAGAGGGCTGAGGCTTAGCAGGATTAAGCCACTTGCTCGTGACCCTACAGCTCCAAAGCCATTGGTGGAACCGCAGGGATGCGGCCACATCTGCCCCCACTCTGTCAGCAGCCTCCAGATGCTCCCAGATCTCAGACTGTGTCTATTAAGACAGGCGGGTCCATCCCACCTACTAAGCCAAAGGAACAAGGAATACAAGGAATGGTGTCTGCATCTCAGAGACTCTCAGTTTCCCAGAGAAAGCTCATAAGACCCACCCTTACCTCCAAATTCAAGCTCTTCCCACTCTTAGGGGCAACTTAACTTTCCTGATGCACAGATCAAAGGACATTGGTACATGATGATATTTGCTTTCCCTTTGTCTTGTTATGAAAGTAGTAAGGGCTCATCATAAACTGTAGAAAAAATGGACAATATAAAAATATATGAATTATAGAAGATGCTTGAGAATCGCTTGGACTGCAAGGAGATCCAACCAGTCCATCCTAAAGGAAATCAGTCTTGAATATTCATTGGGAGGACTGATGCTGAAGCTCCTATACTTTGGCCACCTGATGCGAAGAACTGACTCACTGGAGAAGACCCTGATGCTGGGAAAGATTGAAGGCAGGAGGAGAAGGGGACGACAGAGGATGAGATGGTTGGATGGTATCACTGACCCAATGGACATGAGTTTGAGCAAACTCCATGAGATAGTGAAGGAAAGGGGAACCTGGCGTGCTGCAGTCCATGGGGTCACAAAGAGTTGTACATGACTTAGTAATAGAATAACACAGAGAAAATACTCCTGCAAAATAAATACACATTTTGGTATATATCTTTCTACACTCTTCTTCTATGCACTTAGGGAAGCACAGCTGGGATTCTATTTTAGATATGGTGTGACCATTGCCCTTTGTCGCTAAATGCTGTTTAATGGGACAATCTCAAACGACTGTATAGAATCTCCCTGGGCTTAGATTGGCACAATACTAGTGAGGCACCCAGGCACAAGGTTTAAGGAGGCACTGGCTCTCAGGGTTGTGCAAATGCAAACTGGGTACCTGAGAGTGAGTGCTTCCTTAAATTTTGCCCTTCCCTGTTGCTCAGGCATTCCCCCCCGCAGTTGGGCATTTAGGTTGCTCAGGCATTCCCTCTTATATAATGTTGCAATGAGAATTCAGAAATGACACTTCCCTGAAAACCATTCTTCTATCAACTCTGTTCAGAGTTTTTAAATACTCTCAGATGCATGAGGCTGCCATCAAATCTAAAATGTGGGATTGATTTTCAAAATGGCAACTGGCCAAGGAAACTGTTTTGAATTTTACTAAAATCAAATTTTAACAATGTTAAGTAGCATTTTTTTTGTCGAATTTGGAATATTAGGAAACTGGTATCATCCTCAAAGATTACATTGTGAAAGAAGGAAAAAGCCCATGGGGACATGTCAGTGTAATTCCCAACTGCCACACAGCACGTGGGGCAAGGTCTGTTACAGACGCACATGGATCCCAAATTCTGCCTTTATTTTTAGATTGCAGAACATAGCTGTTACCCCAACCGCACTCCCATCACACACACACACACACACACACACACACCCAGGAAAACTAGTCCATGAGTCGCCAGCTACCTAATGAACACATATTAAAAACATCATTAAAATTCCTAACTCATCCCTCCTCCCTAATCCTCCCTGTGCCTCACCTCCATAGTGGCTCCATCTTGAAGTCCTATCAATGTGATTTCCTGAAGGGCACTCAAATCCATCACCATTTCCCCATCCATCACTTCCATCCAAAACACCGCTATTTCTCTCCTAAGGAGTTTCCCTGCATCCCCCTGGTCCTCACGGATCGCCTTCTGTCCTGAGGCCAGAATGACTTTTTCTAAACTCCCAGCTCCCACTGGCTGCACCACCCAACATCATGCCCCCAGCCCGCACCACGGGCTCCCTGCATCTGACCGTTCAGAAACACGCTCTCCTCGAGTTAATTCCTAGTCATACTGCAGTGTGGCTCAAATATTATTTCCCAAGAAAGTCTTTCCTTGCTCCCTGGATGAGGTGGGGGTCCCCAGTAATAGTTTTCTTTGTTGTGTTTCTCATAATTGCAGGATATAATTAGGTGCCCAATTAATTGTTGCCTGTTCAGTCCCCTTCCATCCTCCTGAAGTTCCATGAACAACTAACTGCCCTTTTATTAAAGAAGAAATGGAGGCTCACACATGCCCAACTGAGCAAGCTGCAGTGCCGAGATCTGAACCCACGTCTGTGGCAGGAAGGATATCTCCTTCATCTGCTCTATGTCCGACTGATGCAAAAGACGGAACAAGGGCGTCCCCCAGGTAAAAGCTGACCTGGTGGAAATACATGAACCCAAGAGCAGAGCCCGCAGAAACAGGATGTGCCCAAATCAGTGGCAGACAATTTTGCAGTTATCTGTCAAAATTACAAATTACTACACTCCCTTGGCTGCAGTAATTCCGCTCCTGGTGAGTAGGTTATCCCATGGATGTGCAACAAAAAACTAATGGCAAGGTTATTCGATGCAGCGCTCTTTAAACCAGCAAAATACTGGAAGCAACCCAAAGGTCCATCAAAAGAGCACTAGTTACATCAGTAGCGGCACGTCATGGTCTATAATACTGTTATTTAAAAAAGAGAATGAGTGTCCTGGGGACCAGCGCCACAGTGAATATGAATGGAGTTGTGCAGTGCACAGTCTGGGCAACCATACGGGGCACCCTCAGGAAGCTTTTTATATACTGACATAGAAGAATCTCCAAAATAAAACATAACTGTGAGAACGAATGTATCTGTTGTGTTTCTAGGGTGGAGAAGGGACGAGTGTTTGTGTGTATGTGTGGTGTGTAAGTGTATATTCAAAATAAAAGTAGAAAAGAAATCAGGCCTACTTTACAACGTCTACTGGGCTTCAATCACTCCCAGGAAGGAGCTCTGTTGTCTCCAGACCTCATGGTTTTAGCGCCCCTGAACCCAGTAGGTGGGTTACCGTTCAACACAAAAGAAGGTGTAACATAAGAAGAGTGAAGCCAAAAATCCATTCAAAGTGAGCCCCTCAGCACTTCCCATTGTAAACCCTGACATTTCTTTTAAAAGCCACAAAGAAGGAAAACAAAAGAGATAAAGGCATAAAAGCATATGCCCTGTCCCATCCCATCCCGTAAGACAAGTGAAGACTCAGCAGCCACCCACAGCAACCTCAGGAGAGCCCCCCAGCAAAGGAAGAGGCAGGCGGAGGTGCCAGCAGGCCCCCTCGAGTCCAGGGGAGGGGCCCACACCAGCAGAGAAGCAAGCACACCCCACCTCCAGGCGAGCGGCAAGTCGGCTCAACGCTGGAAGCCCAGTGACTCGCAAGTCCGGTGACCACCGCGAGGGTCCATGCCGCCAGCACCTTTTGCCCGGACCCTTGCAGTAGACTCTTCACTGGGCCCATCTCCTGCCGGGACTGTTACCTTAACCTCCCTCCTGGTCTCTCTGCTTCCAGCTTGCCCGTCGCTTCCCCTTTCCACGTGATCTCCTGCACAAAGCAGCTAGAATGTACTTTAAAACTGTACATGAGGGACTTTCTGGTGGTCCAGTGGTTAAGACTTCCCTTGAAAAACAGGGGATAAGGGCTCGATCCCCGACTGGGAAACTAAGATCTCGCAAGCTGCGAAGCAACGAAGCCCGCACTCTGCTGGTACCGAGCCCGTGCGCCGGAACTAGAGTTCGTGCACCGGGACGAAAGATCCCTCAGGACGCAACGAAGGCCCAACGTAGCCAAGTAAATAAATACTGGGGGAAAAAACCACCACTGTACATTCTATCCGGTCGCTCCTCTGCTCAACCCACCCCTACCCCCCACCCAGAGCAAACATCTCGTTCAGGTCACAAAGCCAATGTCTTTAATGTGGCTCAGAACACCCTCCACCTCCAGCCCACCCTCCCGGGTCCCTCCGCTGCAGCCACAGGGGTCTTGCTGCCCTCCAACAAGCCGGGCAGCGCAGGCACACGCCGGCCTCCGGGTCTGGGCACGTAGTGCTCCCTCTGCCTGGGGCGCCCATCCCCCAGGCCCACAGGGCTCATCCCCGTGCTCTCTCAAGCCTCTCCCCAGCTGACCTCCCATCACAGAGGCTCTGCCTGACTGCTCGTCCCAACACGGCAGCCCACGCCCATCTCACAGTTCACCCACCCACCCGTGGCTCTGTGTTGCAACAGAGATTCATCATCGCCAGACGCTCCGAGATGTATTTATGTGATTTTTTTTTTCCCTCCCCTACCAGGGCATCAGCAACTTCCCTGGGTCGCTCACCGAGGCCTCCGCAGTGCCTAGAGCAGCAGCAGGTGCTGGACACGCACACGACCCCAGGAGGGAGGGGAGCCCCGTGGGAGGAGTTTGAGCGGCTGTCATCCTTCCAGACCTGCCCTCCTCCTCCACGACACAGGGCGGTTCCACTGCCCACGCGGGCACCACAATTATCTTCCTGGCCCGCAGAGACCATTGTGTCCCGCGCGGTGTGGGCAGGACTCGGCTGGTTGGACAACTGGCACCTGGACTCCCCCTGCTCCAAAAAGAGGTGGCAGCATCTCCAGGGTGTGACGGGAGACAAGCCTTCTGTCTGCTTTCTCAGCCAAGCAGGGGATGCCCCCGGCCAGGGCGGTCTTCAGCCTGGCAGGAGACTGCTGGGGCCAGAGGCCTCTCTGACAGAGCCACATTCTATTTTACTTTATTTCAATTGAGGCATCATTGATGCACCATGTTATATAAGTCTGAGGTGTACGATGTAGTGATTCATGACTTTTAAAGGTTATATTCCGTTTATGGTTATAAAATATAGGCTCTGTTCCCCGTGCTGTACAATCTGTCCGTGCAGCTTCTTTATTTTATATGTAGTAGTTTGTACCTCTTAACTCCCCGATCCCTATCTGGCCCCTCCCCACCTCCACAGGGCCACGTTTTTAAAAAATCGCACAGCGACCCATAAAAAGAGAATGAGACACTTTGCACGGGCTCGAAAGCAAAACAAGCCAGTCTCTCTCAGTATTCTAAATTAAGAATCAAGTCATTCTATATTTCTCGCATCACTGGAAATTAAAAACAGACATATCTACCACACAGCAAGCATGCTGACTAAAGAGAGAGGCTCGATGGCCTGGCACATGCTAAATTTGTTTCCAATTACCATGTCCACATTTGAAACCCCGAGGAAGCCGGAGAACACAGTGTGGCAAGATCAGAGGCAGGCACGTGAGCCCAACGGGGTTCAGGATCCAGTGCTCTACCCCACAGCCCTCTCCCCGGAGCCCCCCAGGGATCTTTGAACAAAGAAACTGAGTCCTCTGTGCGCTCAGCCCCCAGCTTCTGGTCCACCCGACAGAAACGTCCGCTCAGCCACGGCTCCCCACCGGCACCTCCATCCTGAGCAACTCTCTTTCCTGGCCAAGGAGCGACTGAGTCACCTAGGAGATGAGTCTGGAAGTGCTGGACTGAAATATGCAAGCCTTTTCAGAGTCGACCTTTGGAAGGAGCTTTGGGCTTTTCTTTTTTGCTGCTGTAAGAAGCCAAGGGTGTACTTGTCCCATCTCTCTGTTCTCCTCCCTGGGTAGAACCAGCGTAACCCTGAGATGAAGGGCAGGAACCCTGGAGAAGCCAGACCGTCTGGGGTTACGTCCTGGCATGGGTCCCTGACTCCATCACAGCAGAGAAGGACATTTACATCTCAGGGCCTCAGTTTCCTCATCTGTTGATGGGACTAACGGTAATATAGCCTCACTGGGCTGCTGGGAGGTTCCAATGCGTGACCCACAAGGATGCTGCAAGCACTCAACAGATGTCAGCTTTCATAAATGTCCCTTCACCCATGGCTGGGTGACTTTGGACGATGAAATTCTTCCTTCTAGTCTAAGGACTTGGAAGAAACCACCTTGAAAAGTTTTCTTCGGTCTCTAAAACGTAATAACCCTCGGGTGCATTTAGAAAATCCAAAAGTTTCATCACGGTCTATAAAACCCTACATCATCTGGCCCATGCCCATGTCACCAACCCCACCTCCCCACTCTGGTCCAGCCACATGGGGCTCCACACTAGTCCTAAAACACGCTGAGTTCACTCCTACCCCAGGACCCTTGCACTTACACTCCCCCAACCTAGAATGCTCTTCCCCCAGGTCTTCCCATGGCTGGCAACTGAGTCTTCAGGTCTCAGCCTAAATCCAGGGCCTTCTCCAAGCAGCCTTTCTAAAGCAGAGCCTCCTCATCGTCACTCCATCAATCCTGCTGGTTTCCTTTGATAAGTGTTATCTTACGCACTGGCTCATTGCTGATCGTCTGTCTGCTAGAATGAAAGCTTGTTCACTGCTAGGTCCCAACATCTTGAACAGTACCTGGCATATAGCAGATGTTCAATAAATATTTGCTGAGTAAATAAATGAACAGATTAATTCTTAGGTTCCTATGTGGCTCCACACACTGCCAAGTGATTCATCCTCCAGTGACCCTGAAAAAGGAGACTTATTCATGTCTAGAAGAGAATCCCCATGTTTGGAGTCTGCCTGAATTCACTACCACTTGAGCCAGTCTGCAGGAATGTGTCTCACCATGAAAGAGACATATTATACCAGGCCAATTTCATTGGAAGTCAAAGAGGAGACAAACTCAGGCTGGAAAAATTAAGTGTACAATCTCTTTTCCAGCAGCATTAAGAGATGAACATAGGGAGAAACTGAGTTGAAAGGGCATTGACTTGGCAACCTCTTGGAGATGGTGAGGAAAGGTGAGACACGGGCCTTTGTGCTCACCCAAAGAGCAGACAACAAGCAAGAGCAAGCTTCAGAAACATTCCTCCATGAGCCTCCGGCCCAGGGCATCGGCCTGATATTGAGGAACAAAGTGTCTGATGTCTACAGGGTACCTGGGCTCTGGGGGAAGCAGGGAAGGGGGAGAAATCGAGTGCCCCCTGAAGGGGCAATGGAGGGCTGAAAGTGGCTCATGAAGGCCTTGTGCACCTATCTGACCCTGACCAGTGGTACCAACACAGCTGCATGAGCACCCGAGGATGCTGAGACGAGAAGCCACAGCCGGCTCCCAGGGCAGCCCCTCTGAACACTCTGGTGAAACATCCCGAAGAAAATGCAGCTCAGCTCACATAAATGTTCCACTAAAGACAGTGCCATCTGGGCGAGGCATAAACTCTGGCCCCTCCTCCTCCCCTTGGGCCAAAAGCTGAAAAAGAACCCAGAGATGGTGGGGTGGGAAAAGCCAGAACTAGTGAAATGCAAGACAGGCAGCTGAGCCAGTCAAGGCGCTAAAACGGTGAGTTACTCCCAATCAAACGACACCCCCCCTCCCCCACGCCCCGCCGCCAGCTCCCACCCCAAAGGCCACGCAGGTCTCTGGATCCAGACCAAAAACTCTGAGTCACTTTTGCCACAAAGGGGAAAAAAGGAGAAGGCAGACGTGATGTGCACCTTTCCGCACTCTATTTTGGGATTTTAAAGATCCAATTTCTTTCGTTTCAAAGGGTGGGTTTTTGGAGGGCTCTGCATGACCCTTGCGCCGCGTGCACGGCGAGACGGCGTGGAGACGGGCCTCTGTCGGTGACCTGGGGAGAGGCAGGGCCCCTCTGGCAAATCAACAGATCGCATCATCCAGGAACAAGGAGCCCGTTCTTCTGCGAAGCCACTCGGGGCCGGCTTTCACAACATGATGGAAGCATGTGGGCCGATCCGGCCTGACTCACCTCTTTCTGGAGGCAGCCACGCGCTCATTCATTTATTCGTTCATTCAGCAGACAGCCTCCCAGGGCAGGGCTGCGAAGCTGAAAGTTGTTCTCAGAAGACTGACCGACCACACATGCCCTGGGTGGAGAGTCAGGTACCCCTCCGGATGGACGGTAACATCCAAGATTATCACTGTCCCACAATTTACTGAAGATGTGGGATTTCGAAAAACTGGTGAATCGGGATTTCTCAGCCTCGGCACAATTGACTGGGGTTGGTTTAGGGGACAGCTTATTCTCTATGGGGCTTCCCTGGTAGCTCAGCTGGCAAAGAATCCGCCTGCAATACAGGAGACCCCAGTTCGATTCCTGGGTCGGGAAAAGCCGCTGGAGAAGAGATAGGCTACCCATTCCAGTATTCTTGGGCTTCCCTGGTGACTCAGCTGGTAAAGAATCCGCCTGAAATGTGGGAGACCTGGGTTCGATTCCTGGGTTGGATAGACCCCCTGGAGAAGGGAACAGGTACCCACTCCAGTATTCTGGCCTGGAGAATCCCATGGACAGAGGAGCCTGGCAGGCTACAGTCCACCAGGTC
>SJYT01020635.1:128258-146533 GCA_006410635.1 Cephalophus harveyi | reverse complement strand
TGTGGGGGGGGTGGGCGGGGACAGGGGGCGGGGCACGGGGCCGGAACTGTCCTGTCCATTAGGAAGGTTTAGCAGCATCTCTGGCTCCGCCCACAAGATGCTCCCTGGCCCAACTCAGTTGTGATGACCAAAAATAGTTTCTGGACACTGTCAAATGCCCTCTGAGAACAAAATCACGCCCCTGGGATCATCCATCCTAGACCTTTCCTGCCCTCTCATCAGGAAGCATCCTCCATGGACCCCTCCCAAAGCCCTGTTACAGCTACAAGGTTAATATTTACCTCTCTAGGCATCCTAGGATAGCGCTGTAATATAATGAACGAGGGGTTCATACTGCCTAATGAACCCCTCTGCAGTGCAGGAGATGTAAGAGACCCAGGTTCAATCCCTCGGTTGGGAAGATCCCCTGGACTAGGAAATGGCAACCTATTCCAGTACTCTTGCCTGGAGAATATCACAGAGGAGCCCGATGGGCTACAGTCCATGGGGTCGCAGAGTCAGACACAATGAAGTGACATCCAACAGCACTCTCTAGGCCACAGGCTATGGAAAATCAGATAATACAGGAGGACTCACATCTCTCAAAAGTTTTAAATTGTATTATAAACGCAGTGCTATAATGTCTTTCTTCAAGGGCATCTGTTGGGGCAGAGACCACTTGCTCTCCACACATTATCCCTTTCCCCTTCCTCAGTAACAGAATCTCTGTTACCTCAGGGGGCAACAAGCCCATCTGAGACCCACAAAATGCAGCCACCTTACTAGGTGTGAGTCAACGAGATGTAAACAAAAGTGTGGAGAGGACTTGCACAAAGGTTCCTGAGAGGAAGCTAACTGGGGAGAGGGCCCCTTTTGTCCTGCCTTCTTTCTTCTTGGAATTACACTGCTTGGGATATGGATGCAATGGCAGCAGCTCCGATCATCATTTTGGACTGTGAGGCGACCAGGAACAGGAAGAGAGGAGGAGCCTGGGTGGCTGATAACTTCGTAGTATTTTGAAGGACCCATCTCTAGACTGTCCCCATAAGAAATAAGCTTCTGAGTGTTTGAAGCAGCTATTTGGGGTTTCCGGCAAATGTAACCTAAGCCCAACTGAAAGACCCATCATCCCACCATCCTACCATTTCCTCCACACCTTCACGTCCCCTCGACTGCCTTTCAATGGGAATAAGATGACCATGCTTACGTGAACCTCAATTTAAAAAATAGTCAAGGCTCACAGAGTAGACATTTTGGTGCACAAGGCTTCATAAAAACTGATTTCTCTTAAGAGCCAGTACTGAAGTCAATCTGAAAGAAAGTGCCAGACAGAGAGTCAAAAGATCCAACTGCTCAGAAACGTTTCAGGCAGTGACACTCCAGTCTGCTCGCCCTCTGAGGCACAACTGGAACGAGCGTCTAGAGAGGCTGTCTGTCTGACACACGCGGGGGTGACGATGGCGTGCGCTAGAAATAAAATCGCTGCTTACTTTCTGTCTGGTTTCCGAATTGCTTTTTCCTGGTTGAAAGGTGCCAGGCCTGGCAGTTTTCTAAAAATTTAAAACTCAAGTCAACAAATATTTGTTGAGCACTCTCTATTCACACACACACAAAAAGCCACACTAGGGAAAATTTGTATAATGGGGGATGCTATAATTAATCATCATCTTAATAACAACAGAACCACCTAATGATGTCCTGAGTGCTTGTTACATACTGGGCATTGTTCAACAGCTATCAACCCATCCAGTCCTCGTGGCAACCCTGTGAGGCAGACACTATTGTTTTATGAGGGAACTGAGGCGCAGAGAGGTTAGGCAATTTGTTCAAAGTCACACAGTCAGGAAGGGAGAAGCCAGGGTTCCAAGCAGACAGGCCTGTGTCCACGGTCCATCCTCCTGACCCCAGTGTGATGCTCTGCGCCTGCTGCCTCAGAGCGGGGGAGACCCACAAGGGGCCACCCAGTGTCTCCAGAGCTCGCTCACTCTCTGGCGGCTTTCCTAAGCTGTCACGGGCCGCTAGTTACCCAATCTTTCTCTTTTACAATGTAACTTGTATCTTTACTTGTAGAAACATTTTAAAAGACATCTTACATTTTTTTGCATAACATGCAGCTACACAGATATTTGTAGAAGCCTGCTGTTGCTCAGTGCCCAAGCTGTGCCCGACTCTGTGCCACCCCACGGACTGCAGCATGCCAGCTGCCCTGTCCTTCACTGTCTCCTGGAGCTTGCTCATGCTATATGTACACCATAAATAGTTACACAAACTAGTATGTGTAAGAATAAATAAACCAAAAGGTTATATTGTACAATACAGAGAATAGAGCCAACATTTTATAATAACCATAAGCAGAATATAACCTTTAAGAATTATGAATCACTATGCTGTATACCTATAAAGTATATAATATTATACCTCAAATATATCTCAATTTTAAAATGTTAAAAAAGAATTAATAAACTCAAGTTAAGCTACTAGAAATATCTGGATATACAATAACGCTCTTCAAAACTCTTCAGTAGAAAATGCTGACAAAATGTTGACAGTTGTCAAGTGATGAGTATATAGGGGGTTCATTGTACCATTCTCTCTAATTTAATATGTTTTAAACTTTCCATAATTAAAAATTTTTAAAGAATAAAAATTAAATTTTTATTTAATCAGTCAGGATCATCAGTCAGCAATCAAAGGTACACATAAATGCCCAGAAAAATAAAGGTGCCAAGAAAACAATTATAAATGTTTTTTTGAAATGCTGATTAAGTACCACAGAATTCATTGCCTAGGAAGCCCCAGGGGTCACTAGCTGACCTAGACGTCCGTCAGAGGCAGTGCTGGGGAAAGCACAGGCGACTCGGGAGCCAGGCGACCATCGGGGGACTGGCTGAGGATCTACCTCGATCAGCGCCGGACACAGGAGAGGCTCAGCAAACCTTTTGCTCAAAGAGCTGAGAAGCTCCGCAAGGAGAAAAGGTACCACTGCCCTGCCTGTGTGCCAGCAGAGGGGTTCTGTGTGCAGAGAAGGAAGTGGAAAAAGAAAACCCACCGAGCTGTAAAGCTGAGGCACGTTCCTATGACCAAAAGCGGCCATTTCCCTGGAAGCCTGTGCCAGCCTGCCCGCCTTCCTCATTCTGTGTGTGCCCCTGTGCCAGTCTGCCCGCCTTCCTCATTCTATGTGTGCCCCTGTGGGGTCCCCAGGGGTGGGCTAAGTGCTTCACAACCCGTTCTCCACAGTAAAAGCTCAGTTTGTAGGGTCTGCCGATTTTCATGTTGTAAATGTTCCCACCATGGTTGATTTCAGTTGGCAAAGAATCCGCCTGCAATACAGGAGATCCCACTTCAATTCCTGGGTCGGGAAGATCCCCTGGAGAAGGGATAGTTGGAGAAGCCAGGGTTCCAAGCAGACAGGCCTGTGTCCACGGTCCATCCTCCTGACCCCAGTGTGATGCTCTGCGCCTGCTGCCTCAGAGCGGGGGAGACCCACAAGGGGCCACCCAGTGTCTCCAGAGCTCGCTCACTCTCTGGCGGCTTTCCTAAGCTGTCACGGGCCGCTAGTTACCCAATCTTTCTCTTTTACAATGTAACTTGTATCTTTACTTGTAGAAACATTTTAAAAGACATCTTACATTTTTTTGCATAACATGCAGCTACACAGATATTTGTAGAAGCCTGCTGTTGCTCAGTGCCCAAGCTGTGCCCGACTCTGTGCCACCCCACGGACTGCAGCATGCCAGCTGCCCTGTCCTTCACTGTCTCCTGGAGCTTGCTCATGCTATATGTACACCATAAATAGTTACACAAACTAGTATGTGTAAGAATAAATAAACCAAAAGGTTATATTGTACAATACAGAGAATAGAGCCAACATTTTATAATAACCATAAGCAGAATATAACCTTTAAGAATTATGAATCACTATGCTGTATACCTATAAAGTATATAATATTATACCTCAAATATATCTCAATTTTAAAATGTTAAAAAAGAATTAATAAACTCAAGTTAAGCTACTAGAAATATCTGGATATACAATAACGCTCTTCAAAACTCTTCAGTAGAAAATGCTGACAAAATGTTGACAGTTGTCAAGTGATGAGTATATAGGGGGTTCATTGTACCATTCTCTCTAATTTAATATGTTTTAAACTTTCCATAATTAAAAATTTTTAAAGAATAAAAATTAAATTTTTATTTAATCAGTCAGGATCATCAGTCAGCAATCAAAGGTACACATAAATGCCCAGAAAAATAAAGGTGCCAAGAAAACAATTATAAATGTTTTTTTGAAATGCTGATTAAGTACCACAGAATTCATTGCCTAGGAAGCCCCAGGGGTCACTAGCTGACCTAGACGTCCGTCAGAGGCAGTGCTGGGGAAAGCACAGGCGACTCGGGAGCCAGGCGACCATCGGGGGACTGGCTGAGGATCTACCTCGATCAGCGCCGGACACAGGAGAGGCTCAGCAAACCTTTTGCTCAAAGAGCTGAGAAGCTCCGCAAGGAGAAAAGGTACCACTGCCCTGCCTGTGTGCCAGCAGAGGGGTTCTGTGTGCAGAGAAGGAAGTGGAAAAAGAAAACCCACCGAGCTGTAAAGCTGAGGCACGTTCCTATGACCAAAAGCGGCCATTTCCCTGGAAGCCTGTGCCAGCCTGCCCGCCTTCCTCATTCTGTGTGTGCCCCTGTGCCAGTCTGCCCGCCTTCCTCATTCTATGTGTGCCCCTGTGGGGTCCCCAGGGGTGGGCTAAGTGCTTCACAACCCGTTCTCCACAGTAAAAGCTCAGTTTGTAGGGTCTGCCGATTTTCATGTTGTAAATGTTCCCACCATGGTTGATTTCAGTTGGCAAAGAATCCGCCTGCAATACAGGAGATCCCACTTCAATTCCTGGGTCGGGAAGATCCCCTGGAGAAGGGATAGTCTACCCACTCCAGTATTCTGGGGCTTCCCTTGTGGCTCAGCTGGTAAAGAATCTGCCTGCAATGTGGGAGACCTGGGTTCGATCCTTGCGTTGGGAAGAGCCCCTGGAGAAGGGAAAGTCTACCCACTCCAGTATTTTGACCTGGAGAGTTCCATGGAATTGCAGAGAGTCCAATGCGCGACTGAGCGACTTTCAATTATGGAAGTTACAGGGTTTGGGAAGGGATGTTCAGTGGTGGACACTACAGATGATTTCCACGGTAGGGAGACATTGTATGTAAATAACCTCAGAGGCATAGATTATAGGAAAACATAGCAGAATCCTGAAAACTTCACAGTAGACTCCCATAAACCAGTACAAACCAGCAGGGGCGCCCCCTGGGTAGACGCGGGTCTCTACACACATCTGTGCACACGCATACCTGCTCGTGCATCTATCTATCCACTTCTCACTCTTGTCCCACCGATGGGGAGCATGCACGCAGGCCCCGCCCCTCTCTCCAGGAAAGACCTAAGGATCTCTCTAGGTCTGGCCCCATCTCCCCGTGGCCCGCCCTCCACACGCAGCTCAGCAAACATCCGGCTACACCAGCCTGGACTCCCCTTGGCCGGATCCTGGCCCCCCGATGCTCCGGGCTCCTTCTCACCCAGCAGGAGCCTGGTCTTTCAATCCGATCACACACATCTTCCTGTCTAGACAAGGCCGCTGGCTGCCAGGGCCCGGAGTGAATGAATTCACAGCCCTCCGCACCCAGCCACTGCCGGGCGCTGGCGGAGCTCCGCGGGGCTAACCCCGGGATCGGACCCGGCACAGGCCCCCAGGCTCGTCCGGGAGCCACAGCGGAGACTCCGGCCGCAGCCAGGGGTGGGATCGCGTGAGCGCGGCCGGTCGGGTGGCGTGCCACCCCCGGAGAACCGGGCGCCGGCACCGCCAAGAGCCATCCGTCATCCTCGCGCTGAAAAGTGGGAAAACAAACAACAAAACCCCGACCCCGCCTCATTTAATGTGAACCAAATACAAAAGCCACAGGAGAAAGGCTTTCCTCTTTGCGCTTCCCTTTTCCGGCCCAGAAACACCAACAGGCCAAGATAAGGGCGGCGTGGGCCGCCCCCTGGATGGTTTCAAAGGGTTGGCACCCACCCACCCCCAGGCCCACTCCCAGGGCTAACGGCCTCCCCTGCTGGCCGGAGCCCCGAGGGGGGGCGGCGGGGGAGGCGGCCGAGGCCTCACGCCAGGAGCTTGGAAGCGGTTTAAGGCTCACGCTGCAAAAGGGAGGAAGCGCAGCCTGTCAAGAGGCGTGATAAAGCATCTCCATATCGGGAACTTTCCTTTTAACTGCATCCAGCCAGCGCCGGGGCTGGGCCCCTGTCAAGGCCGAGCGCCTTCCTTTCATGTCGCCCCATGTCCTCCCGTCACCGCCGTGTCCGCGGGCCCACGGAGTCGGAGCGTCGCGTGCTGGCATCTTCAGTTTGGGGCCAGCATCTCCGAGAGGCCGGGGTGCTGAGCCTGCAAGCCTGGGCGTCTGGTGGACCGTGTGGCGTTTGCAAAGTCACCCAAAGCCTCTGGGCCCTGGATTTGTCATCAGGAAACCAGAAGAAGGGATTAAAAAGCAGTGGAAGCCAGTGGTGTAGACCAGGGGCGGGGTTGGGAGCTGGCAGACCCAAGCTCGAGTCTTGGCTGCTGAACTCGCTGGCTGGTAACCTGGGACATGCCACTCAGACCCTCTAAAAATGCATCTGCGTGTGTAAAATGGAAACAGCGCCTGCCTATTCCATAGACTCATGAGGAGGAAATGAGTTGTTACACACGGGCAACTTACAACCGTGTCGGCACGTAGTAAGTGCTCAATGCACGTTAGCCATCCTCTTCACTGTGTTTTCACGGGGCTGTTGTGGACGTGGGATGAGGTTTAGTGGCATCATGTCACGTCTGAATAATGGGAAATTAATGATGTACCAGAGAAATCGCTTCAGTCTCGCAGACCATTCCGCTCACCTTCCCACTCAGGGGTGACGCCCCAGATGGACACGGTGACTCCTCTCTCACAGAAGGAGAGAGCCTCCCATTATGGCTCTGGACGCAAGCCAGCTCCTCCATCCCAGGCAGCGCTGCAGAAAGAGCCGCCTGGTCCAACACCCCGAGAAGACCCGGCCGAGCCAACACCCCCGAGAGGCCAGCGTGCAGGGACAGCGCCGAGTCCAGCGCCGTCCCCGCACAGCCCCTTCGTCCGTGCTGACGTTGGCACCAGGATGCTCTCCTACCGGGATGGGCAGAAAGACCCAGCAAAGAGCCTGGCCCGGAACCCGGCGGCTCTGACCGTCAGCTTTCTCAGGCCCAATCTGTGTCTCAGGTCTGAGATTCACTGGGGCTACAGAGCACCGCCCCATCTGTACAAGGGTAGAAACAGACACCCACCTCGGGTGTGCTCACTGCCTCGGGGATTAAATAATACACACAAAGAGCTTTAGAACAGCACCCGGCACACAATGAGTGCTCCATAAATGTCTGAATTACCATCACCCATTTCAAGCCTTTCAGGCTTGAAAGGCAGCTCAGGGTCCTCATCATCCATTCATTCGGCTAAAAGTCCTTCGAACAGAGAGGAAGGGGTGGGGCCCACGCTGCCACCCAGGCCAAGCCTGGCACCAGGCACTGCGACGCCCCCGGACGGGAGCTCAGAGAGGTGAAGTAAGCCGCCCACGGCACCGGCTCAGAAGGGCTGCAGCTGGGAACCAAAGGCGAGTGCAGAGGCTTCCCCGCCAGCTGCCCTGCTGCTCCAGGCCTCCTCCCGTTTCCTCCCTGGTGAGAAACCGTCCTCTCACTTTCAAGTGGAAACGCAGCACACACCAGCGATTCCCTTCCACTTCACTCTGAAGAGATTTGTTATTTCAGGCCCCAGAGCCCTTTCCTCTGCTACCATTTTCAGACCTCTGTTCGTTCCGGCAGCAGCCCGCCCTAGCCAAGAACTGAACCCCGCTTCGAATGCGTTCAGAGACTGGGGCCGTGAGGGGTGAGGGGCTGGAACTTGGCCGCCAGCGGAGAGGCCCCCCAGGCCCCCCACTCCCGGTCCCCTCACAGCAAGGGCGAGATTCTCACCTCCCGAGACAGGGAGGCGAGAGGCCGAGAAGCCAGAGCTTGCCAGGAAGGGCTTCTGGAAGGAAAGGGAAATGAAGTCTGCTGTAAGAAGGAAACACTCACTCTCCCTCCTCAAGGACTGCGAGGCCCGGGAGGCCGGCTGGACGCCCAAGTCCTCTGTTTGCAGAGAGAGACGATGAGCGAGAAGACGGCCACTCGTTGGACCGAAGGCGACTGCGAACGGGGGTGCCCACTGCCCGCAGCGAGCCACACGGGAACAGGAGGCTGCACGGGGACCCGAATGCCCCCCGCGGGAGGGTCACAGCTGGGGCCCAGCAGCAAGGTCAGAGGCTTCCCCAGCCTCCTGTCCAGGCATTGGGGGCTCGGAGCCGACCCGCGGCAGGCAGAATGAGCCCCCGCCCGTCTGCGGGGCCAGAACCCCAGCCACCCCAAAGCCTCCTTTCTGACGGGGGTTTGAGTGTGCCTCTCATACGCCGCTCAAAGCGAATGCAGCTTCTCCATCATTTCAGGGGCGAGCAGAGACAAATCCCACCTTCAATGCCCAAGATGAAGCTGGGGGCTGGGTCAGTACCATAGGGCGTATGGGTCCTGTCGGGTTCAGCTTCATCCGGTTCTGAGCCGGGATTTCCTTTGCTCACTGGCAGAGTGCAGATAAAGTCTGCAGCCCTTGTTTTTAGCAAGCGTGGAATTTGGAGGGGCCTCCGTGGGGTTCAATTACGTTTCTTTCCGTTACTTTCTGAGCTTGAAACCCATGATAAACACACTCGTCCCTGCTCCCACGTGCAGGAACTCATATCAACCATGTTGGCCAGGCTGAAACCCCAGTGTGTCACCTGATGGAGAATTTAATTCACATCTCAATTATCCTTCCTTGATCTCCATGAAAAATCTGTGCAAAAGAACAGACCCCAACCCCTCGCTACTGAAATGAAGGACAACACTGTCATTTTTATTGAGGGGAAGTTCAACTTTATAATTCAAAGTCTCACTTCTATCTCTATTTTTTTTTTTTTTTTAAAGACTTTGGGTAAATCCAAAGTCCTTTTTCCCTAAATATTCATGGAAGGACTGATGCTGAAGCTCCAAAAATTTGGCCACCTATGCTTGGAGCTGACTCATTGAAAAAGACCCTGATGCTGGGAAAGATTGAGGGCAGGAGGAGAAGGGGACGACAGGGGATGAGATGGTTGGATGGCAACACCGACTCAATGGACATGGGTTGAGCAAGCTCCAGGAGATGGTGAAGGACAGAGGAGCCTGGCGTGCTGCAGTCCATGGATTTGCAAAGAGTCGGACACGACTGAGGGATTGAACAACAAAAATGCTTAGACATGAAAGTCAGTGAGACCTGGGAAGTTCTTTCCAAGCACTTCCCACAACCAGTAACAAATCCCTATCCAGGGTCACCAACAAGGCACCCAGAGGAACCAGGGAAGGACTTGAACAAACACACTGGACCTGGTTACAACTAGGGGCACCCAGGAGCCCAGCTCTGACCTCAATGGAGGCAGCCCCCCAACCCCCGAGCACTCTTAACACAGAGAACATGGGCCCAGTGTTGCCAGACCTTCTGATTATTAACACCAGCCAGAGATCCAACCTTTTAAGAGAAATCTCCGTATTTGTATGAGTTGGTAACTGGTGTCAACTTGATGTCCTGAGCTACTAAAACCATCCACAGACAGACTCGGGCCCCGAGCTCCGAGACAGCATGCCGTCAGTTCTGCAGGCTTTCTAGGCTGTTCCTGAAGCCTGGAACATTCTTCCCTCACATCTCTCAACACCCCGCTCAAATGTCACCTCTTCCCAGAAGCTGTCCCAGATTTTCTGAGCAGAGTGAGTCATTCAACCCAGACCCTTGCCACCTCCTCCCTCTAGTACATCCATATCTGCTTTATCCTTATCTCCGTAAAAAGAACAATAATAATAATACCTAACCTCTATGGGACTCATTCTGCCAGGCGCTCTCCTTAACTCTTCACCATCATCATCTCTTTTCGAGTATCATCACCATTCCACTGTAGCCACAGAGAGGTTAAGTCACTTGCCCAGAGTCACACAGCCAGTAACTGGCAAAGTCAGGCTGCGAACCCAGGGCACCGGGCTGTCCCTCCCCCGGCCATTAACTCTGCATTCAACCGCCTCCCTCAGACCTCCTGTATTCCCAAGTCCAGTTCCCCCAGCAGAGCAAGCATTCCCTGAAGGCAGAGGCCGATCGATTTCTCCCTCCACCCCGGGTGCAGAGCTGACACGTGGTCAATATTTGCTGACTGGATGAGGGATGCAGCCCAACCTGACCTCCTAGAAACCCCTGGAAGGTTCTGGGGGCGGGCATTAGGGTGTCTTACCCTAAGACGTACGTTGTTCTCAGCAGCTAGCTGGGGGTGGGCAGATCGGTCCAAGAGGTAAGGAAACCCCCACCTCGCTGACTGAAGAATGTTACTCCTGTCCCAGCCCTGAGAAGGGACTCGGTCTGACCACAGGACAAGACCCGCACCCCAGTCCCCAGCAAGTCACAGCCTTCCCAAGTCCACTTGGCACCTGACGATGCATCTTCCAAGGTTGTGCCCTGCCCGAGGAGAGGACGACACACCCGCCCCCAACCTCATCCCCCACTGCAGATCGAAAGTCAAGGAGCAATTTGCTTCCCCAACAAGAGAAACAAGTCCACCAAAAATTAAACACACACCAGGAAAATGCGTGGGAGCAGGACACGGGGGTGCGGGCCCAACGGGAAGGGTACGCGGACTCTCTGGACACACCCCGGCAGCTCCCTGTCTGATCCCCTTTCTGTACAACCAGTCCTTGGTAGAGACGCCCGGCTGAGCCCAAAACCGCCGCTACCCCGAGCCCAGGAGCCCGACGCTGCCCGCCCTGGGCATCCACGCCGTTTCCCGCAGCTCCTTCCAGCCGCCTGGACCCCTCCCCCTGCAGGGTGGGCTGAGGAGGGGTCATCGGAACAGGAAGACGATGGGGTGAGAGCTGGGAGGCGGCCTGCATGGACAGGGCCCTCGAGGCACAGTAAACAAGCCTGCTGCCTTGTTCCGAGCCGGAGCCCAGGAGGCCCGGTCCTAGCTCAGCCCTGAAAGCACCGTTCAAAGTTAAAGTTAGACTCATGCAGAGCTGCAGCCCCCAGGGGGACTCGGGCTCCACAACAATCCTCCCTTTGACTAAAAACCACAAGGAAACACCCGCCTTGGGTAAGCTGGAGGGAGGGGTGGAAGGAGAGGAGGAAGGGAGACTATCTCAGGCTACGAAAAAAAGACCCAAAGAGAAAGGGGGCAGACGGCAGAGAAAAAAAAGAAAGTGAAGTCGCTCAGTCGTGTCCGACTCTTTGCGACCCCATGGACTGTAGCCTACCACGCTCCTCCAACCATGGGATTCTCCAGGCAAGATTACTGGAGTGGGTTGCCATTGCTTTCTCCAGGGGATCTTCCCTACCCAGAGATTGAACTGAGGTCTCCCGCCTTGAAGGCTGACCAGGGGTGGCAGAGGACGAGGGTAGCTATTTTGACAGAGAAATCAGGGAAAGCTTCTTTGTGGTGCCTGTTAAAGTGAGACTTGAGTGAAGCAGAGACAAGGGCTGTGTGGACATCTGGGAACGTGAAGAGCAAGTGCAGAGGCCCTGAGGCAGGGTGCGCAGGGTGTGCACAAGTGCAGAGGCCCTGAGGCAGGGTGCGCAGGGTGTGCACAAGTGCAGAGGCCCTGAGGCAGGGTGCGCAGGGTGTGCACAAGTGCGGAGGCGCTGAGGCAGGGCGCAGGGTGTGCACAAGTGCGGAGGCGCTGAGGCAGGGCGCAGAGTGTGCACAAGTGCGGAGGCCCTGAGGAGGGTGTGCAGAGTGTGCACAAGTGCGGAGGCCCTGAGGCAGGGCGCACAGAGTGTGCACAAGTGCGGAGGCGCTGAGGCAGGGTGCGGAGTGTGCACAAGTGCGGAGGCCCTGAGGAGGGTGCGCAGAGTGTGCACAAGTGCGGAGGCCCTGAGGCAGGGTGCGGAGTGTGCACAAGTGCGGAGGCCCTGAGGCAGGGTGCAGAGGGCCGCCAGGATGGTGAGCATGGCAAGCATCAGGACGAGCAGAGAGGCAGGCAGGGACCCGAGGACACAGGGCCCCGCCGCCCAGGGTAAGGAGTCCGTGTGATCAGGGCGGGAGGGGACACAGCAGAATTCAGAACCAGAGAGGGCTGCGGGCCCATCCACATCTCAGACAGACCCTCTGGCCACTGTGTGGGGGAGCAGACTGGGTGAGGGGCACACGCAGGGGGAGGGACACCAGTTAGGAAGCCGTAGTGCCACCCAGACAAGAGGGGGATGAGAGCCCCAGAGGGCAGAGGGGAGGTGGTGAGTGTGGTGGGGCCAGGCGCACTGAAGTACCAGCGTCACCCTCCCTGGCACAGACACACAGGCCTGTGACAGATGCCGACAGGCAAGCAGGGTGCCGAGAGAAGCACATGAGGAGGTGAGAAAGATCGGAAATCTGAAACAGTTCCATGTGCTCTCAGCGTAAGGCTTACCCTGGGCAAGCCACACATTTCTTGGGGGCTCAGCTTTCTCATTATAGTACCCAATTCACAGGGGAACTATGGGTAAGGCAAGGTGATACTTAGTACCTGGCGTGTTGTACATGCTTGATAAAAAATACATTCCCAACTTCTGCTTTTAACACTCTGAGTGGTGGCTCTGCCAATTTAGTCACTGAATAAACTTTATAATTCATATCATCTCTCTGAGCCTCCATCTGATAAATGTAAACCAGTGATGACTGTACCTCAAGTACTTGGTGTGAGATGGAATGAGACATTAGCTGAGCAAAATGTCTGGCCCTTGGTAAAACATCAACTGAGGCCCTCAGTAAAATGGTAGCTGAGGCCCTCAGTAAAATGGTAGCTGAGGCCTCAGTAAAATGGTAGCTGAGGCCCTTAGTGAGATAGTAACTAAACCTCTCGGTAAAATGGCATGAAGCCAACACACCAGTCATTCAGCTAGATGATTTCTAAGTCTCCTCCCAGCTCAAGGATCCCCAAACTCTAAACCAGTCAGCTTCAAGTCCATGAACGAGTCAACTCTGGAGACAGGAAATGATGCAAGTGATGCGGGCCAAGGTGACGAGAAGCTGGAACTCCCACCTCAAAGTGAACAGAAGCAAACGCAGGTGCTTCTACTCAGGTGACACCTATTGATCTGAGTCACAGCCTCTTGTAAGCGTAGGGGTGGGAGGGTCCTCACAGAGCAGCACCCCCTGTTTCAGAGCCAGGGCCCCACCGCTCGGAGAGGGGAAGGGTGAGAGCCGGGGCTGCACAGTCAGGCTCGGGTAGAGGTGGAAGCTGACGAGGCTCCGCGCCGGCTGGTGAGAGAGCAGGAAGGAGAAAGCAACAGAAACCCCATGGCGAGAAAGAAAGGCCCGGAGAAGGGAGGGCTTTCAGATGAGCAGAAATGCCCTTCTTGCCACCAAGAGGTAAAGTAAAATGTCTTAAAGGAGCAGGTAATACATCAACGAGCTGAGCAGCCGGTGCAAAGGCTGATGAATGTCCCTAACCTAAAGACACTCAAACTCAGATTTTTCCTCTTTTTAAGAATTATATCACCAGGGTCACGGCTAAGTTGCCTGGCATTTTTGTACAAAGTAGGAAAAGACGCCTCTCCCTCTGCACCCTTAGAAGGCGAGTGTCAGGACACTGTCTTGATAAATATACGAATGTGAATAGGTGCCCTCGTGATATGCAGTCCTTTGTGCAGTGCACAGCCTGTGCAACTGCACTCAATGACACACAGAAGACGTCCCTGGGCTGTGACTGGGAGACCTCTGTCTACGTTCCATAGTCATATAAAAGGCACTCAAATGCCACAGCAAAGGTCATATGGGGGGGGGGGACATGTTCACTATTAATACCTAATTCCTAATCAGAACCCACCTCTGAACTAATGTCCAAAGTGGACACCATGAAGGCTCCTGCCTCAGGGCCTTTGCACTCACTGTTCCCTTCCTACAGCACTTTCCCTCAAGACAGTGACACAACTTATTCTCTCACTGACTTGAAAATCTGGTTAAATCTCACCTTTTCAGAAAGTTCTTCCCTAGACAGCATCCTCACCAACTCACAGTCATCCCCCAGCCTCCTTCCTGCCTTATTTTTCTTATTGCTTTTTTTTCATCACTAGGTTTTTTGTTTTGCTGTGCGTCTCGCTTCATCAGAACACCAACTCTGTAAGAACACGGGATTTGTCTGTTGCGTTCACTAATCTATCCCCATCTCCAGTCAGCAAACTTTTCCCGAAAGGACATGAATCACCAGGGGATCTTATACAAGGGAGGTTCCAACTCGGCAGACTGTGGAGAAACCTGGGACTCTGCATTTTGAATAAGCCCCCAGGTTCAGTTCAGTTCAGTCGCTCAGTCGTGTCTGACTCTTTGTGACCCAATGAATCTCAGCACGCCAGGCCTCCCTGTCCATCACCATCTCCCGGAGTTCACTCAGACTTAACGTCCATTGAGTCAGTGATGCCATCCAGCCATCTCATCCTCTGTCGTCCCCTTCTCCTCCTGCCCCCAATCCCTCCCAGCTTCAGAGTCTTTTTCAATGAGTCAACTCTTCGCATGAGGTGGCCAAAGTACTGGAGTTTCAGCTTTAGCATCAGTCCTTCCAGTGAACACCCAGGACTGATCTCCTTTAGGATGGACTGGTTGGATCTCCTTGCAGTCCAAGGGACTCTCAAGAGTCTTCTCCAACACCACAGTTCAAAAGCATCAATTCTTTGGTGCTCGGCTTTCTTCACAGTCCAACTCTCACATCCATACATGACTACTGGAAAAACCATAGCCTTGACTAGACGGACCTTTGTTGGCAAAGTAACGTCTCTGCTTTTGAATATGCTATCTAGGCAAATGGACTGAACTGAGTGAGAATCCAACATGGAGCCTGGCATGTAGTGAAAGCCCCATCAATGTTTGTTGAATAAATAAGAGAGAAGCAGGAAAACCACTCAATCCTACTCCAAGCTTTTCTCGCTACTTTTTAGCCACACCATCCTGCCCACACTGATACCATCTGAGGGTTTTATTGTCAATGTATCATTTTTGGATGCAGTGAGAAAGGATACAGGCATAGATGTGGGATGCAGCCAGTGTAGGCTGACGGATTCTTTTACCTCACTATACCTGCTGCTTCTAAGTCGCTTCAGTCGTGTCCGACTCTGTGCGACCCCATAGACGGCAGCCCAACAGGCTCCTCCGTCCCTGGGATTCTCCTAGGGACAGGAAAAGCCAAGGCTTAATAAACATTTACTTGAGGCAGCTTCCAAAACTATTCATTAGGGCAGTAGTTACAGTTTTACAATAAATGTCAAATTAGGGAGATGGAATTCCCTTAACAGCAACCTCAGTTTGAATAAGAAAGTTCTATTTGGTTAAGTAAATGATGCCAAGAAGATCCACTCAGCTTTACTTACTACTTGGAAAATCAAAATGTGATGCCTTTTTAAGCTCCACAGTAATAATGGCCTTGATCGTTTATTGGCAATTTTAAATATGCAGGGCATTCCGCCAAGCCTTTATAAATTACACCGCCAGTGATGAAGGCGATGACAAGAGTGCATCCAACCACAAGGACAGACACAAACCGCCTCTTGAAGGACTCACGAAACTGGTGACACTGGAGCTTCAGGGAGATGAGGTGCCCCCACCGCCCGAGGGTCTGAGCAGGGAGGGAAGTCTTGTCCTGAGCATCTCCTGTATCTTTCGAATTCTGCATCATGTGAATGCACTTCCTTCCCCAAAAGTAAGTGGTACAGGAAACCAGAGCTGGCTGTACTCAGCACTGTCTCATCCCCTCTAGATCCTGAAAGAGAAGTAACATGCTGCCCAACGCGCCGTGAGGGGCCCGGAGGCCCCAGGGGTCAGCTGATCCTCGTTCAGTCATGCCAACTAGTGTGATGAGAACAAGTCAGGGTGGGCAGGAACCCAGGTGTGGGGAAGGGCAATGGGCAGCAGGAGAGTAAGCACCCTAGCAGGGGGAAAATCTGTCCTGATGTTCAAATAGACTGGATTTATTTCCTCATTCTTTTTTCCCCAAATACCTAGGCAACAACAGAAGCCCCTAGGAGCAAGCTGGAAAATTATCTCAGGATCATCGACGACTCCTAAGGGTACAGGCTTTGGAGCTGGAGCCTCCAGGCTCAGGTCGAGGCTGACCCACTTCCTTAACCTCTCCGTGCCCTCGGGTGTTTCTGGAAATTATGGCAGCATTGCATCCTCTCACACACGGGAGGCACGCAAAGCAGCTCCCAACCACCCTGGATGTTAGCTATTATCCCTGGATCTCATAAAAATAAACAGACTCAGTAAAGGAAGGAGGCAGGGCAGGAGCTAGGTGCCATGAGTTTAAGTGTGCAAGCATGGGGAAAACACCAAAGCAAGGAGATTAGTTCTCTCCAGGTGCCAAGGGGGCTGTCTGCTTCCTGTTTTATATATTTTTCAAATGCTGAATACATATAGTATATGTGTGTGTTTATACATTTATATTAAAATGTTACATATATGTACGCACACACATACCCCCACCCAAACTTTTCCAAACCTGAGTCAGAATATTCAGAATCAGCCAAAAGCAGTGAGCCTGAGGACCATACACAACAGGGGAAACAGTTTAGCCAAGGAGCCCCAGAGGTGTGCTTTTAAATTCAGCTCGAGGACTTCCCTGGTGGCTCAGCGGTTAAGAACCCACCTCCCAGGGCAGGAGACACAGGTTCGATCCCCGGTCTAGTCAGATGCCACCTGCCGCGGGGCAACCAAGCCTGTGCCACAACTACCGGGCCCGCGTGCCCTAGAACCTGTGCTCGGCAACGAGAGAAGCCCCCTTAGTGAGAAGCCCACGCCCCACAGCTAGACAGGAGCCCGCACTCACTGCAACTGGAGAAAGCCCACACACCGCAACGGAGACCCAGCACAGCCACAGATAAACTTTAATATAAATTCAGCCCCGCCACGTCTCAGCTACACAACCCTGAGCGAGTCCTCTGACCTCACTCAGGGCACCGCCAGGAGATGATGGGCATGCATGCCATCTATCATCAGCATTGTGCTCGTGTCCATCCCAGAGCCAGGGTGACAGGTGCGTGAAACCAAACGTCCACGCGAGAAGAAAAGGCTCCTTCTTCATCCTCACAGGATGGTCCAGAGGAAGACAAACAGCCACAGGAAAGAGGGATGCTGCGCACACTGGACTGCCTGGTGCACGCCAGGTGCCGTGCTATGCATTTCCCATCTTAAGTCATTTATCTTTGCCAAAACCCTAGGAAGTAGGCATTGGTATCACCCTCTCTGCTCAGTGGTGTGACCTTGAGCCTCAGTTTCCTCATCTGTAAATGGGATTAATAGTGCCGCCTGCAGGTGGCACACAGGGGAAGCTCGGTCAGAGTCACTAGTGACCGTCTGCTCCCTGGGGAAGGCACTCAGCGCCCCTGAGCTTTGCTCACAGGGCAGGGACAGCATGGCTGCCTGAGCCCCTCTGTGCGATGTGCCTGTCACATAGTAAGTGTTCAATAAACAGACACAATTAGGGGCAGAACCAGCCCATGGTGCTGTGAGGCTCAGAACAGGCAGCCCTACCCTCCACACTGTCTACCAGGATTCAGAGGATGGTTTTTCTTCCAAAAGGCAGCACTGACCAGTGGTTCAGTGCAGGTTCTGCCTGAACACTTCCTGTGTCCAAATCAGAGCCACCACTCACCGGCTGGGTGACATCAGCCAAGTTGCCTACCCACTCTGTGTCCCAATGTCCTTGTCTGTAAAACAAGTCATCCTACCACCCACACTCCACGGCGTGGCTACAAAGATTTAAGCAGCTCACTCGAAGGAGAGTCCCCAGAAGACGCTCAGCACACGTAGCTGCTATTGTCCTACCCCCCGCCTGGCCCTTAACAGGGACCCACAGATTTGTTTATGAACAAGTGAGCCTCCTCTCTCTGTTCCCACTGGCTGCCGGGCGCACTGCAAGCGCTGTTCGCTTTCTGGAACAGCTATTCCCTCAAGATCCGAGAAGCCTCCGTTCTCTGCTTACACTGGGGGCGAGGGGTGGGCGAGGTCTGGGGCTCGCCCATGGTCATTTCTATTGTCCCGTGAGCGCCTCGTGCTTCCCTCGGTGTTTCCCGCGTGCAGTCAGGCGAGCGCAGATGTGTATAAGAGACAGCGTCCATTGAGTCAGTGATGCCATCCAGCCATCTCATCCTCTGTCGTCCCCTTCTCCTCCTGCCCCCAATCCCTCCCAGCTTCAGAGTCTTTTCCAAGAAGT
>SJYT01020635.1:0-126440 GCA_006410635.1 Cephalophus harveyi | reverse complement strand
GACTTCCTATGCTAAAACAAATCAGGGGCTGTCTCTTATACACATCTAGATGTGTATAAGAGACAGGGGCTACATCTGGCCCACAGATACACTTGGTTTGGTCTATACTCTTTTATTAAAAAAAAATTTTTTTTTTAATTAGTGGCCAGTGTTACAATCAAAAGAGTGATATGTAGACAAAGGCAGGGCAGTGAGGACGGCTCCTTCTAAAGCTGGCCTCGGCATCCCCACACCACCCTCACCTTTAAAGGAAAAGGCCGGGTCAAGCCAGCCCCAGCTCCTGTTTTCGCTCCCCTCTGAAAACAGGAGCATCACAGTGGCGGAGGCAGGCCTGCTCAACCCTCGGGAAGCCAGCCTTCCCCAAGGCTGAGGCCACACCGAGCCTCCTGCCTGTGACCCGTGTCTCAAAAAAAAAAAAACTCTGATTAGCCTGAACACACCGAGAACCAACCACCTCTCAGGTGTCCCACCCCTCAGTGCCAGTCCGGCCGCCGCTGTGTCGCCTGGACCACGAGCCTCCCGCGTCTCGCTGCTCCTCTCCCAGCCCCCCGAAGGCAGTCCTCAGACGCAGCCAGACCCCGTCAGACCCGCTCCTCCGGGCCCCCACCTTCCTGCGCGGGAGTCTGCAGAGCCCAAGGCCTGCGCATCCTCCGGGCCCGCCCTCTCCTCGTGGGCCCTGACTCAGCCTGCCCTCCCCACGCAGGCCTCCTCTCTGCCCCCAAGCCGCACCCAGCGAGGCCCTGGCCCCCCGGAGCGCTCATCCCCAGAAAACTGCACCTTCCGGTCTCCAGGGTCAGATGCTAGCTTCTCAGGAAGGCCTATCCGACCATGCCCACTTCCCCTCCCCCACCCCGGCAGGTTTTCCCACAGCACTTATCACCTTCCAACACACTATTGAATTTTCCTATTTATTAGATGTATTGTTTATCTCGCTGCAGCCAGAAAGTCAACGCCACGGGGGGGGGGGGGTGGTTAGGAATTTGCCTCTGTTTCGCTCACGGCCGTATTCCCAGCGCCTGGAACGGGGCCAGGCCGGGCACCTGGAAGGTGCGTAGTGATGAATTTCGAGCCACGGAAGGAGCAAGGCGAGCCCCGGGTGATCAGCGCACATGCCCCTCCCCCGAAGCTGGGGCGTCGTTTCCCTCTCCTTTCCTTCCCCAGAAGGCCTGATGGAACCTCTGTCAAGCAAACGCAGCAGCCCTGATCGAGACAAATTAGCCTCAGCAAGTCCCGCTTCCGTTTCCCCAGCCAGCCTCACCGAGCACAGAGTTTTATGAGTCGACAGAAGCCAACACGCCCAGCCTATCGCCAGAGAAGCGAGGCTCCTTGTCACAGCTCCAGTTTCGCCTGCTAAGGAGGAAACCCCATCTGGCTTCTTTCTCCCCTGTCTCAGATGTAATTTAAAGTGAGTTGCAGCAAGGACAAGAGCCTAAATCCAACAGGATGAAAATCACTCTCCTGTAATCTGTTTTACGAGAGCAAAGCTCGGAGACTTGACTGGCCTCCTCTGGGCTGGGCAGGCGGCAGCTGGGACAGGTGCAGTCCGGCCTCCCGGTTTTCTCCCTGCGAAGCTCGGTCCTGCTACCCAGGATGAAACTGAGATCAGGTTTCTGCATCTGCAAGGAATTTCTCCTAAAGGAACTGCCCATGTTGTTTCCATATGTCTGAGCATCTGCTGGAATGAATCAGGAGTATTGTCTTTGGAGGTGTGTAGTCTGCTTAAACAGCCTCGGATTTTGATTACTTTCTAACAAAAAGGATGGCTTTCCAATCCTTCTTTGAAAATAACATTTATCAAAAGCCCCCACACAAGGATGGATGAAGAAACTAACCGAGTGTCCTCTACGGGGAATTTCTAATGCAGGATTACGGTGAAACCCTCTCCCTGCCTACGGTGAAGCAGGCAGGGAGAGGGTTAAGTGACAATGGCATTATACAGGCAGCTCTCAACTGGGGTATTATGAGCTCCCATCAGCTAGAGAGCCAGGGAAACACTTAAAGCCCAACCTTACAAAGCCGCCTTTGAATACTAGTTTTGTCCACCCAAGGACCACTGCTTCCTGCCCTGAAATAGAATGAGGAAATGATGGCCAGGTTCCACCAAAAGGCATGTGGCTCTTTTGAGGTGAATTGAGTGGTTCCCTTTCTCTGATCCCTACAGGTCAAAGTCAGGTCAAAGAGCTAAAATACCCAGACTCCTCAGAAAGAACCATAAACCAGCTCTAGTTCCATGCGATTTAGAGCTTTCTAGGTGAAACTTCCAGGAGAAGGCAATGGCACCCCACTCCAGTACTCTTGCCTGGAAAATCCCATGGACGAAGGAGCCTGGTAGGCCGCAGTCCATGGGGTCTCGAAGAGTTGGACACGACTGAGCGACTTCACTTTCACTTTGCACTTTCATGCACTGGAGAAGGAAATGGCAACCCACTCCAGTATTCTTGCCTGGAGAATCCCAGGGACGGGGGAGCCTAGTGGGCTGCCGTCTATGGGGTCGCACAGAGTCGGACACAACTGAAGCGACTTAGCAGCAGCAGCAAGTGAAACTTCCAGGTTCATACACCCAACCACAGACTTGCCATCATTGCCTGGATGCCTTGCAAGCCCTTTCTAATTCCCTCATCCCACAATGAACTTGTAATCTTCCCCTGAGAAAATGACTTTCACCCCAAGTCTTCCGGAGTGGCAGATGATACTTCCCCTCCACCCACGGCTAAGCCAGCACTGAGTCCTGAGCCTCACACCATGGAGCCCACTCTCCCCTCCCAGTGCCACCTCCCCATCCTCACCACCTGGGCCTTCCACCTGGCACTGCCACAGCCTGTCAGATTCGCCTCCCTGCTTCCTCCCTTAGAGGAACCCACTCCTTAGAGGGAAGCCCAGCGATCCCCAAGTATTCAATCAGAATCGCCTTCCTTCCCTGCTCAAAACTCGCCACTCCCTTCCCCGTGCCCTGAAATAAAGCCCTAGTTCCTCATCTTGGCTTATGAGTCCCACCAACCATCACCCTCCAGGCTGGTCAAGTGACACTGGCCTGCCTTCGGGTCCTCAGAAGTTCTTCCCTGCCTCAGGACCTCTGTGTGTGCTGTGTCCTGTACACGGAACACTCCCCCCGCCCACCACACCAAAAGAGAGAGGATGGGCAAGACTCCTCTCCTTGCTGGCTCAATCACCTGCTCCAGGCCCCCGGTGACAAGTCACCTCCAGAGAGAGATGCCCCATCTAACACAGGCCATCCGGGTAGTGGCTGCTCGGCACAGCTCGTCCTATCTCAGCAGTCACTCCCAACTGCACATCCAGCAGATGATCCATCCAATCAGCTGCCAGTCTACCTTGGAGTCCAGGTATAATCCCAGATGGCCTCATCCGGCCTGCCTGACCCACCCACACCTCAGCGACAGTCACACCAAACCATCCTGGTCTGCTTGGCACACCCTGCCCAGCCCCTCGAGTTCCACCAGGGCACAGACCTCATCCTCTCACACCTATCAGTACTTTACCAGCGCCTGGCGCATTGCCTGGCACCCAGCAGGTCCTCGACAAAATATTCACCAAGCAAATGAGTCATGAGATCTGAAAAGCATTTAAAGTTTGGAGCAGACTTTCTTCCCAGACCAACTGACATTCAAGAGAAAGAAAAGACAAAAGGAAAAAAAAAAAAAACAGCTGAACATGGCATATGCTTAAGATTTGCAATTTTATATTTAAACAAAGTGAAAGCAATGGTTGTGTTCTCATTTTATTTTCATATAAAGAGGTGCATAAAACCACTAGGCGTACAGAAAAAGTGAAGGTTTATAATGTGGCAAATAAAGAGAAGGGTGGGAGCCAGTCACTGAGAGGGAGAAGAGAGCGCCAGGGCACAGTACAGAAATAGACACAGATGGAGAGAGAGACAGAGATCAGGAGAGAAGCCAGCAGGAGCTCCTAGGCAGGGTAGGAAGCAGGGCTCCTCCGGGATTGGAAGGGCAATCCTCCAGGCTTTGACAGAGGTTTTCACACCTCCTTAAAGGCTGAGAGTACTTGTCTTCTTAAAGCCCCCTCTTCTTGTCATTTTTCAAAGAGGGTTTTTTTTTTTTTAATGACTTCCTATGCTAAAACAAATCAGGGGTTAGCACATTTCATTTTGAAGAAAACCCAATCTATTCAAATGATTAAAAAAAAAAAAAAAAAGGCTTCATGTTGTGTCTTTGGAGGATGTGGCTATGAATTTTTAAGTCATACACTGGGTTTTCAAAGTAACAGACCAGAAGCGGGGCAGCGGGCCTTCCCTGGCGGTGCGGTGGCTCCGCTGTGGGAGGGGAGGCGGGGTGCAGGAGTGATCCCTGGTCGGGGAACTTACGATCCTGCATGTTGCACGTGCAGCCAAAAAAAAAAGAAGAAAAAAGATGGATCCTGGGGAGCTGCCGGAAGGAGAAGCGGGAATGCCAGGCACAGTGTAGAGGACATCTTCAGAACTGCATCTACAGTCTACTTCCTTTTCTGGAACTTTCCATGGCCCCAGCCCTTGATGAATGGGTGAGCAGAGCCTTGCACTGCACATGGTCTGGCCTCTCTGGCCAAGCTAACTGGACAGTGGGTGGCACCCTTCCTAATCAGAGCCAACTAGGATCTCCCTAAAGGTCAGGATTTGGACTCCAACGAACTAGTGAAGGACTGGAATTAAGATAGCATAGAAAATCTGACAGGCATGAGGTGCGGGCATCTTTCCACCAGGTCGTCTCTGTCTGGTGAGAATGAGGAGGCAGGGAAAGTTGGTCTGCAGAGAGATGTGGAAGATGAGAAAAGCTGTCTAGCAGGCAAAGCCAGACACCAGAGTCCAAATTCTAAGTCCACCATTCGAGAGCTATGACCTTGAGTAAGGTCCTTGACATCTCCTTGACCTAACTGTAACTACTTCCTAGGGCTTTTCTGAGGATTAAATAAATTTAACTTAACACAGATCCTCACTTGGAAAGGGTCTGACATGAGATAATTGCTCGCTAAGTGTTAACTATTATTTGCATCATCTTGCTAAACTGTGAGTTCATGGGGGTGAGGGTTTCTGGCTGTTTCGTTCACACCATACCTCAGAATCTAGAACCGTGCCTGGAACAGAGCAGTGCTCCACACAGGCTTGCTGAAGAATCAGAGAGCAAAGACACCACGTAGCCCCTCGAGGACAGACACCGTGGGCACAGCCCCCCAACTCTTCTTCCTGCTTCTTCCTTGCTTTGCCTGCGCCAGGATGAAAGCCAAATCCCCCCCACTGGTTGACCATGCACCATGCCCCCTCCCCCGGCCCTTCACAGCCCCGTTACGTTGGCCTCAAGTTCCTCTGCCACAGTTTGCTTCCTTCTGCCCCCGGGCTTTTGCACCTACTGTTCCCACCACGCATCCTCAGCCCTGGTCTCGTCTTTGAGGAAATCTTACCAGGGAAACCTTCCCCCGTCTACACTGACTTCATCTTACGCGCCCAGAGCCTCGTGCATGCTTCCTTCCTGCCACTTGCCACAGTTTGCAATGTTATTGTTTGCGTGATTATTTAAGTCAGCAACTTTTTACCCCCAGATCGTGAGCTCCATAGAGAAGAAGACCATAGCTTCTCTCTCAGTCTTTACTGAACCTCAGCATTAAGCAGATGGCAAAGGGCAGGTGCTCAGCAGATTTCTGCAGGACGTGTCCACCTGTTGACCGGATTGACTGAGCAGAGAAAGAAATCTTGGACTCGTGACTACCAGCCCAGGTTCTTCTTGAGCTGCATCTCCTGACCTGATTATATGTAACTCCAGTAGGCTCCTCATACACTCCCCCTTTGCTCACTGCCTTTCAATGAGTTTCTCTCTCCAGTACAACCAAAGACTTTGACTCCAACATACCTTGCCACCACCTCCAGGCCAGGAGGTTCTCATCCTAGAATTGATAAGCCTCACTTGATAACGATATGAAGATTTTCTTTTCCAAAAATCAAGTTTCAAACATGATGGAGCAAATAATATGAGACCAGCCCTACCATCATAAACAACTATAAAATATTATAAAAGTTTATAAGTTAACTGCTTTCGGGGCGGCAGGGGCGGGGGTTGGTTAGAAGAGAAAGGGCACATGGATATGTGTGGCTGAGTCCCTTCGTTGTCCACCTGAAACTATCACAATATTGTTAATTGGCCACATTCCAATATAAAATAAAAAGTTACAACAATGCTGAATATATTTGAGATCGAAGGTCATGAAAGGATAAAGATGGATGTGCCATTTCAACCCAGGAAAAAATAAGCCAACTGCTTTCAGGCCTTAGACAACAGGCGGCATAGGACCACAGTCCATGATGGAAAGGAGACGCGTCCGGTGAACCCAGGTTCCCTGCAGCTCTCCGCCTGGGGACACTTTCCCTCCCACATGCGGAGCGTGGAGTTCAAACAGAACACAGTGGTCCTGCTGAGCAAGGGTTGGGGGCAGGGTTCAGGGTCCCAGGCTGTGGAAGCAGCTAGAATCTGTGGGTAAAGCATCAGAGAGGGGGAAGGGGCTGGGGGGGTTCCCCAAGTCTGTGACCAAGGGCTGGGCTGGGTAATCACAGGGGAAATGTGCAGGGTTTATCAGAAAGAGGCAGCTATAGGGTAAAAAGGGAAACAGAGAAGCTGGAGGTTCAGCGGAGCTGGAATATCAGAATTCTAGCCCATCAGAGAGGAGTGACCTCCCCGAAAAGCATCCGAAAAGACAAGGCCTTAAGAATGAGGCCATGCCTTAGAGTAAAGCCTACTTTGGACCCACCCTTACACAGTCTAAAACCAAGTCTGCGACTTCCCTGGCTATCCAGAGGTGGAGAATCTGCCTTTCAACGAAGAGGACACAGGCTCGACCCCTGGTCTGGGCAGACCCCACATGCCTTGGGGCAACTAGCCCATCCCACAGCTGCTGAGCCCACACTCGAGAACCCTGGAGCCCCAACTACTGGGCCCTCACGCCTCACCTAATGCAACCCACATGCCAGGGAACCCACGCTCCGCCACAAGGGAAGCCACGGCAAGGAGACCCCCGAGCACCGCAACTCGAAAGTAGCCCCCGCTCTCTGCAACTGGAGAAAAAAGCCCGCTCGCAGCAACGAAGGCCCAGTGTAGCCAAAAATAGATAAATAAACAAAAATTTTAAGTAAAAATTTAAAATCAAGCCTCAACCAGATCCACAAAAGAAGGACTTTACTGGCTAACCCTACGAAGTTGAAGGGCACGGGGAACACCTTGGGCTTTGCACAGGTGCCCCGTAACAAAGAGTAAAAACCTATGAAAGTTCACAGTGACCAGCCAGCAACTGAACTACCTTCAGAGGAAGACAGCAAAATCAAGAGTCTCTACAACCCCCAGCACACGTCCCCGCCCCAGTATCACCACACAGCCAGCCATCACTAGACGTGCAAAGAAAGAGGAAAACGTACCATGCGGTAAATGAAAAGCAATGAATAGAAACAAATCCACCCAAAATTGTGATGTTAGATTTAGAAAAAGCAATTACCAGGATTTAGAAGTTCCAACTAGTATCACTAAAGTCCTTAACCAGGTGTACACACTCGAAGCTACCTGTGGAAATTTTAGGGTTTAAGGTTTGTATGTTTGTTTTCTGTATGAATTGTACTCATATCATACAGCTTCAGGAGATGCCCAAGAATTTGCATTTTTAACACTACTCTCAAAGGTTCTGATGGACCATCAGATTCTTTTCAAGAATACGTTGATAAGTATTTCGCCTTCACTTTATACTTTCCCCTCACTTTATACTTTTAAATACTTTGCCTTTACTTTAAGGCAAATTTTAAAAAAAGAGTTAAATTAAGTGTATTAAAGGGCTGGTTAATTGAGTTGGCAGGTAAGCTCCAGTCATCAGTTCCCGGTTAACAGACTATACAATTAAGAATACTTTAACTCTGATTATTTTGCAGGGAAATTAAAAAAAAATTCTCTACTTATTTTGAAAAAAATATCTGAGGTTAAATCAAAAGCCACAGACGTAAAAGATAATGATTAAGGAAAAAACAGTAGGAAATACTCTGGGTATAATGTAAAGAGAAAAAAAAAATCAAAGTACAAGCTACTGTAACATCAAGTATATAAATGTACAGTGATAGACATTGCCATGTTTGTGAATAGAAAACAAGCAACAGGAAACATCAAAACGGTTTAAAAAAAAATTATTCTAGGTAGTTGGGCTGCGTATAGTTTTAACTTTTTCCCACTTTTCAATATGCTGATTTTCCTTAATGGACTCTCACCTAAAATTTAAACACAAATGATGGCTTCAGAAACCTTCAATCCAAACACCTCCACTAAACTATGGTAGTTTCTCAATCAGAAAGAGAAGGAAGAAGGCTGAGCATGAATATCACTTCGATCCCTATCCAGCTCCGGAAGACTTTTTCCTGGCTTCTGAGTGGCTTTATTAGCTTCCGACACTCAATCCGAGATTTCCCATCCCTTCGAGGAACAGGAAGCTGAGACACGCAGCGCAACCTAATAAGCACCGAACAGCAGCTCCGCAGCAGTGAGCGGCCCCGTGGCCCACGAGGACCCGGGAGGAAGGGAGCGCGAGCCCATACCTGGACGACAGGGTGGCCGCCCGTCGGGGCCTTGACAGCCCCGCGGCTGCCCTCCGTCTCGTAGTGCGCGCGGTGGTGTGGCTTGGGCTGCACCTCGATCCGCAGCTCGTAGGCGCCTGACTGGTGGGAGAGCGGCCACTCGAGCGGAGGGAGGGAGGCGGTCACTGGGATGCTGGAAGAAGAGCAGACAGAGCGGTCACGTGCGCAGTGAGCCACAGCCGGTGCCCGTACAACAAACGTAAACGGCCCCTTCCCTGTAAACCTTCCTCCCGCGCCGGGAAGAGGCTGGCGGCTGGGAGGCACACGTTCCTGAGACATGGCCGGCGGGGCTCTTCACGAGGTAGGGATCTTTCTCCCCTGTTTTCTCTTCCATCTTGGTGAAGACGGAACGACTGACTTCTCAACTTCTGAAGCTCATTTCATGACATGTTAGTTCTAGCATGTTTCTAACGGCTGCAACTTCTTTTCCTCTGGGAATTTTGAAAAATATCACCTCCCACCTCTAACGGATAGCCCTTACAGGATGGTGTTTTCTTCCCCAAAGGAGTAAGTGTGGGACAAGAACTCTGTTACGGAAATCAGGGGCCCTGCCGGGTCACTAACCTGCCGTGTGACCTTAATTAAGCAGCTTCAACTCTTTCAGTCTCCTAAACCACAAAGGGACTGGATGGCATCCAAAGTGTTTTCCCAGCTCTTATTTCTATGTCTGATCATCTCAATTAAAAATACACTTAGGAAGAGGCCTTTCCCAGTCATACTCATTACTTCTCTGGTCAAGCATACAACATCTAACCACAGGGAGGTGTCCGCTTTGGCATGGATGAGCCAAACCACTCAGATTCCCTACAGTTAAATGAGGAATAAAGGTCAAGAGCATGGCTGGAGTTCCACACCCAAGCTCAAGTCCCAGCTCCATCTCCAAACACCTGTGTGACTTTGAGCAAATACCTCCATCTCCCTAGGCCCTAGCTTCCTCAACTATGAAGTGGGGACATTGAGATAACAGAAGAAGCTTAAGCCCAATAAATGCTCAATAAATATCAGCTATAATTCTTTTTCATGTAATGTATATTTCAAATAAATGTTACTTCCTGTTGACAATCTGTATTAATGGTATTGGTAGTATCAGACAATCTGACTATATTATTAATGATATTGAAAGTTGTAAGATCTTTGAGGTCAAGCCATTAAGTTTAATTTTACTATAAAATCTCAACCCTACCCAGCACACACAACAGGTACTTGACATGAGCTTGGAATGATGTCACTGAAGAGATGACTGAAGCCTTGACAATCTATGTCTACAGCCTGCACTCAGAGCCCCAGTCAGGTGCCCCGTAACAAAGAGTAAAAACCTATGAAAGTTCACAGTGACCAGCCAGCAACTGAACTACCTTCAGAGGAAGACAGCAAAATCAAGAGTCTCTACAACCCCCAGCACACGTCCCCGCCCCAGTATCACCACACAGCCAGCCATCACTAGACGTGCAAAGAAAGAGGAAAACGTACCATGCGGTAAATGAAAAGCAATGAATAGAAACAAATCCACCCAAAATTGTGATGTTAGATTTAGAAAAAGCAATTACCAGGATTTAGAAGTTCCAACTAGTATCACTAAAGTCCTTAACCAGGTGTACACACTCGAAGCTACCTGTGGAAATTTTAGGGTTTAAGGTTTGTATGTTTGTTTTCTGTATGAATTGTACTCATATCATACAGCTTCAGGAGATGCCCAAGAATTTGCATTTTTAACACTACTCTCAAAGGTTCTGATGGACCATCAGATTCTTTTCAAGAATACGTTGATAAGTATTTCGCCTTCACTTTATACTTTCCCCTCACTTTATACTTTTAAATACTTTGCCTTTACTTTAAGGCAAATTTTAAAAAAAGAGTTAAATTAAGTGTATTAAAGGGCTGGTTAATTGAGTTGGCAGGTAAGCTCCAGTCATCAGTTCCCGGTTAACAGACTATACAATTAAGAATACTTTAACTCTGATCATTTTGCAGGGAAATTAAAAAAAAATTCTCTACTTATTTTGAAAAAAATATCTGAGGTTAAATCAAAAGCCACAGACGTAAAAGATAATGATTAAGGAAAAAACAGTAGGAAATACTCTGGGTATAATGTAAAGAGAAAAAAAAATCAAAGTACAAGCTACTGTAACATCAAGTATATAAATGTACAGTGATAGACATTGCCATGTTTGTGAATAGAAAACAAGCAACAGGAAACATCAAAACGGTTTAAAAAAAAATTATTCTAGGTAGTTGGGCTGCGTATAGTTTTAACTTTTTCCCACTTTTCAATATGCTGATTTTCCTTAATGGACTCTCACCTAAAATTTAAACACAAATGATGGCTTCAGAAACCTTCAATCCAAACACCTCCACTAAACTACGGTAGTTTCTCAATCAGAAAGAGAAGGAAGAAGGCTGAGCATGAATATCACTTCGATCCCTATCCAGCTCCGGAAGACTTTTTCCTGGCTTCTGAGTGGCTTTATTAGCTTCCGACACTCAATCCGAGATTTCCCATCCCTTCGAGGAACAGGAAGCTGAGACACGCAGCGCAACCTAATAAGCACCGAACAGCAGCTCCGCAGCAGTGAGCGGCCCCGTGGCCCACGAGGACCCGGGAGGAAGGGAGCGCGAGCCCATACCTGGACGACAGGGTGGCCGCCCGTCGGGGCCTTGACAGCCCCGCGGCTGCCCTCCGTCTCGTAGTGCGCGCGGTGGTGTGGCTTGGGCTGCACCTCGATCCGCAGCTCGTAGGCGCCTGACTGGTGGGAGAGCGGCCACTCGAGCGGAGGGAGGGAGGCGGTCACTGGGATGCTGGAAGAAGAGCAGACAGAGCGGTCACGTGCGCAGTGAGCCACAGCCGGTGCCCGTACAACAAACGTAAACGGCCCCTTCCCTGTAAACCTTCCTCCCGCGCCGGGAAGAGGCTGGCGGCTGGGAGGCACACGTTCCTGAGACATGGCCGGCGGGGCTCTTCACGAGGTAGGGATCTTTCTCCCCTGTTTTCTCTTCCATCTTGGTGAAGACGGAACGACTGACTTCTCAACTTCTGAAGCTCATTTCATGACATGTTAGTTCTAGCATGTTTCTAACGGCTGCAACTTCTTTTCCTCTGGGAATTTTGAAAAATATCACCTCCCACCTCTAACGGATAGCCCTTACAGGATGGTGTTTTCTTCCCCAAAGGAGTAAGTGTGGGACAAGAACTCTGTTACAGAAATCAGGGGCCCCGCCGGGTCACTAACCTGCCGTGTGACCTTAATTAAGCAGCTTCAACTCTTTCAGTCTCCTAAACCACAAAGGGACTGGATGGCATCCAAAGTGTTTTCCCAGCTCTTATTTCTATGTCTGATCATCTCAATTAAAAATACACTTAGGAAGAGGCCTTTCCCAGTCATACTCATTACTTCTCTGGTCAAGCATACAACATCTAACCACAGGGAGGTGTCCGCTTTGGCATGGATGAGCCAAACCACTCAGATTCCCTACAGTTAAATGAGGAATAAAGGTCAAGAGCATGGCTGGAGTTCCACACCCAAGCTCAAGTCCCAGCTCCATCTCCAAACACCTGTGTGACTTTGAGCAAATACCTCCATCTCCCTAGGCCCTAGCTTCCTCAACTATGAAGTGGGGACATTGAGATAACAGAAGAAGCTTAAGCCCAATAAATGCTCAATAAATATCAGCTATAATTCTTTTTCATGTAATGTATATTTCAAATAAATGTTACTTCCTGTTGACAATCTGTATTAATGGTATTGGTAGTATCAGACAATCTGACTATATTATTAATGATATTGAAAGTTGTAAGATCTTTGAGGTCAAGCCATTAAGTTTAATTTTACTATAAAATCTCAACCCTACCCAGCACACACAACAGGTACTTGACATGAGCTTGGAATGATGTCACTGAAGAGATGACTGAAGCCTTGACAATCTATGTCTACAGCCTGCACTCAGAGCCCCAGAGAACCTAAAAACGTTTTCCCAAGATCACAGAGGAAGACACAGTCAAAGCTCCAGTTTAAGCCTCTTGCTCCTTCCACATCTCTACCTTATGTCTTACCTTACTAATTTATTTAAAATAGGTCCAAGAAAATATTTAATTCATGGAATGAGTCTAGAGCAATGTCTGGTCTTCCATGAATATTCAGTGGGTGGGTGGATGAACAGTGGAAGGATAAATGAAAGACTGAACAAACAGTTTTATTTCACGGAACCCTCGCATGTTCAATAGCTTTGAAGCTGCAAATACATGAATTTGGGTCACTGTATCCTGATTTTTCACATGCAGGAGGAAACATTAATCTACTCAGAATAGTCTTTCTTGCTAAGTCCAGAACTGCCAGAAGCTAACATTATCAACTGGACTTAATTAAGCATTTACAATAAGGTCAATTCTATTCCTTCTCTATTAGAGCAATTCCAAGGGGAGAGGGGGGAAACCTCACAAACTCCATCAGTGCTACAGCTTAACCTGAATGTACAACTCAACTTACACTCACGTCCTCACCATGCAAGCACATCTCCAGCCGTTCTTTATAATGACGTTGCCCCCTGAAGTCCCTCTAACCCTGAAATCTCAAGGTGTCCAACGTGCCTTCATTTATACCTTGCCTACAGTTCCAAGATGCCTTCAAGCTTCTGCCCACAACCAGGGTGCCCTTTATGTTATATATTCTTAGTCTCGCTTTCTCAATTTAAAATTGTTTAAAGTTAGCAAAATAAGGCTTATTGAAAAATCACTCCACCCCTGTATTAATCAAAAAATATAGCAAGTAAAAGATTCAATGTAATATCCCTAAGTACCAACTTCTAACTTTGTTTGCTTCTGGAACAACTGGGATACAATCTTAAGAGTCAGACCCCTGGAGTGAATCTGACATTCTGCACTTGAACTTCAGCCCCTGTGGAGTTATCCACACTCCCTGAGATTAATACCATCATGAGACTTCTTTGAATGACCCATCCTCTCAATCTAATAGAAACTCTTGGAAATATCTCATGGGCTGGCACAGATTGGGCATTTGGTAGGGGAGGAAGGACTCTTAACCCATCAGAACCTCTCAGATCAAGCCACATAATAGAGAGGAAAGGGTTTCATATACAATAAAGTCTCAGATAAATGCCTCACTATCATGTCTTACATTAATGCTCCTCCTCACTCCCGATTATGACACAAGTCATGTTTTGGAGATCAATCCAGGAGTTGATTAGAAAGAACAAGGGGTCAGGAATCTCAAATTCTGGTTTCCAACTTGGTCATGATCTAGCTTGGTACTGACGGGCGTGTCGCTTCACCCCTCTGAGCCCCGGTTTCTCCACCTGCACCAGCTGTTGTTCTTGACTGGCTCCAGGAAACTTGAGCCTCAGAGCTCTGTGGCCAGATGGCCTTTGGAATGATCGCACGTTCTGCCCACAGCTGGGAGTAGCCCCTCCACAGAGGCCGTCATTGAACCCTATGAAACCCAGAAACTCCTTTTCTCACGGGATACTGACCTACGATGGCGCTAGTGTTCTCAGAACCTGCCCGGGAGGACACGTCAGACCAGAAGCTCAGCTCAGTCCATTTCGGTCTGGGTGCAGGGGAGTAGGGGGATTTTGACATTCAACATTTTATTTGAAAAAAAAAAAAGGCTTGCATTTGCTAAAGCAAATAACACTTTAAAAACCACTGGAGTAATGGTAACAGCATAAGGCTTTGATTCTCCACCTGATAAAGTAGTATCTGCTCCCGAGTGCTGGGCCCCGCATTTTCCTTATCATTGAAATGAAGACAAATATATAAACAACCAGGTTTGGGGGAGAATTACCTGACATAATCCAGAGAGAGAGCGTATCAGAAGCGTGCCTGGCACACAGCAAGCATCCTGGCATGCTGGTGACTGTGATCGCCAGTACATCACTCTAGCAGCTACTGGGAGTTCAGTCTCCTAGCAGCCAGCTCATCAACAAGGAAGCAACAAAGTGCTTCCTCCACAGTGATAAGATTCCCCTGATAACAGTAACAGCTGTCTCTTTCATGAGCTCCTACTTATGAAGATTCTATGTTGACTTTGATATATATTCTCTCACCCAATCCTTAACAAAAATAAATGAGATCAGTACTGTTATTATCCTCACCTCACAGGTAATGAACCCAGGCCCAGAGAGGTGCTCAGTGAGAATGAAGATTCTGATTGATTAGCGATGTCTGCCTTGGACATAGCATCAAAAAGGTGCTGGAGGAGAGAGAGCCCTGCATGGCTAGTGATGCCTGATCTGGGCAGAGCAGGATGGCAGCGATACCCGTGCCCAGGATCACACAGCCTGTGAGGGGCAGAGCCAGGACTCAGAGCCAGACTGGGAGACCCCAAGTCTGCACACTTCAGTTTGCCAAGATTTGAAGCTCCTTGAAGATTCTGGCTCCCACATTTTCAGAGGGCCTCCGTATCACCGACTGCAATATCGAAACACACAGCAGATGCCTACCAACTTCAATTCTTCTCATAAAAAGACAGCAAACTTCGTGTGCTGAGGCTACCTTTGTGCTTACTAGAATGTCGGCTCCACGAAGGCAGCATATCTTTCCCATTCTGTTCACCCTTTTCTCCCCAACACCTGATGACAGTGCCTGGCACACAGCGGGTGTTTGATAAACACTTGCGAAATAAGTGAGTGAATGAACATGCCAGGCGCCTTAGGAGCAATCACAGGCACCCTAGGACTGCGCCCTCCGAACAGCCATCCAGGATCTCAGGTACCCCTATACCCACTTTACAGACGGGAAAGCTGCAGCTCAGAGATTCTTTTCCCCAGAGAATTTGGAGATGTGGCAGCCAATTTCGAGATCTAGGATTGAAAATCAGCCCAGCCCAGCCCACCCCCAGTCCCACGCTCATCACCAGAAAACCTCCTCTTAAGACGGGACCGTAGAGTAAATCCCTTCCAAAGCCGGACTCACCTGCAGACAGGAATGGCAGGCACCAGCTGCTTGGGCCAGGTGGGCGGCACCAGCAAGATGGACTCGGGGGCCGAGTTCCGCCTCTCCTCCTGCTCGCAGGGGCCCAGGAACTCCACGGCCGGGAAGAGGTGCCGCGGCAGGCCGGCCTTGGGCGGGGCGGCGGACACCGGCGACGGGTCGGGGCTGGTCTTCCACATCTTGGGGGGGATCCCACAGGGCGTGTCGCCGGCGAGGCTGTTCAAGGCATCCATGAGGGCGGCAGGGCCGGCCGAGGGGGGGTACCCGGCGGGGGCGCCGTCGTCCCGGGGCTGCGGCGAGGGGCTCCGCGAGCGCTGGGGTGAGGCTCCGGGCAGCGGGGCAACCGAGGCCCCGGCGCACGAATGCCGCCGCTTGGTACCAGGCGACGAGGAGCGGGAGGCCGGACGGGGCACGGGCGAGTGGCGGCCCAGGCAGCTGTCCTCAGCGAGGCCGGTTCGAGGTGACATTATTGGCGAGGTTCTGGGGGAATAATGAGCAGGGATGTTTTGAAACTGGGGACACAGGTCGTCGGGCCCGCCGTTGTTGGGCGAGACGCAGGGCGAGGTGTAGGGGGAGAAGGTGTCGGAAATGAAGCTGGCAGAGGAGCCGCTGCTAGCGGGGCTCAAGCAAAGCGGCTCGCGGTACCCCTCGAAGCCGGGCACGGGCAGCGTGAACCTCGGGCTGGCCGCCACCCCCGGCGGGGGCGGCTGCTCGCCCAGGAGGCCAATGTCTCTCACGCGGAAGGGCCCCCCTGCCTGTATCAGTTCGTGGGACGGAGTGATCTCGATCCGAGGGCTCAGGCCCGAGGCCCCCGGTGGCTTGGCCGGGCTCAGAAAGTTCTGGGGCCCCACCCTATCCGGCTCTCGCAGCCGGCCGGGGGGCTCGCCAGAGAGAAGGGGGCTGTATGGCTTGAGGCCATAGTCCAGGACAGCATCGGGGTAGAGTCCGGAGGGTGGGCTGGCCACCTTACGTGCACCCGGTTCTTCTGGAAAGAGAAGGAGGGAAGGAGGGGTCTTTTTAAGCCTCTAAAACAAACTCCCGATGCACAGCAATCACAGGTTGGGTTTTGCCTCCTGTTTTCTTTTTTTTTAATCCCCATCACGCCAAACCCCAAAGCTAGAGCCTTCTCTCACAGAAGGAAATTGAGGCAACTTGATCCCAGACTCCCTGAACAGAGACCAAAGCCGGGAGGGTTTAGCGCAGCAGCACAGCTGGCCGGAGCCACGCAGCCTCAGCCAGAGACCTGGCCGGCTGGCCGCCGGAGGCTTTCAAACTTCTGTCCCTTCGAGGAGGTGCCCTTTTATTTCACAATTCAGCTCACACCATCATACTCACTGGCAACTGAAACAAAAGCTTCCCCAAACAATACTTACCCCGATGCACTCTTATCTATCCTCCTGTCTGGGGTTACTTTGTTTAAATGCTGGTCATAACTCATTAAACAGATTTCCTGTCCCATAGGTGGGTCGTGACCCACAGTTCGAAAAACACTGACTGAGGCCTGTCTGATCATCCTACTCTTGTGATACAGTGACAGGAATGCAAGGGGGTGGCCACACCAGCTGTGGAGGCTGTGGAGCCCTCTCCGGGCTCAAATCCTAGATGTTTGTGCCCACGTGTAAAAAGCGGCTTCATTTCCAGCCCAGACTCCTGAGCCGTGTCTCATCTCATGCCATTTTACAGATGAGGAAACTGAGGTCCAGGGAGGGGAAGGGAGTCACCCAAATACAGAATGAACAGGACTGGAAATTCCACAGATGAGCTACTCGGCCCCGAAAGACAGCCATTATACAGAGCTCCCAAACTAGTAAAATCAGTGGATCCACAGTGATCAGACTTTTTCTTTAATCGTGGCTGCCTAACTCAGGTTTCTGCTGCCACCTCGGAAGAACCCAGGGCTGGAGGGTGAAATTAGTGAGGGAACTGCTGTTTGTTTGAGTCAACAGAGACCTGCCTCCCAACACACACACACACACACACACACTCTCTCTCTCTCTCTCCCTCTCTCCTCTCATGCCCTTAGGTCCAATCCATCAGCTAAGTCTGACTCCTCTATTAAAACAGAAACTGAGCCAGGTGCCCCCTCCCTGGTCTCCCCATCTCTACACTCGCCCTCTCTGGTCTGCTCTCCACGCAGCCGTCTATTGAAAGGTCCACTGTAAAGTGAAATCCAGCTTAAAGGCTGTCCCCGAGATGTCCCCAGGCCAGCCCTCAGCAGGGGCAGGCCCCAGCCTGTCTCCCACCCCGCCTCCCCAGGCCGACCCAGCACCAGCCCTGCCGACGTCGTCCGCCATTCTTCAGGCAGCTCCTGCTGTGGAGTTCCTTCTCCCTGGAAACTCTCCCCGACCTCCACCTGGCTGCTGCCCTTCACCCGCCTGCTCAGTCCGCAGCTCCTGTGACCAGCCCATCAAAAAGATCATTCCCAACCCCGTTTCCCAGCCACCTTTTCTCCACTAACCCCTGTTAGCAGCTCATGTCACATCAGATCTTATCTGTTTAGAGAATCGCATCCTGCTAAGGGGCAGGCGAACTCCAGCCCATGGACCGAAGCTGGTTGCGTGTGTCCATAAAGCTTTATTGGAACAAAGCCACCCCTGTTTGTTCACGCGGAGCCCGTGGCTGGCTTTTGCGCTGTCACGGCAGGATTGGCGGCTATGACGGGGATGCCCCTCCTCCCCTGTGCCCTCTGGGCCGGCCACCCTGGAGAAGTGCTATCTGGTTTAGCTGAGCTCATCTTACAGGGTTCGGGTGGTGCCCCTCCTCAGGTGGGAGCCCAGAAATGACTTTCCACAGCTCCCGGGGTGAGGATAACCTACTAGCCGGCCAGGCGGAGCCTCTGCCTGCCTCTCCAGCCTCTCCTCTCTCTCTGGACTCTGGCCAAGCTGGTTGTTCTTCTCAAAAAGTGCCAAGCTCTTTTCTGCCTCAGGACCTTTGCACTTGCTGTTCTCTTGGCTCAGCAGCTCCTTCCCCAACTCCATCCAGCCCTCTTTCTCTCGCTCCTTCACTGGAGCTTTGCTAAAGTGTCACACACTCCCGAAAGTCTTTCTGACCTTCTTGATGAGATCAGACCCCACGCACACTTCCCTGCTCTGCTCCACTGCACCCCTCACAATTCTAATTCAGTAATTCTCCAGGTACTTGTTTATAATGTCAGCCTCTCCCCCAGCTCCCAGCCCCCACTGGACCCCTAACGCCTGGACAGGATCGCCCACAAAGCAGGCCCTCCAAAAATATTGTCAGTCGGCTGAATAAATGAATAAAGCACAAAATATTTAAACTGCTACTCAAAGATGCTAACATGCAAACCAAAAGGTAGACAGACAGAACCTCAGGAGGGGGTGATTTGGTAGTATCAAAATTCCAAACACATGTACACTTGAAACCACGCGACGGCACTTTCAGAAATCTCTCCTACAGGTACTCTCCTTGTGCAATGTGACGTGTTCATAAGTCCAATTAGTGCAGCCCTGTTCTTAATCCCCCCGAACTGGAAGTAACCTTCTGTCCATTGGCTGGGGATGGGTTAAATTCTGTCATTCATACAGTGAGATATAATGCAGCTATAAAAGGGTGGAAAAGGTTCTTTTTGCATTGATATATAATAACCACCAGATAGTGTTAAAGATGCGCACAGTACGCGTAAGACAGAAAAGGAGGGGGAGTGTGTGTACACACACAAAGCCGATGCCTGCAGGGGCTTTTCTCCTGAAGTCTCAGGCAACAGGGACCTCTCCTCCAAGGAGTACTAAGTATTCATAATGAGGGGCAGAGGCAGAAAGGAGACTCTGATCTCTGTATTATGGTGAGAGTAGAAATACAATTTTCAAAAGACATGTTTTATTTCGTTCCAAGGGGAGCAGGGTGACGTGAGATGATCTCGAGTAGTGACGCCGGGTTTGGAAAGCAGGGAATTGAGTTCCGGTCATTCTCTGCCACTAACTAGCCGTGTGACCTTGGAATAGTCCCCCACCCTCTCTAGGTCTCAACCTCCTCATTTGGAACAGGACAATATTAAACCCAGCCTGTCTCTTGGCTGCTTCTGGCTCTGAAATCTTTTCATTTTTCTAGCTAGAGTCTGTAGGGTCTAAGATTCTTGTAAAGCTGCAGTTCATCATCAACTTGCATTTGGGCCTGCAAACAAACACACACACACACACACACACACACACACACACACACACACATTCCCCTTCCTGAGGGGTAAGAGAGCATAGATTTTTAATCTAGGAAGAGATCCAGGTCAAATCCACATTTGACAACAGTCTGCAAAAGAAAAACACAGAAAGCCTCTTAGCAAAAATTCCAGTCTTATCAGAAAAACCGAGCTACCTCTTAGCAGAAACACCCTTCTCAGGCTGATGTGAAAGTCACAGAAAACTTAAAAACACACATCACTCACACTCTTGGGCAGCAATGAAAAACAGAAAGGCCAGTTTCTGCTGAGCAAAAGCATTTAAAGCATTTACATTGGTTTTAATTAATCCAAGCAGTAGAGTGTCTTTCTTTTCTCTCCCCAGGATTTTGAAAGTTTACCCACCAGCAAGGAATATGGAGGTAATTTATAATTATTTAACTCTCAGTCTCCTGGGCATTTGACAGTAGTGCTCACAGACAAAAGGCTCATCGTTCAGCTGTTTCTTTAGGTAGCTAGGGTTCTTCGCTGTGTCTCTGTAAACAGCTGCCACCCTTGCAGACAGCTCCCTCGCAGCCCGCGCCATGCCCACACAGCCCTGGGCCAAGTTTGTTTCATGTCAGAAGCACCCGATTCTCTCAGAAGGGTTTCCAAAGAGCTTGCTTTTCTTACCACTTGCATGATCTTTGCTATATTCATGTACCACCAGTGAATATTATTTACTTAATATTTCTATTTAAATTCATTCGCATATGACTTTTTTTTTAAGGAAACTTTACACTGCTGCCACAAATGGAAAATCAGTGTCACCTCCATAAATAGAAGGGAGGGTAAAAATACAATCAAAATAAAAGTTACTAAATTCAAGCGAGACACCGTTGCTAGCCCAAGGCACCCAGCCTCAGGCCCACTTTTTTTTCCTCCTCGATGCTCATTTTTTATAAGTAAGGCATCATTTCTACATACAGATTTTGAGAGTAGAGTTCCATGAGTTTTGCCCAATGTTCCATGCCCTGGTAGCCATCACCACAATCAAGATGTAGGACATTTCCACGATCCCAGAAAGTCTACATTTTTTCAAAGCTGGAAGTGGGAGGAGGAAATGGCAAACGTCAGGAAAGAAAGGCGTTAAAGATACAATGACACCTGATGGAGGCCTCACTCCTTATAAGGAGATTAGAGGGAAGCAGTTTTGCCAATGGCACCCCACTCCAGTACTCTTGCCTGGAAAATCCCATGGACGGAGGAGCCTGGTAGGCTGCAGTCCATGGGGTCGCTAGGTCGGACATGACTGAGCGACTTCACTTTCACTTTTCACTTTCATGCATTGGAGAAGGAAATGGCAACCCACTCCAGTGTTCTTGCCTGGAGAATCCCGGGGACGGGGGAGCCTGGTGGGCTGCTGTCTATGGGGTCGCACAGAGTCGGACACGACTGAAGTGACATAGCAGTAGCAGTAGCTTTGCCAAGAGGATGGCCCTCTTATGTAATGTGCCCATAGGAGAGCATAAAACCACCCCACGTGCCGTGGGAGGCACCTGGCCCACACTCCATGCGTCAGTGTTCAGAGAGAGAGGATGGAGCAGAGATAGGGGATTCAGAGGTTGTTGCTCTAGGTCCTCTGTGCTTCCATGCCTTTGCACGTGCTATGCCCGTAGCTCAGAACACCCTTCCATACCTCCTGTCCTCACTTCTCCTAGAAAGCCACTCTTTGTTCATTAAGATTTCACTTGGGCCACCTCCTCCTGACAGCCTTCCCTGATTTTCCCTAGGCTGGCTCAGACACTACAGACTCTGCAGTGTTGCCAGAACTTACAGAGTCATGTAAGGAAGTCTATCAAGTACAGATTCACTTCTGTCTCCCTACTAGACTGTGAGCTTTCTGAAGACAGGTTAAGGTCAATGATAATAGTAACAGTAATGACAGCAGCAGCAGCTAACATTTATTGAGAATTTATATGGCAGGCTCTGATATAAGTACATTACAGGTAGTCCATTCCTTAATTCTCACAACCTGTGAGATGGACGCTGTTTACTCCCCTTTTACAGATAAGATAACTGGGTTCAAACAGGTGAATTAACTTGCCTGAGGTCTTGCAACTTGAATCCAGCAGACCTGAGACCAGGGATTCTCAACCTCAGGACTACTGACATTTAAGTGAAGTGAAAGTCGCTCAGTTGTGTCTGACTCTTTGCAACCCCATGGACTATACAGTCCATGGACTTCTCCAGGCCAGAATACTGACATTTGGGGCTAGAAAATTCCTTGCTGTGGAGGCTCCAGGATGTTTAGCAGCATGCTGGCCTCCTCCCACCAGACGTCTGTAGCATCCCCAGTCCTTGCCCAGTTTGAACAAGCAGAAGCATCCCAGGCTTGCCAAACTTCTCCTGCCAGGCAGAATCACCTCCAGCTGGGAACCCCTGCTCCAGGCCCGACTGCTCCGGGGCCTCCCCCCGGGGCCTGCACACGGCCAAGGCCCCAAACACTGCTGGGAACATCAGCCCATGAGTCACACCTGAACTGACTCAGAAATGAGACGTCGGCTCCCTGTGAGCCCTGGCAGGTAAACCGCTTCTGCAACAGACGTCCGAGAGTCCACATCACCACCGCCCTCCATTTCCATCAGGCTCTCAGGGGCTCACCCCACATCCAGGCCCCAAGAACGTCTGGGGAGACCTCTGGCCACTCTCTGGAACCGGAAGACAAGAAGGCTGGGGCAGCCACTCCAGCCCCACCGCAGCAGGGCTTCTGCATGGAGATCCGGGTCTCGGTCAATATACGGTGTTAGAGGCCCCCCGTTCCACAGCCTTGCACCCCGGCTGTGTGACCTGGAGTCCTAAGTCCTTGTGCATAATACGGGGCAGAGGGTGGTGACAATACCCACCTGACATTTCATCTCATGCACATGAAACTCAAAACACACAGAATAAACAATAAATAAGGCCTTTGGGTATATTAGTATTATCATTATGGAGATTATCATTTAAGTTGGAAATTCTACCCTTTCTCTGCTTTCATCTGGCCTCCCTGGTGGCTCAGATGGTAAAGGATCTGCCCGCAATGCAGGGGACCTGGTTTGATCCCTGGGTCCGGAAGATCCCCTGGAGAAGGGAATTGCAACCCACTCCTGTATCCTGGCGAATTCCACGGACAGAGGAGCCTCGTGGGCTATAGTCCCTGGGGTCACAACGAGTCAGACAGGACCGAGTGACTAACACTTTCTGTTTTCATTCCCTTATTTTACAACTTAAAGCGTGACACACCGGGCCCTCCCAGGGACTTCTTTTAAAAAAGAAAAAGGGAAGAAACCTTTATAAAAATAAAATGGATCGGTCAGCACTTTGAATTCTCTTTTTCTGCTAGTCTTCAGAAAATATGTGGAGTAGATAAAGAATACCTCCGACACTCCTTCCGTTCCACGCTTTGCCCTTCTTCTGGGCTACCTGGGAGCTGATCAACTAACTCTTACTAAAGTGTTAGTGAAACACCAAGTTCCATGGACATGAGTCTGAGCAAGCTCCAGGAGACGGTGAAGGACAGGGAGGCCTGGTGTGCTACAGTCCATGGGGTTGCAAAGAGCCGGACACAACTGAGGGACTGAGCAGCACGGGTAACTGCAGCAACAAGAATGATCCTCCGTAACGCATCTCTGCTCTTTGCTTTATACCAAGAAGCACTCTGTACGTATTTGACATACACTAGCATTTGTCTTACGAGAACTCTTCGAAGCAAGTGATAGTGTCCTCATTTTCTAAATGGGGAAAGTGAGGCTCAGAGAGGGTGATTAATTTGCCCAAGATCACACAGCTGCTAAGTGGGAAAACCAGCTTTGGTCTCAGGCAGCCCAGCTCCTCCACCCCCGTGACTCACAAAAGGGAATATTTCCTGGATCGTGACGCCTTCACCCCAACACAGAAACCTGACTTGTCCCCCGGAAAGAAACTGCTCCGGAGCCCCACGAGGAGGTAGGCTGCCCTAGACAACGGGAGACACAGATTCCTTTCTTCTGGAATACTCATAATCCCTCCGTGTGCCCCAGGATCGAGTCAACGATCATTTAAAAAGCTCGCTCAGGCCGCAAGGCGCCCTCTGCCAGCTCCTGCCCTCCTGTTGCTCACTCTCAAGGACACACGGCCAAGTCTGAGACTGCCGCCAGCGCCAGCCCACCGGCCAACAGGTCGCTTTTGAAAGAAGGAACAGCGAGAGAACATCTCTCCGCCGAGGACGGCAAGCTGGTGGAATTTTCAGGAAGCAGAATAGAATGACCAAAATAGAAAGCCAGCTCAGGAAGCTCCAGGAGGCGTCTGTCCTCAGGAGGGGGAGGGGCCGCGCGAGCCGGGGCGCTTGGGGGAGCCCGGATCCCGCCCGCAGGCCGGACGCCCCTCGGGCCGGCGGCCGGGCCCCAGAGCCGCGGTCGACCCCTGTCTGAAGCGACAGACCCACCGCTCACACCCCGAGGTGGTGAGAGGCCCGGGCCCTAGGTTTGAGACATCACAGTCTGTTGCCATGGCAACAGTGTGAAGCTGCCACAACCTGGCAGCCCGCACGCACGTGCAGCAAGAGGGTGGGGAGAAGCGGGAGGGAGGGGGTTCCGGGGCTCCCGCCCCTCCCCTCCATCCCTCCGCTCTCATAAGCCCCTGTGTGTTCTGGGCTGCGGGAAACGCCAAGAGGAGCCGAAGCTGGATGGACTTCGCATCCGGCGGCTTGCACCACCTATAGGAAAGACCTTCTTTGAAAAGTTACAGATTGCGCTTTGAGGAACACATTCAGCGCTTAGCAAACTTTCCAACGGGCCCCCCATGCCCCTATGGCCCCCAGCAGACACACATGCAGGCGGTAATTGGATGCCCGATCAATGAATCGTGTGTGTTACTGATGACGGGGAGAATCAGGTGGTCACACCCTTCATTCAGAGATGACACACACAGACGCAGGGCGTGAGAGGTGAGAAATTCCATCCAGCTAAGTCAGGTCCAGAGATGCCAGCAAAGGAAAGAAGGCAGTTTACCATCCTGTCTCGCTCAACGTGGAGCCACTGGAAAAAGCCACCGTGACGGCCGTGCTCTCTGCTGACCCTGCCCCGGCTAAGCCGGCTGTCTACCTGCAGCAGACAGGACAGACAGGAGCGCTGGGTCCTGCCTCCCGGGCAGCCTGCCATGAGGCCAGGCGCCTGAGACCCAGGACCCAGGACAGTGTGTGAGCTCCAAGTCTTACAGACGGGCTACTGGCATGGCTGTCTGCAAATACACACGCCCCCGCGTGTCTTCCTTCTGGAGAGAAGTGGAGAGATGTGTGGGATCTGCAAGCCTCAAGTTCAGCTTCCGGATGGGAGGGCAGGGCCCAGGCATCTGATAGACATGAAACCCCACCTCATCTTCAAACTGGGATGGAAAGAACCGGGTGGAATCATTCCATGGGGCCCTCATGCTTTCAAGAACTTCAAAGACCTTCCCATCTTCCTTCATTCACTGCGCCTCAAGCTCTCCTGTGTACCACGTGGCTGACAAGCACCTGGAAGGCAGGTACCAGCGCTGCTCCTCCGCGCCACCGAGGGGGCCAGGGAAGCTGAGGCGGGTGGGGATTCAGCCCCAGTGACAAGAACAGTCAGGCCAGGGACTCCTTCTGGCGGTCTAGAAGACTCTGCCTTCCAGTGCAGGGGTGGGGCTTCCATCCCTGGTTGGGGAGCTGAGATCTCACGTGCCTCTCGGCATCCAAAACATAAAACAGAAGCAAGATTGTAACAAATTCAATAAAGGCTTTTAAGAAATGATCCACATCAAAAAAAAAAAAAGTCTTTTGAAAGAAACCAGGGGCAGGGCTGGGGTTCAAACTGAGACATCATTTAGATGCCGTAAGATATTAGAAGTACGCCTCGGTGCCTTTTTACAAATGTGCATCCACCTTTCAAGACACAGAACGCTTCAGTGCTGCTAATGGTTCCCTAGTGGCCCCACCCAGCCACTAGCCCTCACTCAGGGGGACCCACTCGCCTACCTTCCCTCACTGTGGCCTGGGCTTGCCTGCTGCGATCACGACATAAACGAAACCGTAGGGGGTGTACATGTACATGCTGTAAATCTCAACCTTATGTCTGAGATTTAACCACATTGTACAGTTATGGTTTCCTTTTCATGGCTGTGTAATAGTCCATCAGATGCCGCCATCAGACTTGGCTTATCCGGTCACTGTGCCACACTGCCTCCGTTTTTCAGGAAGACAGCCATCTGAGGTGGAATCTGTGCCTCAGAGAGGCCCTTCTCTAAGAGAAGACAGTCTCTCCCCATTTGTCGACTTCCCTGGTGGCTCAGAGGTTAAAGCTGCCGGACGCCCCTCGGGCCGGCGGCCGGGCCCCAGAGCCGCGGTCGACCCCTGTCTGAAGCGACAGACCCACCGCTCACACCCCGAGGTGGTGAGAGGCCCGGGCCCTAGGTTTGAGACATCACAGTCTGTTGCCATGGCAACAGTGTGAAGCTGCCACAACCTGGCAGCCCGCACGCACGTGCAGCAAGAGGGTGGGGAGAAGCGGGAGGGAGGGGGTTCCGGGGCTCCCGCCCCTCCCCTCCATCCCTCCGCTCTCATAAGCCCCTGTGTGTTCTGGGCTGCGGGAAACGCCAAGAGGAGCCGAAGCTGGATGGACTTCGCATCCGGCGGCTTGCACCACCTATAGGAAAGACCTTCTTTGAAAAGTTACAGATTGCGCTTTGAGGAACACATTCAGCGCTTAGCAAACTTTCCAACGGGCCCCCCATGCCCCTATGGCCCCCAGCAGACACACATGCAGGCGGTAATTGGATGCCCGATCAATGAATCGTGTGTGTTACTGATGACGGGGAGAATCAGGTGGTCACACCCTTCATTCAGAGATGACACACACAGACGCAGGGCGTGAGAGGTGAGAAATTCCATCCAGCTAAGTCAGGTCCAGAGATGCCAGCAAAGGAAAGAAGGCAGTTTACCATCCTGTCTCGCTCAACGTGGAGCCACTGGAAAAAGCCACCGTGACGGCCGTGCTCTCTGCTGACCCTGCCCCGGCTAAGCCGGCTGTCTACCTGCAGCAGACAGGACAGACAGGAGCGCTGGGTCCTGCCTCCCGGGCAGCCTGCCATGAGGCCAGGCGCCTGAGACCCAGGACCCAGGACAGTGTGTGAGCTCCAAGTCTTACAGACGGGCTACTGGCATGGCTGTCTGCAAATACACACGCCCCCGCGTGTCTTCCTTCTGGAGAGAAGTGGAGAGATGTGTGGGATCTGCAAGCCTCAAGTTCAGCTTCCGGATGGGAGGGCAGGGCCCAGGCATCTGATAGACATGAAACCCCACCTCATCTTCAAACTGGGATGGAAAGAACCGGGTGGAATCATTCCATGGGGCCCTCATGCTTTCAAGAACTTCAAAGACCTTCCCATCTTCCTTCATTCACTGCGCCTCAAGCTCTCCTGTGTACCACGTGGCTGACAAGCACCTGGAAGGCAGGTACCAGCGCTGCTCCTCCGCGCCACCGAGGGGGCCAGGGAAGCTGAGGCGGGTGGGGATTCAGCCCCAGTGACAAGAACAGTCAGGCCAGGGACTCCTTCTGGCGGTCTAGAAGACTCTGCCTTCCAGTGCAGGGGTGGGGCTTCCATCCCTGGTTGGGGAGCTGAGATCTCACGTGCCTCTCGGCATCCAAAACATAAAACAGAAGCAAGATTGTAACAAATTCAATAAAGGCTTTTAAGAAATGATCCACATCAAAAAAAAAAAAAGTCTTTTGAAAGAAACCAGGGGCAGGGCTGGGGTTCAAACTGAGACATCATTTAGATGCCGTAAGATATTAGAAGTACGCCTCGGTGCCTTTTTACAAATGTGCATCCACCTTTCAAGACACAGAACGCTTCAGTGCTGCTAATGGTTCCCTAGTGGCCCCACCCAGCCACTAGCCCTCACTCAGGGGGACCCACTCGCCTACCTTCCCTCACTGTGGCCTGGGCTTGCCTGCTGCGATCACGACATAAACGAAACCGTAGGGGGTGTACATGTACATGCTGTAAATCTCAACCTTATGTCTGAGATTTAACCACATTGTACAGTTATGGTTTCCTTTTCATGGCTGTGTAATAGTCCATCAGATGCCGCCATCAGACTTGGCTTATCCGGTCACTGTGCCACACTGCCTCCGTTTTTCAGGAAGACAGCCATCTGAGGTGGAATCTGTGCCTCAGAGAGGCCCTTCTCTAAGAGAAGACAGTCTCTCCCCATTTGTCGACTTCCCTGGTGGCTCAGAGGTTAAAGCGTCTGCCTCCAATGCGGGAGACCCGGGTTCGATCCCTGGGTTGGGAAGATCCCCTGGAGAAGGAAATGGCAATCCACTCCAGTGTTCTTGCCTGGAGAATCCCATGGACGGAGAAGCCTAGTAGGTTACAGTCCACGGGGTCACAAAGAGTCGGACACGACTGAGCGACTTCACCTTCCTTCCCTTCCTTCCCCATTTGTCACATGGCACACAGCAGAGAGCGGGGCTCCAGCAACTTCCTTGCCAAAAGGAGAAGAAAAGATCTGGTCAGAAGAATCAACCAGAAACAGACCTCAGGTAATCCTCCCTCTGAAACAGGGTGCGTGTGGCTAACCCGCCTCTCTGCCAAGGCCCTGCCAACGAGACACGGGCAGGGGCCCGGCCGCCTTCTCTGCTTTGATTCCTCCAACTCGCTCAGCAAAGACCCCCTTCACCTTTATGCCAGTGCCTCCAAGAGCTGTGCCCCTCACTGAGCCCCGCAACCCCTGACACAGCGTGCAAAGCTGGTTTCCACCTTTCTTTTAGCCAACTTGAAATCCAAGTGCAAACTTCCCCTTGAAGACAGTGGGGCCCCTGGAAGCCCTGGCCAGGGGCAGAGACTTAAAATTAATGCCTGATTGACAGATGGCTTCTTTATTTACACTCTGTGCCTCCAAGAGCTGTGCCCCTCACTGAGCCCCGCAACCCCTGACACAGCGTGCAAAGCTGGTTTCCACCTTTCTTTTAGCCAACTTGAAATCCAAGTGCAAACTTCCCCTTGAAGACAGTGGGGCCCCTGGAAGCCCTGGCCAGGGGCAGAGACTTAAAATTAATGCCTGATTGACAGATGGCTTCTTTATTTACACTCATTGCCAGGAGCTTTCACTTCAGTGCCCTGTCCCCGGGGGCGGGTACACTTCATCAGAGGCTCCTGCCAACCCCGGGCATTAATGACCTCCTCCTTTCTCCATGGCAACGGAGATGAGGTCACGGGTTGTGGATTTCACACCCAGAGCCCACCTTCTCAGGATCACGCAGGTAAACAGCCCCTTTCTGTGCTCTTTACAATACTTTTCGCAAGCACTACAGACGTCAAGACTCCCCCCACCCCGCCCCGCACTCATTTAACAGTCCACCTTTCTCAGCATGCCCAAGCAGGTTTGTTTTGATAAGGACTTTTATAAATCCTGAGCTTTTGCAGGCAACTTTCTTACCTTCAGAAAGCTCACTCAGGCGTGGCTCAATTAAAATTCACATAGAAGCACTGCCTTTTAGAAACGTATCTTAGTAACTGAAACAGGCCCAAGTGAGAAAATTCTTTTTTTTCTCAAAACCTGAGGTCAGGACACACAGATGGTCCCAAACGCCAGCTCAGGAGAAGCGATCTCTCTGCTCTTCCTGTAGCGTCCTCTCTACCTTGGATTTATTTCTCTGCAGAAGAAAACAGCACTCAAAGTCTACGGCACAGAACTTCAGATCTAAGTGCCAGTCTGTAAGAGATGCAAGTGGCAGAAGACGAAACACCACCACGGGGACACCGCTGGCAAAGCCCACCACACAGAGGCCAGTGCAAGAAAAACGGCCTGCTGCTTCAACAAAGGCAAGAAGACAGACTGGTGGGGATTTCTACAAAATAAGAGCCATCTGATGGCCGTGTCAATGACTTACAATGTGAGGCTCTCGTCTGGATCTTGGTTCAAACAAATTAACCATGAAAAGACACTTGTGAGACACGCAGTTAAGTTTAAACACTGGACATCTGAAATTAAATATGATGGCTTTGGGGGCTTCCCAGGTAGCTCAGCAGGTAAAGAACCCGCCTGCCAGTGCAGGAGACTTAAGAGACGTCAGGAAGATCTCCTGGAGGAGGGCATGACAACCCACTCCAGTACTCTTGCCTGGAGAACCCCATGGACAGAGGAGCCTGGTGGGCTACAGTCCATGGGGTCGCAAAGAGTAGGCCACGGCTGAGTCACTTAGCACGCAATACAGCTTTTTCGGTTTGGGAAAGGTATTGGATTTTTCTCAGGAGCCCTTATATTTGAGAGCTACATGCTAATCTATCTATTAATAAAATATTCTATCATCTGCAGTGGGATTTAAAGCAAGCAGAAGTGGAGATGCAGCGCACACACTGGGGTGGGGGGAACTAAGACCGGCCTTCAGTAGGTGACCATTGAACCTGGGTGCTGGGAACGCGCAGCTGACGGCGGCGCTGTCTCTACTTTTCCACATTTTGGACAAAGTTTCGGAACATGTCACAGGCCGTTCCTCTTGCTTTGGGGGAACGCGCCGCGGGCTTTCCTCCAGGTGGGAAAGTTGACGCAGCCCAGGAAGAGCCCCAGGGTGAGTCTTGCCTTCTTCCCTGAGCTCGGTTTGGGAACAATCAGTAAAACCCAACCTCGCACCAGCGCAGGGAAGCCGGGTCTGGCCGGAGCTCTGGGGCGCCTGTGGCTGTTTCCTGTGCTGGGGAGGGAGGGAGAGAGGAAGTCCCTTCGTGGGGGGAAGCCACAAGACATCCACCACGCTGCCCTTCCCAAGGCTGCCGCTTCCTGGCCCAGGCTCAGGGGTCCCAGCGCCGCGGGTGGGACACCTGAGAAGGCCCCGCCTCTCTGAGGAGCAGCCTCAGGGAACCTTGCAGCCTGAGAGTCTGGACAACTGAGAAGGCTTTTGCAGCCGGCCTAGTTCTGCGGCTGAGGCAGGGGCCCCGGGCAGGCTTTTCATCAGAAGTGATCCCTACAGAGGGCTGCCCCAGTGGCTCAGATGGTAAAGAATCCACCTGCCAATGCAAGAGGCGAGGGTTCGATCCCTGGGTCGGGAAGATCCCCTAGAGGAGAGCATGGCAACCCACTCCAGTATTCTCACCTGAGAAATCCCATGGACAGAGGAGCCTGGTGGGTTCCAGTCCATGGGATCGCAGAGAGTTGGACACAGGGAGCATGCATGCGGATCGCACGTAAGTTAGATATCACGCTATGATGCCAACTGAAGCCCCGCGGCCAGTGACTCATCTCCAAAAAGCATCTTCTCTTGAGGCTTAGGATTCCTCAAAGGCCAAGGCAGAGACTCTCCCCTCCAAGGACCCAATGCTCTCAAGAAGTTGGGTGAGCCAGATGGTTTCTCAGAGCCCACCACCCTGCTCCCAGCCTGCCGTCCGACCTTCACGCAGCCCCGCTGCCCACGCTCAATCACACTGCCTTGCGGGAACCTGCCATCACCACCCCCATTTCACAGATGAGAAAACACAAGCGGAGAGGATCAAAATCACCTGCCTGTAGGCAAACCACGAAGAAGGAATTATGCAACTTTTCATCCATTTATAAGGCAATGATTTATTGTGTGCTTGCTAGTGCCAGGAACTTCAACTTGGCCAAGGTCAAGCAAGTGAGAGACAACTAAGTCAGAATTTCAAGCCAGGATTTCCTGACTTCAGTCCTGTTGCCCTGGCTCATTAAGCCTATGGCTGTGGAGTTGTGGGGGACACGTGCCCCGGGAGGCATGCACAACAGTCCCCTGGGCTGTAGAAAGAAATACAGAAACAGCAGAACTCCAGGTTATACTCTGTCCTTCCCCACTTGGTTTTTGTTGCATATTTTATGAGTATAATCCCATTAGGAGAGCAGTGAACAGTCCACTGATAATTATATAGATATCAAAACATCATGGGTGAATGCACCCCATGTTGGCATTAAGGGTACCCAGGAAAGCTGGGGTCAGTGAGATTCAGGCTGAGCTGTAGTGCTGGGGACAGGGACTTAGGACCCCAGCTGCCTGGGCTCGAAGCCTGTCCTGCCATGTACTTCTCGTGACTCAGCAAAAGTGAACTGACCCCCAAGAATTCTGACTTCATGGGTCCTGGGTATGCCTGAAAGAATCTAGTCTGTAGCCAGGATTAAGGACCACTGGCCACAAATGCTACATTTCTCAAATGTATTCAATCCCATCATCTTACAGGACTAAAAAGCTTTGGGAGCCAACTCAAATAACACAGCATTAAGATTTTAAGAGCCTCTACTTCTGATCAAGGGCTTTCCTGGGAGGTCAGTGGTAAAGAATCCGCCTGCCAACCACAGGAGACACGGATTCTATCCCTGGGTTGGGAAGATCCCTTGGAGAAGGAAATGGCAATCCTCTCCAGTATCCTTGCCTGGGAAATCCCAGGGACAGAAGAGCCTGGAGGGCTACAGTCCCTGGGGTCACAAAGAGTCGGACACGACTGAGCAACTGAAACAGCTCCTGACCAAAAGCTGAGGGTGCCTTAAGAACAGACGGCCTTTAATTTGGAAGCTGGGATGACATGCGTTCAATAGTAAAGAATGATTCGGGCAACCTTCTCCCTAGTTCTTTCTCCTCCCTTGACAAGGCCCCTGCTCAACTCAGCCCTCATTTCACCTCTCCAGCTGCACCTGGAGACACTATTTGTACAAAGCAGGCTTATTAAGGCTTGTCCTTAACTCGACACAGACGGCAACGTCTCTGAATGTCACATGTGTTTAGCGAACTTGCTTGCTTAGAGTAGAGCTCTATTTTTAGTAAGCCCAAAAAAAAAAAAAAAAAAGCCCATGATACTATATATCAGCACCTCATCTGTCCCTATTTGTTTACCAGGCTGTGTCCCACATTGGCCTGGGGGCCAGACAAGGGCAAGACCACATTTCATTCATCTCTGTACTCCCACAGGGCCTGGCACAAAACCAGCATTCAGTGAGTGTTTGCTGAAAGAATGAGGCTTTAATTGTGCCCTGTGAATGGGCGGAGAGCAGGTGGCCCTGAGTTGAAGTGCAGGTGACATTGGAGAATGGGCTACAGCAGGGTCTGGGACTCTACCTGAAAATGGTATAAACGTGAGGCACCTGCAATGCAGGAGACCCGGGTTCGATTCCTGGGTCAGGAAGATCCGCTGGAGAAGGGATAGGCTACCCACTCCAGTATTCTTGGGCTTCCCTTGTGGCTCAGCTGGTAAAGAATCTGCCTACAATGCGGAAGACCTGAGTTCATCCCTGGGTTGGGAAGATCCCCAGAGAAGGGAAAGGCTACCGGCTCCAGTATTCTGTCCTGGAGAATCCCATGGGCTGTATAGTCCCTGGGTTCCCGAAGAGTCGGACACGACTGAGCACCTGGCACCCCAGGGTTTTCGGGTGCAGAAGGGACACGCACGCACAGCGTGCTCCTGCAGCACATGGGACCTGAGGCTTCATCAGCCTTTCAAAGGTCTGTGATCCAAAGAGTTTGAGGGTCAGCAGAACAAACTCTAAGCAATGGTCAGGAGTCCATTTTCCTTTCTGAAAGGTCAAAGTTAACGCCATATGCATCCACTCACCAGAGGAGGGACACGCCAGACTCACTGAGGCAGACTAGAAGCAAGCCCTCCCAACACGGCCCAGAGAAGATCGGGCACCCCTGGGGGTGACTGGGGATCCCCAGGTCCATCCGTCTTTCCCAGTGTATTACAAGTTGGAAGAAGAAAGAATGCATTGAATTCACAGGCACTTACAAAGAAATTAAACTTCTGATGTGTCTACCAACAGCCAGCACGCCTCTCCCCTCCAAGGTGGGCTCATAGCCCTAGCCAGGACTACCATAGCCCTGTCTGCGTTCTTTCTATTACTATGTATTTAGCTCTTTCCCTCAAAAGAAAATAAGAGTTTACTTTGCATGCCTCTAAGCAAATAAATCCGAAGACTCAGAAAGGTGAAGTGGATGATTTCCTAGGAAGATAAAGCTTACCAAACTGGGTCTAGTCAAAATAGAAAATGGATACAGCCCAGTTCCCATAGACACAATCGAGAAAGTTATCACAAAACAAGACCATAAAAAGGCACCAGGTCCAGGTGGCTTCACAGGGGAATCCTATCACAGCGTGAGAAACTGGATAGTCCCAATAATACACACATTGTTCCTGAACATAGAGAAGGAAAGACATTTACACTTGCCAGTGCACCAAAAAGGCATTACAAATATCACTCATGGCTTAATTGCTAAGCCATGTCCGACTCTTGCAATGCCATGGACTATAGCCTGCCAGGCTTCTCCATCCGTGAGATTTACCAGACAAGAATACTGGAGTCAGTTGCCGTTTCCTTCTCCAGGGGATCTTCCCTGATCCACGGATCAAACCCAGGTCTCCTGCATTGCAGGCAGATTCTTTACTGGCCACCAGGTGAACACTGCTAAAAGAAATCTTAAAAAAATATTATCCAGTAGATGCCAGGCCCACCACCATGAGAAAATAATACACAGTGACCAAGTGGGGTTAATACCAGGAATGTTTCAATATTAGGAAATCTATTAATATAAATGATCTTAGAATAAAATATTTTTCCATAGATGCTAAAAAGTCTGTTCAGTTCAGTCGCTCAGTCGTGTCTGACTCTTTGCGACCCCATGAATTGCAGCATGCCAGGCCTCCCTGTCCATCACCAACTCCCAGAGTTCACTCAGACTCACATCCATCAAGTCAGTGATGCTATCCAGCCATCTCATCCTCTGTCATCCCCTTCTCCTAACTCAACTCCCATTCCTAATCAAAACTCTCATGAAAATAGAAATGGATGGATACTTCCCTAACATAAATACATATGCCTCAATTCTAAAGCTAACACTGAAGATTCTCCTGCCTGGGTCAGGAACAAGGCAAGGATGCCTACTTTCCACTACCATGTAGATGCTACTGGAGGCATCAGTTGATGCAATTAGACAAGAAAAACAATTAGAGACACTAACTGATTGAGGGCAGGGACTGATTGAGGGTACTGACTGACTGAGGGCAGGGCATTTTCTGTTACATCCCCAGATCTAACACCATAGGAGCTCAATAGTTAGATGGATGAGTAAGTGAACAATGACTCACATGAACTGAGCACCTCTATTAACGAAATCAAAGGTTTAAAAAAAAAGCTAGGGACAAATCACACTGTGTTAACTGATTTGAATGTGTTAAGCCATTCAAGGCAGACAGTCCTATGAGGTAAGGACTATCAGTCAGTCAAGTGACAGCTGAGCAAACAGAGGTCCAGAGAGAGTAAATGACTCACCCAAGATCATCGTGTCAGTAATGTTTTAAACTCCAGTCTTGCATGGTGCCAGGCCCCTAACTGCTTTGTGCATGTCTCTCATCAAGTGAGGGGCCGAGAAATTCACACAGTAGATCAGAAAGCGGGCTCCGGAGCAGGACGGCCAGGTGCACATTTCAGCTCTGCCGTGCACCAGCTCTGCTTTCTGGGGAAAGTTCTTCACCTTTCTGTGCCTCATCAACCCCCTCTACAAAGCGAAGGTGACAACCTTCTATGAAGAGTGTACCTTCTATGGTCAGAGGGGTACTACACGTGCTAATCACAGCTGCCACAAGCTCAGGTTCCACCAAATAAGCATCTGACTTCCCTCAACTCCCTGTGTGCCGTCACCAGCTCCTGACAATGTCTGTCCCAGGGGCAGTTCTCTTCCTTCCTTGGTCTTTTGCCAAGCCCATTGCCCAGAGTAAGAGAACACCTCACGTGTATCACCAACATAGTGTCATGTGAGACAAAGCCCATCAGTAAGACACGGGCTAGTGTTGACCCTCAGGCAGTTCCATCACGCGGAAGCAGAGAAAAGTGCCTGCTATTAACATCTGGGTGAGCCTGAGCCCGACCCACATCTGGAACAGCTCGCTTCAGCCTCTCAAAGCTCGCGACATCCCTTCTCTTCCTGAGCCATGACGTTTCTGTCCTGGTGCCTTCCCAGCAAGGCGTGATTACAGACTCCAGAGCATAATTCCTCATCCTTAAGTTGGGCTGCACGTTTGGCAAGGAGTAACTTTATGGTGGAGGAACCTGCCAAAGGTTACCTCGGCCAGGTGATCTAGGCTATCATCAGTAATGATAAATCATGTTGATGGTAGGTACCCATGATATGACGTGATGGAAATGGTCACTTTCCCTCTAAGGTCTTCCTCCCCCAAAACCCACAGCCCTGTCTAACCATGAGAAAAACATAAGACCCCACTGAAAGGACATTCTACAATGTACCTAGTCAGTATTCCTCAAAACTGTCAAGCTCATTAAAAAAGGGGAGGGGGACAATCTGAACAAAGTATGGAGTTAGTTTCATAAAACTGTATCATAATATTGGCTCACTAATTACAACAAATGCATCCTGCTAATGAAGGATATTCCTCCTACGGGGAGCTGGGTGCTCAGTATACAAGAGCTTGCTGTATGTACTCTCTTTACAATTTTTCTATAAATTTAAGACTGTTTCCAAAAATAAAGTTTATTTTTTTTAAAGATAGATTCTGAGGCCTTCACCGTGGTCATTTAGACACCCATCTGGCGGCCACCAAGCACCCCTTTGCCAAGAAAAACTATAAAAAGCACCTCCCATCAGATTTGGCTTGGAAACTATTTCCCCGGAAATCTCCCTGCTGCGGGAAAAAAAAAAATCCGTTGATTGTGAATCTTGGAGGGGTGTAAGTATTCCCTCCAAACATGACTTTAATCTTAACGAAGAGCAAGACCACGGATGCTAGAGGGATCGTTTGCAGATTCTTAATTGTATCTTTTCAAAGCAAAGGATTGCCTCCAGATTGCAACTCAAGAAGACTGGTTTCTTTGGCTGGCTAATTATTTCCATCTCCAGCCAAAATAGAGAATAGTTACTAACTACCATCTTTACTTGGTGTCGGATCGAAGGGCATCTCTGAAGTCAAAGCAAGCCCCTCACCTAAGGAGTTTCACCTGAAGACGCTGCGGAGGGAAAGTTGAAACTTCTTTGCCTCACACAGCATCTCTGGGAAACAGCAAACTCAGGAGAGTCCGGAAAGGGCCTCCTACACACACCAGCCAGCACAACCCCTTCCTGCTCCCCTGAAGCAGCCAAGCCCAAGTGCATCTGGAAGTCACCAACAGGCCTGCCCCCAAGGCTTCAGCAAGCACCGGCTGGGCTAGGCTGTCAAAATCAGGAAGCCTGGTTGGGTTCTTCTGTTTTTCTTCCAAGACAACCTGCTAACCAGAAAAATACAGTGAGGCTGGGTGTGCGACCGCCTCCTCTGACCAAGGCTCCTGTTAAGCACGTGAAATGACGGCCCAGCGCGGGGAAATCCCCGGCCCCCAGCGCAGAGCGCACTTGCAGTAGGGACTGACAGGTCGCTGAGGCAGGAATAAGCCTGCACCTTCCTGAAACCACAGGCGGGCACCCTCCAAGCCCCCCCAGTCTGGATGCCTGTGGGGCGGGGCGGGGGGGGGGGGTGCCCACTTAATAAAGCTCAGCCTGAAGCATGTGAGGTGATGTGCAAACGGCAGCGGCAGAACGCAGGGAGGAAATGGGCCAGCCGCCTAAGATGAGGGCAAACCACCCCCTTGCATTAGATACAGACAACCTCTTCCTTAGCGTCAGCGCAAAGTCCCCAACAACGGCTCGCGCACAGTGGGGCTCAGAGGTGGGTGGATCCGCTTCGCCAGCCCTCTTTTTGCACGAGTCCCGGGCGAAAAACTCCATCGTTTGGCTTCCTCACCTCCTCCCTCCAAAGGCAAAACTCATAGCTTCCACCGCACACTGCTGACCAGCAGCGGGCAAGAGACCAGCTGAGACCCCCGCTCCCTATGGCTTCACTACCAGGGACCCTCGGGGAGAAGTACCTGGAAACTGGGACCCCACCAGGCAGAGTGAGCCTAGTGCCCTCTAAAGGCGGCTCCAGTCTCCGACGGCTCCCGCCCTCCCTCTCACCTGGGGAGAGGCACCCCCTCCCCAAGTTCAGGCCCCCCATGAAATGTGACGCGTGGGGCAAAGGGGCCCCACCCGGGGCACTGCCCAGGCCCCAGCCCCAGCCCAGGCTCGGGGGCCAGGCCGGGGCGAGCCTCCACCGACCTTCGATAGGATTCAAATAGTCATAATCGAAGAGGATGGAGAAGTCGAACTCGTCTTGGGGGCTGCCCCCAGGCTCGTGGCCCGGGGCGTCCCCGCCGTCGGGGTCGGGCTGCGGCTCCGGGGCGTCCATGGCGCGCGGAGGGGCGGGCGGGCGGCGGGCCGGGGTCGGAGGCGGGCTCGGTGCACTCCCGGGCCCCTCGCCGGCGAGGGCGAAGGGAGCAGGAAGCGGGGCGGAGAGGCGGGCGGAGCGGCGGGGTCACTGTCCTCCCGGGGACACACGCGGGGTCCGGGGATGGCGCGCCCGGGGGAGCTGAGCGGCGGCGGCGCGCGCTTCCTGCTCCGGAGGCACCTGTTGCAGCCCGGGGAGGGGAGGCGGGGACAGCGCGGCCCGGCCGGCGGGGCGGGGCGACACCCCGGGACCGGGAGGGCGGGGACGGCCGGGAGGAAGCAGGCCGCCCTGGTCCCGGCCGCACCGCCCGGCGCCGCGCGTAGCCACCCGCCAGGCGCTCGGGCGCGGCCGCCGCTCCCGCCCTCCCGGCCTAAGCGCTGCGCCCCTGCCGGACCCAGGATCCGGATGAGAAAGCCACTTGTCTTTTTGCCCTGGGTGACCGGCTGACACCAACAAGGTGGGGGGCGGGGAGGGCAGTGCACCCACTGCCTTCTCTTGCAGACCTGAGCCTCTGTGAGCCCGCAGCTGTGGCTCGATTGCCACCTCCATCAGTCACATCCAGGACTTGGCGGAGAATCCCAGATACTGGCAAGGCGCAAGTCCTACCTGCCTTTCCATCTACACCTCTTGGCCACCTGACATCTCCAGGGACCAGCAGGCACCAGACACTCTCGCCCCGGGACGTTTAGGTCCTGGTGGGGGAAGAGTCAGGACCCAGATAACTCCAGAACAAAGAGCATCCCCCTGGGCTGTCCGGAGAGTGCTCACCAGAGATGTAGGGGAAAGGCTGGGGGCTGGGGCGGCTTTGGTCCCCTTAGCGGTCATGGGGCAAGGAGGGGCTCCGGCAAGATGGCATTCGGAGGAACCTGACTGCTGGGCAGACCTGGAGGAAGAGTGCTTCAACGGCGAGAACCAAATCCAAGAGAGGCAGAAGAAGCTCAGTGTGGCAGAGCAGGTCAGAGAGCAGTGCAGGTGGAAAGGGCAGCTGGGGACGAGTACACCTGGATGCTTGATCAAAACGCAGATCCCCAGGCCCTGCACTGGAGCTTGAGTATGTAAGTCTGGAGTAGAGGCTCAGAGATGTGCATTTTTAGGCAAGCATCCAAGGTGAAAGCTGGGAACAGGTACTCTTAGGGAACAACGCATAAGAACCAACTTCTAACACTCCCTCACCATAAAACACTTCCAAAGGTCTTGCACCACGTTAGCTCAAGTCAGAAAGCAGACTCACAGAGGTAAAGGAGACGCAACCAGCGGCCTCCACCTTTACAGCACATTGGCATCACCTGAGATGCTTTAAAAATGCCTGTTTCCAGGTTCCAATCCAAACCCATTGAAGGTGGTTTTTTTCTTTTTTTTTTTTTTTTAATGACGTCAGATAATTCTAAAGGGCGGCCAGGGCTGAGAATTACTGGATCAGAAAAGGAAGTGGGAGAGGTTCAGGGGTTCCCTGAGAGCCACAGCTTGACCTGAAATGGGGACTGACTCGAATCCTTCCCCACGTGCCAGAGGGATGGAGAAGATGCCCTCTTTCAGGGGAGCCGTCCCGGTTCCATTAAGGGATTCGTGGGAAGCTGTCAATCATTATGCATTCCCCAAACCTTTACTGGGCACCTGCTAGGTGCCAGGCACAACTACAGAACCCGGGGTGCAGCCGTTGGCAGGACCGGGTCTCTGCCATCCTCATCCTGTTTACGTCCTGTTGGTAAAGAGATACAGCAATGAACAGGGGTTACAAACTGCACTTAGACCAGTGACTCCTAACTCAACTTACACATTAGCCTCACCTGGAGAGCTGTTAAAAAAAATTCAAGAACCTGGGTCCTAGGAGGGGCCAGTTACAATCAGAATGTTTGAGACTCAGGCGTCAGTATTTTGTAAAAGCTCCCCAGATGCTTCCAGTATGTGGCCTGGGGTAAGAATCACTGGTTTAGACACAAACTCCATTCCAGGGTCCTGGGCCTGGATCCAAGACTCATGCATTTTCAGTCTTGGGAAGCTCTCTTTGATTGTCAGAACATTAAAAAAAAAAAAAATCCTCTTGTTTGTTTCTTAGGCATAAACACACATACACCAGGTGTATCCAGCAAGTATCCTAGAGGTGGCTGATAAATTTAGGTGGAGGAGGGGAGATGACCCAGGCTAGGACTACTGATAGGCCAAGCATCCAGAAGGCGGGGCCTTCCAAGTGGCAAAAGAATCTACCTGCCAATGCAGGAGACACAGGTTCGAACCCTGGGTGGGGAAGATCCCCTGGAGAAGGAAATAGCAGCCCACTCTAGTATTCTTGCCTGGAGAATCTCATGGACAGAGGAGCCTGGCGGGCTACAGCCCATGGGGTTTCAAAAGAGTCGGACACGACTGAGCGACTAAACAATACAATCCAGAAAGAGATGGAAGCTCTTGGGTCCCTGGGACAGGACTCAAAATCCAAAGCCTGAAATTTAGCCAGGGAAAATCAAAGGAACCAACCCGTCCTTGTGCTACAGACAAAGAGAGGCTCATGTCATCCTCACTGGTCCCTTTTCATCCCTCCAGCCATGATGATTAAATGCCTCTAATCTAGAGGACATCTGTTGATTCTGCCTACCTGGTGTCATTCCCCACTTCTTCTGATAACACCCCAGTGTGTTCCTTTGGGAAACTACTCTTGATGATGCAATTTTGGTAAAATTATCAGCCCGGTTGTCCCATACTACCCTGGCGAAAAAGTGTACAGATGACCCAGGCTTGGCCAATCAGAGCATTTTATCTCCATTAGCCTGTGAGATCACTCAGGCAGGGGTCATGGTTGATTCATTCACAGCTTTATGTACAATGGGTGTGTGGATATGCAGATAGATGAATGGATGGATGAGTGAATGTTTGGATGATGGATGGATGAAATGGAAGAGTGGATGGATGGGTGGGTGATGGATGGGTGGATGATGGATGGATGGATGGGTGGGTGGGAGAGTGAATGGATGGATGGATGAGGGGTGGATGATGGATGGATGGATGGGTGATGGGTGGGTGGGTGGAAGAGTGAATGGATGGATGATGATAGATGAGTGATGGATGGGTGGATGATGAATGGATGGATGATGGATGATGGATGAATGGGTGTGTGGGTGGAAGAGTGAGTGGATGGATGGATGATGGATGGGTGAATGGATGGATGGATAAAAGAGTCTGACTGTCCTTGTGTATATAAGATCCTTATATTTGTCTTTAAGGACCCTCCTCTCTGAGACTTAATCTGGCCATCCCATTATTTGGGCAAGAATCTAAATTCTTACCCCCAACTGACATCCTCTTGAGATAGCCAATAATAAGATGACATAATAAAGGTAAGATCACCTTCCGTTTGATAAACTGCCTTGTGAGAATGGTTCAGGACATGGCAACTAATACTCTCATTGCCTCAGTTGTTCCTCTGAACAGCAGAAATATTTTTAAGTTTCTAGAATCTGGAATCTGCACCAGATCAGAGCTCTTAAAGGGAAGGGGTTCAGACTAGGTCCTGACCCAGAACAGAGTTTCTGCTAGAGCACTGGGAAGTGAGAGCATTTTCTTCTCTAAAGGCCACTTTGAAGGTTTGGGCTTGGGTTGGGGGATGGCATATTTTCAATTCCAAAATAAATAATTTGTGCTGTTAGAAGCAAGGAGCATAATGCACGACCTTTATGCATTCAGAGGCCACTCCAGGAGTATGGGGTGGGATGCAGGCCTCGACGGCAGAGCTCTGTCAGCCTGCCCTCTGCCCCACTGCTGACCCTGTGGAGGCTCTGGCCTTTGAGCTTTCCTCCAGGCTCCCAACAAAAGTGCAGTGGGAGGTTAGTGAGGCCGCCGAGGGTCTGCAAATCCTAGCACACGTCTGATCCCGGCCCAGGATTTCAGCTCCACTCAAAAGCATTGACTCCAGCATATAATTACAAACTGAGACAAGGGCCGTGAAAGGGAAGCAGACGAGGAGACAGAGGTACAACAAAAATGTCAACACGGAATTCAAGGAAGGCTTCCTTAGGGAGGTGATACTTGAGCTGAGAACAGAAGGCTGAGCAGAAGGTAGCCAGCGAAGAGAAGAGCGAGGGGAAGAACGAACAGCCAGCTGGGAAAGCATGTGCAAAGGCCCTGAGGCAGGAAGAGGCAGGAAGTATTGAAGAACCGAGAAAAGACTGGAGGGGCAAGCGCTTGGGGACGGACCAGAAGATGGTGTGGGGTAAGGCTGGGGGATTAACGGGGCCTTCGTGGAGAATTTTGGACCTAAGATCAATGAGGAATGACTGAAACGCATTTAGGCAGGTACGTGACAAGATCACATTTGGGGTTTTAAGCTATTGCTCTGGGTTCTGGGTGGAGAAGAAACTGCAGGTGATGAGGTTCACAGCAAGAAGACCAATTAGGAGGTTCATGCAGCCATCCAGGCAAGAGCCAATGGGAGTGCGGGCCGCCCTGAGGACAGGAAGCAGCGTAAGCACACAGGCGAGCGCACTCCCACCCTCTCGTCCACCCCTGAGTTCTCTCTTTTCCTCTTGCCGGCTGCCTCTTTAGAAAGGCAACAAAATCTGATTGCACGTGAATACAAATACTCAGAGTATTAAGGACCCCCCGACCCCCAACACAGAGCTCTGCGCTGCTGTCCCCCTTCTGGTATGAAGCTCATTTTTAGCCTCAGTCTCCACCCCTCCCAGGGCTTCCCCAGTGGCTCAGCTGGTAAAAAAAATCCGCCTGTGATTCAAGAGGCGGTGATCCAAGCAGGAGATATGGGTTTGATCCCTGGTTTGGGAAGATCCCCTGGAGAAGGGAATGGCAACCTGCTCCAATATTCTTGGCTGGGAAATCCCATGGACAGAGGAGCCTGGTGGGCCGCAGCACAAAGGGTCACAGAGGTGGACAGGACAGAGCGACTAAGCAGCGGGCCCGTCCCACCGTCCACTTGACAGCTGCATCTGGGCACCCAGCAGGCGCCATGGGGCGCACCTGTCCAAACCAACCTGCTTATCGTCCGAAACTGCTCCTCTCCCACAGTTCCCAGCCAGATCACCCTCCCATTCATCACGTTCTCCCACCGAAAACCAATGAGCAAGTCCTTTATTTCTCTCTGCTCACACCCACAGGCAAACCCTCAGCAAACCGAAAAACCCCAAACCCCATTATGTTTCACCAGCTTGACCGTTCCGCCTCCGAGCCCAGTAAGCCTAGCGCACATCATCTCTCACCCTGGTGACTGTCCTCCCTGGCCTCGTTACTTCTACACCGGCCCTGACATGAAGCAGCCAAAGGGATATTTTGAAAGGGATCCCTGTAAGGGCCAACGTGGAAGGAACAAGATGAGGGCAGAGGCTCCCACAGGCATTCAGGGAGTTAAACACAAGCACCTTGACCTCCAAGGTCCTAGATAAGCTGCCCCACGCCAGCTCCCTTTAGGCATCATCTCCAGCCACAGTCCGTTCTCTGACTTCCTTCTGCCACCCGCTCCTCAATCGTCCAGCTGTTCCTGGAAAATACCAAGCATGGCCCCATCCCGGGGCCTTTGCACCTACTATTTGCACTGATAAGTGTCCCTTCCTTGCTTTGTTCATTCCTCAGCTCAAATGTCAGCTCCTCAGAGAGAACTTCCACGATCATCCCAATAAAATAGCACCCCCTGGCCTCCTCTGCCCCCAACCCTGCTTTGTGTTCCTTGAAGCCCTTACCTTGGCAGCATGTTTATCCATAAGTACATCTGCTCTTTTTCTGCCTCTTCGCAATTGACCGTGAGCCCCACAAGACCAAGAATGTTTGTTTAATTGACTGCTGTCTCTAGGACTGTCAGATGTAGTGAACAAAGGACACCCAGTTAAATTTGAATTTTGGACAAACAATGAACGCTTATGTTTTTCAGCTCAAGTATGTCCCCCAACATTGTATGGGACACACTGAAACTAAAAAAGCATTCGTCGTTTGCCTGAAATTCAAAGTTCACCGGACAGTCTATACTTTAACCTGGCAAGTCCAGCTGTAGCCCCCAATCCTGGAAGTGTTCCCAGGGCACGGTGGGCACTCACTAAGAAGGAGCTGAAGGACTGGATGAAAGAACAGCTCCCAACAGAGCTCACACTGAGAGATCTCTCAGAGCAGAAGTGGCATCAGGAGGCAAACCTGAGTCCCTGGTTGCCTCAGTTTAATGGGACTGGTCAGGGATGTCCGGAAATCTGGTGTTTTGCACAACCGGTGGCCCAGCCTCTAGCATGGTTATGACACCTGTAATTATTTTTATGTAAATAACATTTCATCTGACTCAGTGGCTTCAGGGAAATTCTGCCTGTACATGCTTTCTTTCTTTTTAAAAGGAAAAGAAAAAAAAATGACTTGTAAAAAAACATGCTCTGGTATAGGAAATAGATTCCTGGGGTCATTATAACAAAACGGATGGATTTGAATCCAGTCGCTGCCTCCTCTTCCAAGTTGAACTTCCTGGAGGTCAATGGCACCCACAGGCATGAAGACATCATTGTTTGGCCAAGGTTGGGGTGACCCTGTGGTACCATCGGGAAGATCACAGAATGGGGGCCCAGGATCCAATCCGAGTGCTTCCTCTGAATCACTCTGTGACTTTTAAGCAAGTCAATCAGCCTTTCTGGGCCTCAGTTCTTCTATCTGAAAATGGGGGCAGTAAATTAGCTCATACCTGATGCCCCGTTCCAGCTGAGGGTCCAGGAGGCTTCAGTGCTAACCTGAGCTGCAGCCAAGGTCAATTTCATGGGTTCAACTTGTGCTATCGCAGCGGGCCCTGCACCCAGAGGACCACAAGGTCTAACACCCTGCCATCACCATCTTAAAATTCTCAGCAATATTTGAACCAGGGGCTGAGAATTTCCTTTTATGCTGGGCCCTGCGGACTACATAGCCAGCCCTGATGGCATCATGTAACAACCAAGTCACATGCTCTCAGCCCAAACCCCACCGTCCCGACGGCCCCACCGTAAGAAAAGCTCAACTAGGAAATGCAGGCCCTACAATGTGCTTAATCAGGAAAGTGGAACTCTCCCAGATCCCAGAAAGGACCGCCCCTCAATTTAAGTACATCTGGGGATTATCACCCTAGATGCCAATATTTTAATTTACAGATGGATGCATTTGATTCCTCTAGGACTGGAACCAGAGTGAGGCAAGTGAGGCACAATTCAAGAGGGTACCAAAAACCTCAATAATCAAATACACTATGTGTTCATAAAACATTTTTTAAAAATAAAAATAAATACAAAGAAAATCTATGTTAAGCACACCATTACACTTGGAATAAAGACAGGATCAGTAACAGTGTTGTGTGGACCCACCCACCCTAACCCTAACCCTAACCCTGAGGTAAAAGGAAAAATGAATAATAAAGATCTTCTCTTTATTTAAATCTCTTTTTCTATTTTTGGTTCATTGTAGATTTTTGAATCAATTTTTTTGTATTTATTTATTTACTATTTTGCCCTGTAGCGTGTGGGAAGCTTAGTTCCCCGACCAGGGATCAAATCCACACCCCCTGCAGTGGAAGGCAAGATTTGTAACCACAAAGTCCCTTTGCATCAGTTTCGATTTCTAAAATATTTCGACCACTGAGTATCCTGGCGTCCCCTTCCACGTTGCCTCTCCTCAAAGCCAGTTTTCAGGGATGACCTCCTCATGATTTGGGGGAACCACAAGACAGTTTCAAGCTTGACTTTCACTCCAATCTACAATCAACATCATCTTTTAAAGCCTGGACAGAACTTCTCTGCTGTAAGAAAGATAGTTTTCAGAAGACTGAGCTGAAGGCAGTTTGCTGAAACTGGCGCCACCCTCCGACCCCACCTCATTACCACCGGGCAGGCAGAGAGGGTTAAAGCTCCAGGAAAACAGGGATCTACCGAAAGCCGGAACCCAAGTGGAAGTGTGGACTGTAAGGAGACACCCCACCGCACAGCAGCAGGGGTCACAGGCCTGCAGTAGCTCAGCCAAACCCATCCTGCAGGCATATGATGTTTGGCCTGCCCCATAACTTTTTTTAAATCTGAGCTTTTTTTTTTTTTTTAATTGAGAGGTTTCGTTTAAAAACTTCAGGTGTCCGATGGCTCCCCAAAATGGGAAGACCAGGCCACACCAGACCTGTGCTCCCCTGTGGCCCCAGCACCTGGGGCTGAGTAGAAGCCGCCGCTTCCATCACCGCCCCACCCGCTGCCCCCGTCCACCCCGTGGGCATGTGGGCCCCAGACCCTGGTCTCCAGGCCCTCGACTGCTTCGCGCTGGTCCCTGCTCACCTACTTTGTCCTGGCTTTGTCTGTCCTCTTCATCCCTTGCTTCCGCAGCACAGTCCCTTCTGCCTTATGGAACTGACATTTCACAGGCAAGCACGGTCAGCACACTCACCTAGCCCTTAAACTGCGGTTCTTGCCTTTAATTAAGCAGGAGGTGTCACCATCCCTCTGCCAGGGGAGCTTCGCCCTCCACTGAATCAGAGCCTTAATGGCAGCAGCAGAGGGCTGGTTAGCCAGGGGATGGAGCATTGGTTACTCTTTGCCCAACCCCAGAACTATTTCTTAACCGTCTGCCGTCTCCTTTTGTCCACCGTCAGCCTTCTGTCACCCGGCCATCTCCCCAGATGACCGCACCCCAGGATCGGGGCTCCCACATCCATCCTCTCTCCTGCCTAGTCTTGCAGACTCGAGCATCTGTGTCGAGTTCATAATCTATGAAGTCAGAGAGGGATGCGGACAAGCAAGCTGACCAGCCACCAGCCTCCCTCCAGCACAACCACACCCCAGAGCATCTCCCATCGCCCCCTCCCAAAAGACCACATGGCCTCTGCTCCTGCCCTCTCTCTCTCTCAAATTCCTCTATCAACACAATCCGTAGACTTCATTGAAACTTTTAGTTCTTTTGCCACCAGGCTCCTCTGCCCATAGGATTCCCCCGGCAAGAATACTGGAGTGGGTTGCCATTTCCTTCTCCAGGGGATCTTCCTGATCCAAGGATCCAACCCGAGTCTCCAGCATTGGCAGGCAAATTCTTTCCCACTGACCCACCAGGGAAGCCCTTGTAGGTTAGTAGGCTGAAGAAAATGAACAGCTTGACTCTGAAACACTAAAATAATAGTGAAAATGGCAGCTAACAGGCGCTGATCACTGTCTATACACTGACCTGATCTGCAAACCTCCAAGCTTCCGCCGTATGTAACAATTTCATCACCCCTGCTGCTGAGCTAAAGAAACGAAGGCCTGCAGCAGGTTGGGATGTTACTCTCGAAGTCACACATGCCACCACGGAAGTGGTTTTGTCCCACAGCAGTCTGATACTCATTACTGACTCACAGTGTTCCTGGGTTATTAGCTCAGGGTGGATGCGCTGAGGGACGTTTTTGGGCCAAGATGAAATGCCGAGAGAAGCCTTCTGACTCCCGGTGATAGCAGAGGGAAGGAGGAGATGCCGGGGGAATCCAGGCTGGGCCGAGAGAAGACCCGCTGGAAGAGGCCCATATTATTCACAAAATTAATGGCAAGTGCCCTTGAGGGCCAAAGATAGGGACCACCGCTGCGCAGCCCCAGGACTCAAGGGAGCACAGTTTGGAAACCAAAGAGTCATCACCCCTGCTGCTGAGCTAAAGAAACGAAGGCCTGCAGCAGGTTGGGATGTTACTCTCGAAGTCACACATGCCACCACGGAAGTGGTTTTGTCCCACAGCAGTCTGATACTCATTACTGACTCACAGTGTTCCTGGGTTATTAGCTCAGGGTGGATGCGCTGAGGGACGTTTTTGGGCCAAGATGAAATGCCGAGAGAAGCCTTCTGACTCCCGGTGATAGCAGAGGGAAGGAGGAGATGCCGGGGGAATCCAGGCTGGGCCGAGAGAAGACCCGCTGGAAGAGGCCCATATTATTCACAAAATTAATGGCAAGTGCCCTTGAGGGCCAAAGATAGGGACCACTGCTGCGCAGCCCCAGGACTCAAGGGAGCACAGTTTGGAAACCAAAGAGAAGTCTCTGCAGACAGGGACACACCGACTCCTCCCCACTCCCTGCTCCCCACACTAGCCCCAACCCCTGTCACCCCCGCCCAGGCCCCTGCTGTCGCCTCCCACCTGTATTCCAAGCATCTCGTTACCTGGGAGAGGTTTCCCACTTAATGGTCAGTGTGATTCTCTGAAAAGACTCAGCAACTCACACCCTCTGACTTCTGATTTCCCCAGGGCCTCCCTATTACCAGGAGAATGAACTTCAAACTCTCGCAAAATCCTGCTGGGTCCCGCCTGGTCTGCTTCCCCCATCTTTCTATTCATATCACGCTTCCCCTCCCTCCCTTTCTGTTTCAGCCACACGGGGCTGGCTGCTCCTTGACGATCCCAAGCACAGCTCTCTCCTCTGGGCCTTGGGGCTCCCTGTTCCTTCCGCCTGAGATACTGTAGAGACAGATCCCTCACTGTTCAGAAGTCAATGGATACGACCTCTTCAGAGAGGAAGGGACCCACGAGTGTGAATTATCCCCGCAAGTGTGTGTTGAATTACATCCTCTCCCCAAATACGCTCAAGTCCTAACCTCCAGAACTGGTGGCTGTGATCTTATTTGGCAAGAGGGTCTTTGCAGATGTGATTAAGTCCAGATGAGGTCCTCAGAGCTAAGGGTTCAAATCCAACGACTGGCATCCTTGTAGGAAAAGGAGAGAACAGACACACACAGGAAGAAGGCCATGTCAAGGCAGAGACGGAGAGTGGACACACGCAGCCAGGCGCCAAGGAACACCAAGGACCGCCGGGGACCCCTGGGGGCCGAGAGGGCCAGGGAGGGGTCGTGCCCCGCGCCTCCGGCGAGAGCACGGCCCTGGCACCTTGATTTCCCACGTTCAGCCTCTGAAACTGTGTGAGAATAGATCTCTGTTGTTTCAAGCCACCCAGTTTGTGGTAATTTGTGATGGAGCCACAGGAAACTCAAACACCCACGCACCACACACACGTATAAACCGAGACTTGGCAGCTCAGGGCTCCTATCATGCTCTCGAGCCCTTACCACCATTCCACGCTCATCTCGGACGTTCCCGGGTGGCTGCCCTGAGGTTTGCCTTGTGAGGACAGACACCCTTAGTCTCGTTCACTTTATCCCCAGCCTGTTGAAGGGCAACCGGTACATCAGAGATGCTTGAAATGATGAAAATTAATTAAATGGTCAAGGTGGCTTCTAAGAGGAGGTAAGACTGAGTTGGGCATTGAAGAACAATGTGGGGTGGGGGGAGGGAGCAAGGACCCTGGGGTGGAAAGACTGGCTCAGCCAAGGCCGAGGGAAGGACTGGGGGTCCCAAGGGGCAAGTGGGCAGCCCGGACCTGCTCCCACAGCGGCCGCCGCGCCAGGCACGGGCACCCTGGCGGCTCAGGCCAAAGAAGTGCGAGGCGGGGATGTGGCCAGCGAGAGGCTCTGAGGACATGGGTCCCTACTGGCAGGTCCCAGCTGGAGAGGGGAGGGATGGGGCGGCCAGAAGCTCCTCAGCGGCCCAGAGAGGCAGGTGGAAGGCGGGAGAGAGCCCCACTGCGAGCCCGCCCAGCTCACAGGCTGGCTGGGCGCCCCTGCGGCCGGAGGCAGCGGAGGCGGGACCAGGCCGCCCTTAGAAGCAGAGCTTTCCGTGTCGGAACTGCCCTCTGAACGCCTTGACCGGGCCCTGTCTTGGTTTCCTCTTCTTGAAATGGGAAGATCACACTCAATTCCAACCAGTCAGGTTATTTTGGGAGGATCTGCTAAGACAATATCTGTTTCTGCTCGGCCCTACAATATATAAAGTCTGGTAGGGAAAACAGATGCTCTCCTTGCGATGACTGTTCAGCCTAAGGGGGAGCAACATGGTGCAAGGGGATTGCTTTTGAGCTTTGCCACCAGTGATGTGACCCGGGCGCAGTGGGCACCCCTCCCTGTGCAAGACGGGGCTGGCTGGGGGCCAATGAGGTGGTCCACGGGGAAGCTCTGGGACGGTGCCTGGCAGACACGGGGCCCTCAGGACGCGGTGGCAGCTGTCATGGTCGTCCTTGCCGTTGTTGCTGGGAACTGACTCATTCCAGACAACAGCATGAAAGCGTGGGCCTGTTGGATGACCCACAAGGAAGCCTGCTTAGGTCACCAGCGCTTGGTGGGAAAACACGCAAGTCAAAACCACCGTCATGGTCAAAAAGAGGTGGAACGAGCGAGCCAGAGGACGGCGCAGTGCTTCGGCGTTTAAGTCTTAATTCTGTGGCCCCAACAGGTCAAGCAACCCTACTGTGCATCATTCCTCCATCCGCGGAACAAAAAGTACTGAAAACCTGCTGAGTATCAGTCATGTTCCAGGCACTGGGGCCCCCGGAGTGCATAAGACAGCTGAGGTTCCTGGTTCCTGGCACTCAGTCCTGGAGGAGGATGGAGACATGGCGTGGACGACGACCATCAATGTGAGGCGCAAGGGATAGGAGAGGGCAGGGGGGGCCTGGGGGGCACAGGAGGGCCCCCCCCAAGTCTGGGCGGTCAGAGTCTCGGATTCCTCATCTAGTCAAGGAACAAAAAGAGTAACCTGCTGCGCTTCTCCGAGCTAAGAGCCAAAATGCTCAATCACACGTGTGTGTAGTGAGAGCCAGCCAATGAGAATATGTGTGGGAAGCACTCGGCAACTGTTGTTGTTGTTGTTTAGGTTGGATTTGGGGTGTATAAATATTGAGTTAATGAAGGTGAAGGTAAAGTCGCTCAGTCGTATCCGACTCCTTGCGACCCCATGGACTGTAACCTACTAGGCTTCTCCGTCCATGGGATTCTCCAGGCAAGAATACTGGAGTGGGTTGCCATTTCCTTCTGCAGGGGATCTTCCTGACCCAGGGATCGAACCCGGGTCTCCCGCATTGGAGGCAGATGCTTTAACCTCTGAGCCACCAGGGAAGCCCGAGTTAATGAAGCATACAATAATAAAGCACTGATTAATTGAGTTGTTCGAGGTTCATGCTGCTTGCTGAAAGACTGGAACTCTCCTTAGACTGGTAAATGATGGCTGTCGTTCCCTCCAAGGGACTCTGCGGCCTTGAGACCCTCCCTGTTATTGTTGCTTTTGATGTTTAGTCACTAAGTCGTGTCTGACTCTTTTTGCAACCCTGTGGACGGTAGCCCGCCAGGCTCCTCTGTCCATGGGATATTCTAGGCAAGCATACTGGAATAGGTGGCTATTTCCTCCTCCAAGAGATCTTCCCGACTCAGGACTAAACCCGCATCTCCTGCACTGGCAGGCGGATTCTTTACTGCTGAGTCACCGGGGAAGCCCGAGACCCTCCCTTATTGTTGTTGTTCATCTTAAGTCATGTCTGACTCTTTGCAACCCCGTGAACTGCAGCAGGCCAGCTTCCCCTGTCCTTCACTATCTTAGACCCTCCCTACAATTCAGCAAGTGAAGGGTTAAAGTCTGGTCCAGCAGGGCAGTCTCCTGGGACACTGCTCCTGCCATTCCGATTAGTTGATACCCAGTTGCTACATGTAGTAACCAACACTCCAGACAACATCACTAACACTTTTCTAAATGTGGGGAAACTGAGGCACAGGAGAGTGAATCACTTGCACAAGGTCACGTAACCAGCAAGCGGCAGAGCCAAGGTTTGAACCTCTCACTCACATCCTAAGCTGCTGACGACTTGGATATAAAAACCTGGGATCCACCAGAGAGTCACAGAACCGGACGACCTGGCCCTGTCCTCAGCTGACTTAAGAAAAGTTCTTAATAAAGGCAGGAGCATCTGGGGAAATGAGTGCTTCTCTCTGAACTTCTGGGAAGAAAAGGAAAAGCCCAGAGGTCTTCGTGGAGGCGGCGGGGACTGGGTAGCCAGGGAGGGGCTCAGCCAGGAGCTGGGGGGCTCTTGGAGAGGGTCTGGGTTCTGCGTGGGAAGAAAGCAGCACTGGCTTTACAGCCCCCTGGCCGTCCCGGGACTTTTAGTCTTCTAGTGGAAGTGAAAGACGGTGCTCCGGGGGCAAAGCAAGGCACTCTTCCTGACTCACCCTCCACTTGGGACAAATCAGAGGCTGCCTCAGTTTCCCCGTCTCCAATATGGATGCTAGTCCCCTCCACACCTCCCCCCTCACACAGACTTCTCTCTCTTCCAGGATATGGCAAGGACCAATGTAATGTTGGCAAAAGAGGCCAGGACAAGGGTCCGGCCTTCCTCAGTGTCCTCATCTGCCAAACGGTGCGATACCAAATGATAAGAGTAGTAAGTTCCAGAGTCAGCAGAGCACGCGGTCGAGAGCCTGGGTCTGAGTCCCAGCCTCTGCCACATCCCTGCTGGGTAGCGCTTGACTGGCTCCTGCCCCTCTCTGCGCTTCACTTCCTCCTCCAGCCCTGACAATGAGAGACTTCAAACCCTCAGCCCTGCCGCCCCTAGTCAGCGCTCACAACACTCTCTCACCCCCGTGGAAGGCAACAGAGACCTTGCCACTTGCCGGGCTTTGTGCTACAAACTTGCTCTGTGATCCTGGGCAAAGCTGGTCCTCATAATCCTCAACTGTCAGAAAATAACAACAGCCAGTGCATGTTAAGTGCATGTTAAACACAGAGGTAAGTGTTTTATACGCATGATTTCATACAATGCTCATGACTCCCCTGTGAGGTCATCACTGTCATTATTCCCTTTTACAGACGAGGAAATAGAGGCTTGGTAAGTCATAATCCTAGCCCAACCTGTGTCACTGTGAAGCTCCAAGAAGTTACAAAGTCTCTTGAGAGGTTTAGGGTACTGGGACTCTTCAAAGAACTTTTGCCATGAAATCCAGTTTCTATATCAATATGTTAGTTTTGCATTTTAATAGGAATCACAGGGTGTTTATACAGTGTTGACTATAAGCACGGCAGCATTTCAGGTGCCTTACACGTGTCACTTCATTGACTCTCACAACCGTCTTTAAGGGAGACATTATTACTGGCTCCATTTTACAGATGTGGAGACTGAGGCCCAGAGAGTTTAAGTCACTCACCCAAGATCACACAGCCGCAATGCAGTGAAGGAGAAATTCTAAGCCAGGCAGAAGGCAGGGAATTGAGGCTGCCTCAGTTTCCCCGTCTCCAATATGGATGCTAGTCCCCTCCACACCTCCCCCCTCACACAGACTTCTCTCTCTTCCAGGATATGGCAAGGACCAATGTAATGTTGGCAAAAGAGGCCAGGACAAGGGTCCGGCCTTCCTCAGTGTCCTCATCTGCCAAACGGTGCGATACCAAATGATAAGAGTAGTAAGTTCCAGAGTCAGCAGAGCACGCGGTCGAGAGCCTGGGTCTGAGTCCCAGCCTCTGCCACATCCCTGCTGGGTAGCGCTTGACTGGCTCCTGCCCCTCTCTGCGCTTCACTTCCTCCTCCAGCCCTGACAATGAGAGACTTCAAACCCTCAGCCCTGCCGCCCCTAGTCAGCGCTCACAACACTCTCTCACCCCCGTGGAAGGCAACAGAGACCTTGCCACTTGCCGGGCTTTGTGCTACAAACTTGCTCTGTGATCCTGGGCAAAGCTGGTCCTCATAATCCTCAACTGTCAGAAAATAACAACAGCCAGTGCATGTTAAGTGCATGTTAAACACAGAGGTAAGTGTTTTATACGCATGATTTCATACAATGCTCATGACTCCCCTGTGAGGTCATCACTGTCATTATTCCCTTTTACAGACGAGGAAATAGAGGCTTGGTAAGTCATAATCCTAGCCCAACCTGTGTCACTGTGAAGCTCCAAGAAGTTACAAAGTCTCTTGAGAGGTTTAGGGTACTGGGACTCTTCAAAGAACTTTTGCCATGAAATCCAGTTTCTATATCAATATGTTAGTTTTGCATTTTAATAGGAATCACAGGGTGTTTATCCAGTGTTGACTATAAGCACGGCAGCATTTCAGGTGCCTTACACGTGTCACTTCATTGACTCTCACAACCGTCTTTAAGGGAGACATTATTACTGGCTCCATTTTACAGATGTGGAGACTGAGGCCCAGAGAGTTTAAGTCACTCACCCAAGATCACACAGCCGCAATGCAGTGAAGGAGAAATTCTAAGCCAGGCAGAAGGCAGGGAATTTGGGTCTGGGAGTGAGCAGAGCTCACCCTGAGTTTGTTTATTCCTGAAATAGTTTCCATCATCCCACTGCAGATAAAACTGAACACACCTCTTTCAGATCTTCAGTTTTTCCCAGAGCCTCGGCCCAAAACTGCACAGCAAGGTCAGTATTTTCTTACCATGCAAATAGTTCTATTTGCTATTTAATGACCCCGCCCATCTGCATGCACCCTGAGGTCTGCCCCTCTGCTCCTGGTGGTGTTTGAGTGTGAAGGGCCATTTGGGTTTCCCTCAGGAGACCCCGATGCGGGCACAGTCGAAGCGCCTCTCATGCCAACTGCTTCTGAAGCCTGGAGTTGCAGCCTGTGTGCCCAGCTGCTTTGGCATGCCAAGAGTCGTTTGCCGGGAACAACGCAATGCCCTCTCTCCCACATGTGGACACACACTAGCATGCACGTTCTACGGTCCCTGGACACACGAGCGTGGGCTGAGGAGGTTAGGCAATGCATGTGCACACACAAAACACACACACACACTTCCAAACCTGAGAGAGGACCAAGTCCACAAACCTGGAGCAGAGGTGTAACAGCCTCAACAGAAAGTGAGGCTCATGTGAGATCACACTGTAAAACAGAAGTCTCTTCCCAACTCTCTTCTTCCAAATAGACTTAATTTTGGCATTTGTCTGTCCCCTACCCCCACATCATAACATCAAACACTGTCTTGCAGTATACATGGCATGGCAGTAAAAACCCATTCCCGTCCTTAATATATCTGTCGCCTGTCTCAAAGCTCCCCTTTTACAGGTGACGCGATATTAGTAATGATTTTGGTCATTATGTCATAGGCTTGACCACCAGCCGAGGACAGGATAAACTGGTACCAGTTAAAACGTCCAGAGTGTTGGCAGGGTCTTGCTTTCAAAAGTGCAACTCAGCTAAAAATATGTCATTGAGGTCCGCTGTGGCACAGCACACCATTTACCTAACCCAAGGCATTTGGCCCCACTCCGGTTTAAAAAAAAAAAAATAGCCCCTCAGGTTTATTTACAGAAATTGTCATTTCTTCCCCCCCCAGAACTTTAATCAGCCACGCAGAGCACAAAACCTACATTCAACTCTGATTTTATGACACGAGGCTAACTCCTCCTACGCATATTTATTTCATTTAACTCTTGCAGCCCTGCCCTCTCCGCCATGCCCCCAACTCTTCTCGGGACTGGCCTCCGAAAAACACATCCCATCGCCTAGTTTCTACTTTTCAAGTCCGCTTGGTTAGTGGACAGCCAAAACTCCACAATCCCAAACCAGATGGGACATTTTCATATCATATTCGTATAGGTTAAGCCCCTCCCGTAAGATCTAAGTAGTATGATTCCAGGGAGAACTCCAAGAGGAGGGGGAAAAAGAGACAGAAACACGGAAAGGAGAGTGTAATCAGATCGCGAAACAAACTGATGGTACATTGCACTTTAAAGGGGGAACTGGCGAACTGAATCCGCTAGGCACATCAGGAAAAAAAAAAAAACGGGAAAGAAAATTGTTTAAATGTCCCAGAGCATCTGCGGTTCTGTTAAAAAGTAAAGCCTTCATTACTAGATAGTAAAGTACCAAGCCTGTTCTCCTAAAGAAAAAAAAAAAGCTAAATAATGATGATGGTGATAATAATAATAATACCGCTGACATCTGCTCTCCAAAGCCCAGCGCGGAAATGGTTAAGCAGCCGCGGTTAGTAGCGAGAATCCCGCCGGGTGTCCCACGGAACGGACCATCCTTCTGACAGGCTGGCCCGGGGACGGAATCCCGCCGGGGGACGCTTCGCTGCCCCCGCGCGAGGTGGTCCCAAGTCGGCGCCCCCGACCCCCCTCCTTGGCCAAGGCGGGGGCGCCCGTCCTCCCGGCCACGCTACCTGTGCGCCCTGGGAAAGCGGCGTCCCCGGGCCTGCCCGCGACCTCCGCCGGGAGCCGAAAGCGCTGGCCGGGGAGAAGCAGAGGGAAAGGGCCGAGAGGCGGGAGGAGGAAGCGGCCGGAATGGGGGGCGGGGGGCAGTTACCTTGGTCCACAGACCCCATGGCGCGGAGGGGCTCGCAGTGTCCCCGTCTCAGCGCAGCCTCTCTCTGCATCTGGAGGGGACGGGGGCTCGGCGCGCGGGCTGAGAGGGCTCTGCGGGGGCAGACCCGGAGCCAGAGGCGCGCCGTGCTCTCTAAAGCATGCTCGGGGGGCTGCCCTGGCCGAGGCGCCTGCGAGCGGCCCGGGAGCTGCGCGCCTCCCGCCTCCCGGCTCCCGGCTCCCGGCGCGGCGGAGTCGGCGCGGCTCGGCGCTCGGGCTTACTCGAGAGGGAACGCGACTTCCTTCCCCGCGCTCCGTGTTTATAGGCTTTCAATGCAGTAAAATAACGGGATTCCCTCACTGTTTCCTCCTGTTTATCCAGCGCCATGGAAACCGCTGGATCCCGTCCATCTCCAAAACTAAGGGCTTTCCTGCAAACTTCACACTCAGGAATCCATGACGTCGCCCGCTCCGCGGCCAGCCAGCTCCGTGGCTCCCTCGGCCGCCAGCACAAGTCCCTGATTGTTCGCGGAGAAAAGTCAGGGAGACGGAGCGATGCGGGCGACGGCGAGGGGAAGGGGGTGGGGGCGTGGGAGTGTCCAAGTCGGTCTGGCCCGAGCTCCAGGCGGCCGTTCGCAAGGATCGCCCCGGCCACCGCCTCCTTCACCCGCTTCAGCTTTGCATAAACCCTGCCCAAGGCTCCCAAGCGCCCCCCAGACCCGCGACCCCCGTCTTCCAAGCGGGCGTCTCTCAGAGCAAGTCGCCCAAGGCTCCCACGGACATCTCAGGGGGTCCAGGGCCCCTGAACATTGACCTGGGGGGGCGCCCTTCCCTGTCCCTGGGGACCCCCCGGCTGCCCAGAATTTTTGTGCTCAGGACTGATGCGGAAGAAGAGGGAGGTGTGGGAAGAGAGGGGGAGGGGAGGAGGGAAAAGAAATAAATAACGGTGCCTTGTGTCAACTCTCCAAGATTTTTTTTTTCAAAAAGGTCTATTTTTAGATTCATTTAGAAAACCCAAGGTTTCCAGTGATGCTCAGAGGCTCCAGCAATAATGAAATGGCCAAAGAGACGCCGAAACCAGGCAACGCATGTGTTTACACATGCTCTGAATAAACAGGAAAATAAAAGGAAGGGATGTCGTGAACTCTGCAGCCTCCAGAGGACGGCCCGTGGGATGCCACGCGTGCCCCCGTCAGCAGGCCGGGACCCCCAGAGGGCGGAGGTGGGGAGGAGGTGCTGCTGTTAGAGGGCTCTTCCTGAACTCAGCCTGGGTTTCCCTCTCCACCTGTGTGCAGGGTGGGAAATCGGGGGCCCCCCAGATGAAGCCACCTCTGCAAATGGTCATTTCAGACCCTGTCGTGGGCACTGATAAAACTACGGGTAGCACCAAGGCCGCCGACTCATCAGCGCCTCCACGCTTTCTTACAGACCTTGACGGCATGTCGAGAGGGGCTGGCTCCACTGTGGGGCCGCTCTGTGTTCCACGCCTCGACCCACTGGAGCCTCACTGGGCTCTCGGACGTGACCACCCCTGCTGGACACAGGGTCCCACAAAGACCCCCACGCCCATCCAGCTCACTTCAAAGCCTGCTTCAGGCAGGGTGGCCTCCAGCTTGAGTAACACTGTTGCCCCCCAAAAAAGCAGCTGTATCTGCCCACCTACCATGCGACCTTGCCTCGAACTCCTTGCAGCCAGCCCCCACGTTCTACAAGGGAAACCGAGGCCCAGAGAAGGCAGATGACTCGCCTGCTGCTTTTCCCCGGCAGACACCACAGGGCAGCCAGGGAGGTCAGGGAAGAGACTCTTTTCAGGGAACCCTACTGAGGAAGACCCATCCTCTGAGGTCCCGGCACCCCATTATCTGGGGGCAACAACAGGGTGACCACCCGCCCCGGTTTGCCTGGGGTCGAGGTGATTCCTGGGATACAGGACTTTGAGTTTTTAAGCCGGGAAAGTTTGGGGCATGCTGAGACAAGTGGATCATCCTGACCATGAATGAACCTCCGCCTCAGCTTCCTTTCATGGGCCCAGGCCTCTGGGGTAAGGCTGCAAGCCGTTGTCACTGCGGACAGTCTCCGCCTGCAGCCTCTGAAGAGCAACCTAGCTCTGCTTGGGTCCTCAGTAAATACCTGCACCTGGGTCCCCTGCAGAGTAACACAGACACGGGGAGGGGTGAGCCCAGCGCCCTCGGCTAGCGTCGCCACTAGCCACACGTGGCTCTTAAAATTTAATTAACAATGAAATAGAGAGCTAAAAGTTCTTTGATGCAGAAGCCACATCTCCAGTGCTCAGAAAGCCACCTGTGGCTGGTGGCTACTGGGTTGAACAGAGCAGAAAGGAAGAGCTCCATCCTGCAGAAAGTCCTATAGGGCGGTGGGCACTTAGGCAACCTGAGAGGCAGCAGGCTCTAGAATCAGAGGCTTGGCTCTGCCACAGGATCACTTACCCAGTCTGTAAAATGGGAACACTATGAGCACCTTCCTCGGGGCTGATGTCAGGATGTGATGCTAAGAACATTAAAGTATATAATAAATGCTTAAAATGTATATAATGTATGTCTGTATACATATACTGTTTATATATGTGGATATGTGTGTATAGGTTTTCTTTACGCCTTCCTACACTCAAGGACTGGGTAGTCTTTAAGGCAGGATGACTGACCCTGCTGTCCAGGGCCTTTGCCCACTGAAAGTGAAGTGAAAGTCACACAGTCCTGTTGGACTCTTTGCAACCCCATGGACTATATACAGTCCATGGAATTCTCCAGGCCAGAGTACTGGTGTGGGTAGCATTTCCCTTCTCCAGGGGATCTTCCCAACCCAGGGATCGAACCCAGGTCTCCAGCATTGCAGGCTGATTGTCTAGCAACTGAGCTATCAGGGAAGCCCCTTGCCTCCAGATTTCCCTTTATTAAACACAGCTGCATCCAGGGTCTAACGCATCCTCTATGCAACATCTAGCCTGTTTCACACTCCCACTGAGCTTGACTCTGGAAGCCCTGTTTACAGATGAGCAAACCGAGGCTCTGTGCACTGATGATGTCCACACAGCCAGTCCAGATCAGAACCCACTGATGTCCACACAGCCAGTCCAGATCGGAACCCACTGATGTCCACACAGCCAGTCCAGATCGGAACCCACTGATGTCCACACAGCCAGTCCAGATTGGAACCCGACTCTGCTTGGCCAGAATGCCTGTGTTCTTGGCACCACTGCCCCTGCCTCTCAGAGGCCTCCCTGGAAGCTGAGGTCTCAGAGGCCAGCAGGGAGGCAGGAAACGGGCACGCTGGGCCCTCCTCTGCCAGACTCATTATCGGGGATAATTTTAGACTCCGTCCCACCCAGGCTCAGGCCTCGGAGGCGGGCCCGGTCTCCGCAGGTGCCCTGCGCTGCTGAGAGGGGGACGCCTTTTGGAACGCGACAGAATTGGCACTCAGCACAGTTTTATAGAGCCCACTCTTTGTCACAGTTAAGCATTTTTCCCTTTTAAAGCACATTAATACTACAAGGAGTGGAGCCGGGGGAGCCACAGCTGAGTCACCTAATTTGCCCTTATGGGCTGCAGCTTTCAGCTTCTTAGTTTAGCTGCTCTTCGGTTCCTCAGACAATTTCTTTCCTCTCCCAGTGCCAGGGCAAGAAATATTTTGTCCTTTTGAACTGAACCACCCACTGTTTTTCACTTCTCTCGAGCACTCTCCCTTTTTTTTTTAAGGGATGCTCCAAGGGGGGTGGGTGGGGAGCTTCCGCCCACTAAATTATCCACGAAAACTCCCCAAAATAGAAGCTCTCAGCTGGGGTGGGAATGAGCCAGCAGATGGGGAAAAAGCAAGAGAGAAGCTGAATCAAAGCAAATAGAAGGCGTCCAGGTGGCCGTGGGGAGAAAGGCCCAGGGAGACTGTCAGGCATATGGGCTGAAGGAGACCTTGAATCACCGGGGAAGCCTTTTATTAGAATCTCTCCCCTCCGACAGCTTCCTAAATAAGAAACACAGGTATTTCTGCTGAGACATCACTTACAGATGCTGCCCAGACAACTGATTCAACACCAGGAATATTTAAGAGGGCTTGGGCAGCTTCGAGGCGAGCACCCACGGGTCCTCCTCACCCGTCGGTCACCTTGACCGCCAACCCCTTCCTGGCTGGAAGGCAGACAGCAGTTAGAACGGGTCTGGGCTCCTGTGTGTCTCAAACACAGAAGGTGGGAGAGACCCCAACATACGGAAGCCAGAATGACGAGGCTTACAAATCTCTTATCACATGACCGCTGCCTGAGTACTTGCTGTGGGGCAGGTGGAAACTCACTGCCTCCTCTCAGCAACCCTAGGATTATCATTTTGCAGAGGAGGAAACTACAGCACAGAGAGGTTATGCAACTTGCTCTAGGCTGCACAGCAAGGATGTGGCAGAGATAAGGTTGGAAGCCCAGCTACCTGGTTCTAGAGTCCGGGTTCTGACCCACCAAGCAGTGCTGCCTCTCAAGTGGCAACTCAGTTGCTCCATTGAATATATAAGATTATATATATATATATATATAAAATTACCTTCAGCAGAAAGTCCAGACTCCCATAGGCAGCCTACAAAGGTCTATCAAATTTACCCCCATCCCTTCCAGCCTCATCTCTCACCTCTGACACCTCTGAACTCCATGCTTCTGCCTCCAGAAGTGCTGAGAGCCCCCGAACCATCTGAGCTTAACTTCCTCTCCCTCGCGTCTCCGCTCTCCTCTCTTGGGTAATTCCACTGGCCTCCAGGGCTTGCCCTGGATACTGTTTCTTTGAGGAGGTCTCAGCTTCCTCTGGCTTCCCTGGAGGCTCAGCAGTAAAGAATCCACCCACAATGCAGGAGGCACAGGTCTGATCCCTGGGTTGGGAAGATCCCCTGGAGAAGGAAATGGCAACCCACTCCAGTATTCTTGCCTGGGGAATCTCACGGACAGAGGAGCCTGGTGGGTTACTGTCCATGGAGTCGCAATAGAGTCAGACATGACTGAGCGACTAAACAACAGCTTCCTCCTCTGCAAAATGGAGCTACATTAGCCTCTTAGGGAGACATGAGGACCTGAGATGTTGCATCTAATGAAGCACTAAGGATGGTGCCTGGTACGCAGGAAGCACTTGATAAACATATAGGTATTAAAATTGCTCTCATCTTGCCACCACACGCAGCAGTTACACAAATATCTACACCCACCAAAGATACCATTTCAGAGCTCTCTCATCCCTCCTAGAATATAATCCAGGTACCTCAGCATGGCTATCATAGCCAGCCCCTGAGAAGGTCTCGGTGGTGCCCGCCTGGTATTCCGATTCTTGTCCAGCCTCCTCCCACCCTGCGGAACACTAGGACATCCCCAATCGGCAGCATGTGCCCACCAAGCTAGGTGATAGAAGTGTGGCTCCTGCTTTGAGATCCTGGCTCGCTCCCTCAGGGGGCAGCCGGCCACGACCCTCAAGCAGCGCTTGGGCGAGATCACGGGGTGGAGGAGAGAGGTCTCCTGCCATCAGCCAAGACTGCAGGTGAGGCAGCCACGCCAACACAGAAGCTGCTCCAGGCCCACAGAGACCTCACACGCGCGTTCCTTTAAGCCTAAGGAACCAAGACTGCAGGGAGTGTCAGCGAACTAGCACGCGGCCTCCAAGACCCCCTGACCCCGCATTCTCTCCTCTCCCTCCCTCCCCCACTCTCTCACCGCTGCAGCCTCACTGTCCTGCCCTACCCGGCCCCACCTGGTGACTTTTGTGCTTCCTTGCCCCTCACCTGGAACCCTTTGTCCCATGACCTCTCAAGGCTGGCTTCTTTGATCCTCTCAGTCTCAGTTCAAACGTCACCCTATGAGCACATTCTTCTATGACCCTCATCTTCAAAACTGGCTCCTCTGCCCTGGAGCCCAACCCCTCCAAACAAATCTCCGTCACAGTGCCTGTTCTATTTCGGTAGAACATTTACCACTTGCCACAAATAAATGACATATTCACCATTCTACCCGAGGTCTCCCCTGCTTCCCAACAAAATATAAATGCTACAAGCGCGGGACTTTGCTTTATTCTCAGCACCAGGAATGATGCCTGGCATACGGTGGGACCTCCGAAAGTTTTGTTGAGTGAATAATAGAATGTAAAAATTGTCTCATCGGTTCGTTTAGTTGGTTATGACTCATTTCCCCACTAGATTAGTAAAAGAGGACCATGCCTGTCTTACTTGGGGTTTGGAATGATGTCTGGAATTGGTGGGTACTCAGTAAATAATCCTATCGTATGTCTCCCGAGTGATGTCTATGCACCAGGCCCTCCCAAGCCTCCTTACGTACTAATTCATTTGGTCCTCACAATCCTGTAGGAGGAAGACTACTATTCTCCCCATTTTGCAGGTGAGGAAACTGAGTCGCAGAGACCCAAGATCCTCAGACAGCAAGGAGCAGACAGGGTGTGAACTTGGACAGTGGCAGTCTGGCTCTGGAACCACACTCCCAGGTCCTGTCGAGGCTTGTCGAATGACTGGCAGGCCGGCCTGAGCATCTGGCCGCTTTTTCAGCCGGCTGGGGAGGACCCTCGCTCGGCCACATGGCCGAGGGGGTGGCTGGGATGCTCGGCTGGGGTTGGCAGGGAAGCAGGAACGGGGGAGGCGGCCGGGCAGCTGGAGAGGCTTTCCCCGTTTCCAGGCGATGGAAAGGTTCACCTCATGCGGAAAGAACGCCCCGTTCCGTGGCTGTGGCGAGGAGCGAGGTGTCTCCCCGGCCTGGTTCGTTTCAAAATACATTGTCTTGCTTCTCATAGCCTGCCTGATCTGCTCTTGGAGGTTCTCATGACGGACTGTTCCCAAAATAATACCAGGCGCCGCTTTTTCCAACTCAGAAGTGCTGAATCTTGCTACCTCCCAATCAGCCGCTGGCTGTCTCCCAGAACCCTGGTAATCCCAGGGTCCCCCAAGCCGGAATGTGACCCAACAGGGAGATTTCCGAGGCATTTGGAGAGAACCCCGGACGCTCCCTGCCAGCTCATCGGGCTGCTGACGGCGAGTTTCCAGGGAGAGCCTGCCCCCGCGGCGGGGCGCCCTCCGCCGCTGCACCGGGGATGGAGCAGAGGCCGGCGGCAGCCCTCGGGATGCCCCGGGCCCGCGGGCATGGGGAAGATTTTCCTAGAAGCTGGAGAGCTGACGTGGAGAGAGAGGGAACGGGCTCGGCCTGCCTTCCTCCCGCTGCTGGCAGAAGGAAAGGCGGGGAGAAGGGAAGCTTTATCTGCTTTGCATTCTTCTGAGAACTCGGGCTGAAACATTCTGGCTTTTCTTTGGTCTAAAAAAATAAGTAAAGGGGCTGAGGTGCCTACACCTAGAGGTTTCCTCATGCTTCATTTTTTAATTGTTTATTCTTTATTTCTGGCCGTGCTGGGTCTCCGCGGCCGCGCGTGCGCCCTTCTCTCGTTGTGGCAAGCGGGGGCTTCTCATCGCCGGGGCTTCTCCCGTTGCCGAGCCCAGCTCCAGGGTGCTTGAGCTCAGCATTTGTGGCTCCCCGGCTCTAGAGCACAGGCTCGGTACTTGTGACGCACGGGCTTAGTTGCTCCGTGGCGTCTGGGATCCTCCCGGATCAGGGATAGAACCCGCGTCTCCTGCACTGGAAGGCAGATTCTTTACCACTGAGCCACCAGGGAAGCCCCTCTATTTTAAAAATCAAGGGGGGACTTCCCTGGTGGTCCAGTGGTCCCAGAAAGGGTCCACATCTTCCACTACAGGGGGCGTGGTTGGATCCCTGGTTGGGGAACCAAGATCCCACCTGCCCCACAGTGCAGACAAATTTTTTTAATTAAAAAAAACAAAAAATCAATTGGCCTGTCTTGTTGCTTTATTGATTGATTCCACCAGACTGTCACATACCTGCAAAATTCTGGACGCGGGGCTACAGCCACGAGAAAAGCAGGGGCAGAGCACCATCCTACCAGGGCTTACAGTCTGGGGGGAGGTAAGGGAGAGGGCACACACAAAGATGACAGGGCTGGGTGGAGACACAGGCCGGGGGGGACAGAAAGTGCAGCAAGAAGGCAGAAAAGGATGCGGAAACCGGTGGCTTAAACAGGTGGTCAGGGTGGGCCTCATGGAAGAGGCGACATGAGCAGAACTGGATGAAGCATGAGAACCAGCTACACAGCTAGTTGGGGAGAGGCCTCGCGAACAGAGGGAATGGCACGTTCGAAGGCCCCGGGGAAGTCTCCTTTATGGTAGAGAACCTGCTGTCACTGGAAATATTCATTCTTTCACACACTCCACAAGCCTTCTGGACACCTGCCGTGTGGCCCTGAACTTGCTGCTGGAAATACAGTGGGAAAACCAGAGAGAGAGTGCGTGTCTTCTGGAAACTCTGCCCCGAGAGCGGCAAGAAACCTCAACAACATTACAAAGCGGGGTCCTAGGGCTGCAGTGGGAGAGGCTTGCGGAGCCACGAAACACATGTGAGAGCAACATAGCCCAGTCGTGGGGAGCGGGGTGGGGCCCACCAGGAACAGTGTTGTCTAAATGGCATCAATAATAGTCACTAACATTTATTGAATGTTTATACTTTGCCCTTTTCCAAGTGTTTGACATGCATTAACTCATCTAACCATCTTAACCTTTGAAAGAAATTCAAATTTTTTTCAAAGATGATGAAAGAGGTTAAATGACTTGCCATAGGTCACTAGGCGGAAGAGCCTAGAATCAAACCCTTAAAGAGACAGGACATACAGCCCACTTTCCCTTCTTTTCTTGCTGCTAAAATGGGGACTTGATGGTAGGAGCTCATGCATCCATTTTAGGCCATGAGGAAGAAACTTGGTTAAAGAAGACAAAGCTGCCAGATGAAGCTGCTCAGGCCCCTGAGGATCTTGGCACCTCCACATCGACCCTGGCCCTCCCACCCAGGTTCTTCTGTAAGAGAAAAACAAATGTCTACCTTGTTGGATCTCCTACTGTTTGTGGGTCTTCTGTACAACAGTTAAATTGCTCCCTAGTCAATGTGGATTTTACTTTAAAAGAATAAAGATACCGAATACAGAGACACTGAGTAACATGATCAGATATGCACTTCAGAAACATCGCCATGGGTGAAGTTAAGAGTCAGGCTTCAGAGCCAGCTGCTGCTAAGTCGCTTCAGTCGTGTCCGACTCTGTGTGACCCCATAGACAGCAGCCTACCAGGCTCCCCCATCCCTGGGATTCTCCAGGCAAGAATACTGGAGTGGGTTGCCATTTCCTTCTCCAATGCATGAAAGTGAAAAGTCAAAGTGAAGTCGCTCAGTCGTGTCCGACTGTTCGTGACCCCATGGACTGCAGGCCACCAGGCTCCTCCACCCATGGTATTTTCCAGGCAAGAGTACTGGAGTGGGGTGCCATTGCCTTTTCCGCAGAGCCAGCTGGGCTCCTTGCAAATCCCGGCTCCCCCTCTGCTCAACTCTGTGACCACACTACTTCATTTCTCTGTACCTTGGTTTCCTCATCTGCAAAATGGGAATAATATTAGCCAACTGGAGAGCTATGGGAAGGAGTGGGCACCAGGGACACGTTAGGGAGCCTCAGGCTCTGCAAGGGCAACTGTAGGAAGACACCCCTTACCTGAGCCCTTGGGTCTCCACAAACCTCTCCCCCAGGAGGCACTGAGCCGTACCAGGGATTCCGGAAAGCTGTCTAGAAGCAGCTCCAGTCCTCTGGTGCAGTCAGAGGGAACGGGCCACAAAGGGCAATGCCTGGATGGGGCAGTCACCCAGGATGACGCCACGAGCCCTGGGGAGCTGCATCTCTGCCGGGGGTGAACCCGGCAGTCTTGCAGGAGCCACCTCAGCACAATCCAGCCCAGGGAGCCGAGCCTGAGGGCCCAGCGTGGAATCGCGGCCGGAGAAGCGTGCTGCCCTCCCCCGGCGGGCTCCCGAGAAGATAAGGAGCCCCGGCTTCCTGAGGATGTGCTCTGAACCTTCCCGCTGGCTCCTCCGGGCTTGTCAAAATATTTCTTTGTAGAGCCATCCCTGTTTTTCCATTAATAAAGGTATTTTTGGGCTCCTGGCAACAATGAGTGAATGTTACAAAAGAGGTCGGGCCTTCCAGGATAAACACTGCTCATCCCAGACCCCAGTTGGCTGGCTCTGGGCTGCCAAGTGTGGGGAGCAGAGTTCTTACTCCGGGGCTCTCTGTGGTCCGAGCCGTGATCTGGCCCAGGAGAGTGGGCTCTGGGCCGTCTGCCTCCGCGGGGAAGACAGAGTCACGCCCGAGCAGAAGGGCACTGCCACTGCTCTTCAGGACCCCTGGGCTTTCCCAGGGCAACACGGCCCACATCCATCCATCCCCGCTCCAGCTCGTCAGCCAGGCAGGCAAAGCACACTTGCTGATGTCCTGCTCTGGGTCCAGCACCACACAGACAGAAAAGGCATGGAACTGTGGTGTTGGAGGAGACTCTCGAGAGTCCCCTGGACTGCAAAGAGATCCAACCAGTCCATCCTAAAGGAGATCAGGCCTGAATATTCACTGGAAGGACCGGTGCTGACGCTGAAGCTCCAATACTTTGACCACCTGATGCAAAGAGTCAACTCGTTGGAAAAGACCCTGATGCTGGCAAAGAGCGAGGGCAAGAGGAGGAGGAGGAGACAGAGGGTGAGATGGTCGGATGGCAACCCTGACTCGATGGACACGAGCTTGAGGAAGCTCAGGGGGATGGTGAAGGACAGGAGACCCTGGAGCGCTGCAGCCCACGGGGTCACAGTCGGACACGACTGAGCGACTGAACCCCAACAGCCGGCCTGGAAGAGCACGAGCCTTGCAGAGCGATAGACGTGGAAGCAGGTCGACCCCCGGTGTGTGGGGAGTGTCCCCCTGGAGACAAGCAAAGCGGGGCAGGGGCACATTCAGCACAGTGATGAGGACAGTGGGCCTGGGCTCTGATTCAGCTCCACCGCTGACTGAGCATGGGGCCTGGGAGAGTGACTCAGCCTTGCAGGGAGCCAGTTTCCTCATCTGCAAAACAGGAAGGCAGCGAAAGTTAGTATTAAAAATACGCTCAAACGAGAACTGTTCAGAGTGCAGGGTTAGCTATTAAACCGTTGTTGGTAGAGCCATCTACATGTCCCTCGACAGATAAACGGATAAAGAAGATGCGGTGTACATGCACACTGGAATACCCAAAAAGAATGGAGCAATACCAGCTGCAGCAACATGGATGGGCCTGGAGATGATCAGAGGTCAGAGGGAGACAAGGACTATATGATGTCACTTTTACGTGGAATCTAAAACATGACACAAATCAACTGATTTACCTATGAACAGAAACAGACTCACAGACAAAGAAAATAAACTCACAGCTGCCAGAGAAAAGGTGGGGAGGGGGATAAATCAGGAGTTTGGGATCAGCAGATACAAAGGACTACGTGTAGAACGGAAGACGACACAGCCCTGCTACGGACACCGGGAGCTGTAGTCGGTATCTTGTAGTAAACCATAATGGAAAAGAACACGCATATAAACGTATAACTGAACCACTTTGCTCTACACCAGAAACTAACACCACACTGCAAATCAACTGTACTTCAATAAACAATAAATCCAAAGAAACCATCGTTGCTAGATGACTGAAGCACACTCTGTAAAGTGAGCGTTTGCCCTCAAAAATATTTTAGCAAGTTTTATAGAAATCTTTCTAAATTTCATTAAACTTTATACATTGTTTAAAATTTATTAAAGATCGATGTTTGTTGAATGAATAGATGTGGATAGATGGACAACGCGAAGTGTCGGTGACCATGTTAGTAATCTAGGAAGGCATAAGAAGTCACCCCTAAATTTAGCACCTTCAAATAACAATAAATATCCTTCTCTTACAGAGTGAGAAATTCGAGAGCAGCTTGTTTGGGGTCAGGGTGCTTAATTGCCCTGAAGTCAGGCCGGCCAGGGCTGCAGTCATCTGGAGGCCTGGCTGGGGGATCTGGTTTAAGGAAGCATCTTCCCGTGGCTGGCACACGGGTCATAGGCGCTGGCGGGTGGCCTCAGTTCCCCCATGTGGGCCTCTTCTCAGGCCGCTTGAGCATCCTCAGGGCATGGCAGCTGGCCTCCTCAGAGAGACCAGAGAACCAGAAGTCCAAAGACCCGACTGCAGAAGTCACTCCCGTCACCCCACCACACCTGCTTCTCGATGCACCCGGCGAGTCGAGCCCACATTCCAGGGCCAAGGGACAGGGCCCGCCTTCGCCTTCTGAAGGGCAGTGTGTCAGAGAACTCAGATACGCTTGAAAATCATGACAATGACCAAAAAGACGCCGGAAACAGACCGGAAGGGCTCGGAGTACCAGCTTCTGCAGACGGAATGAGACGCTGTATGAAACGCTGAAAGCGGCCCCGACCGGTCTACAGGAGGGCGCTCAGAGCAACGGTCGGTGGCACGGCGGGTGGGGTCACCAGCAACAGCAGCAGAGGTGGCCTGTGTCTTGATGGGGTGGGGAGCGGGGGTGGGAGGTGAAAGGACACTGTTTGAGCTGTATATTTAAAGTGTGCATTTCACTATATGTAATTTAGGACTTAGCAAAATTGACAGGAAAAAAAAATACCAGCCCCCAGGACTTGGACAACTGACTGTTGCAACATTGCTTTGGTCTAGCCCAGGGGTTGACAAACACAAAATCTGGCTCACTGCCTGTTTTTATAAATAAAGTTTTATTGAAACATAGCCATGTATGTTTATGTATGGATTGTCTCTGGCTTCTTCCCTGACAAAATGGTAAAGTGGTGCAACTGGGTTACAGCAGAGACCACACAGCCTATAAAGCTGAAGATATCGACCATCTGGCCTTTTACAAACCCAGTTTGCTGATCTTAGCTCGAGAGGCAAACTAGAGACTTAATATTCCTTTAGATGCATTCCTTTTCAATGTCCCAATCTTTTTACCCCAAAACTGCCCGGCTCCCATGTGTGCGTGGCAACTTCTCCCAGAGGCAGGCAGATGTGGGAAGATCCACGCCCTCCGGAAGATCCCTCCATTTGCCCCATTTGGGAACCATCTGATGCTTCCTTGGAAGCGCCTTCTACAGCCCACTCTTGTCTAGCAGCTCTGCCTCGGCTGGAGAGTCAAGAAGAGAGTTATCAAACAGAACCTGGCCTCACAGAGCAGAAGCCAATGGCATCACTCCTGGGGGAGTGTTTATACACCATGAACTGTACTTTATTGACCTGGTGGCTCAGATGGCAAAGAATCTCTCTGCAATGGGACACCTGGGTTCAACCCCTGGGTCAGGAAGATCCCCTGGAGAAGGGAATGGCAACCCACTCCAGCATTCTTGCCTGGAAAATTCCATGGCAAGAATTTGAGCCGGAGGCAAGAATCCTGAGCCTGGCAGGCTACAGGCCATGGGGTCGCCAAGAGTCCGACGTGACTGAGCAATCACACTTGCTTTCTTTCGTGCTTGCTGACGTTCAGCCCGCCTTCCCTGCCTTCCCGCCTTCCCTTCCCGCCTCCCTTGCTCCTTCTTTCCTCTCTTCCTTTCTGTGAAGACGTGCCAGTCCACTGGATCAGTCCTGGGCCAGGTTCCCTCAAAGTGAATCTTCTGCGTGGTGCTGATTCAGTTTGCAGTCAGACAGGCAGCATAAAATCACACACTATAATCAGCTTGAAAAGCAAAACTCTTTAAAAACCAAAATGGGAGCAATGATGGAAGGAAGGCTGCAAGAAGGGCCACCAGCTCTCTGCCACCAGCTTTTCTTCCCAGACCTGAGAATTCACAGCCCAGGACATGGCCAACCATCTCCAGGTCCCAATCCTGACCAACCTGACACCTCGACTGGGCCACAGGGTCCTGTGGGTGAGAGGGACCTTCCGCCACAGCCTGCTGGGAGCATCCTAGACACTCCTGGGCTTTGCCCCCACTCCCAACACCCCTGCCTTCTTCTTCTGGAAATAGTGCCCCGATTCCTATTTGGGGATCAAACCTTTCTCTCAGTTCATGCTGTTCAGAAGGGCTGCGTCCACCCCAGCTTTGAGGATGGGCATGTGACCTGGGTCCAGCTTACCAGCATCTAGAATGATTGGCTCAGGCCAATAAGAACCAACTCTGGGACTTTAGTGTGAACCATTAGAGAAGAGACATACATTCTCTCTCTTTCCTCCTGAAATAGAAGGATATAAGCCTGCACCTGCTGTCAGCAACATCGGTGCATTGCATTTTCCATAATAAACTCTTTTTTACTTAGATCAGTTTGTACGTTTTCACAGGTCATGGGTTGAATTTGAATTTCAGATAAGTTTTTTTAGTATAGGTATGCCCTATGCAATATTTTGGAAAACCTTAGGCAAGAAACCTAAGGTTTATCTGAAATTACAGTTTAACTGGGCATCTTGTCTTTTATCTGGCAAACTTACCAGCTTGGGCCAGGTTTCGATTCAGGTTACTTGAATCCAAGCATGTCTCAACTGATGTCCAACCCCACAAGGGCTCAGAGGTACCCACCAGCCCTGCCTCCTTGCACAGACCAGCCCCGTGGCCCGAGAGGAATTTGCACGGAGACTCCACTGTCCTCCTTCGGACAGTGACTTCTCCTGTTGGCAAGGACACCACGCCCGGAAGTAAAGGCCCACTGCCAACCTCCTGTTTAGAAATGCCTCCTAGAGGTCAGAGCTCGCTGGGCATTCTCCTGCTTCCTCCTCAGGACGTTATTCTAGGAGGTGGCCAAGCCACAGTCCTCATTCTATAAAAGGGCAAACGGAGGCTTGGGCTTCCCTGGGAGCTCAGTGACAAAGGATCCACCTGCAACGCAGGAGACTGCGCGTCCAACGCCCGGGCCGGGAAGAGCCCCTGGAGAAGGACATGGCAAACCCCTCCAGGATTCCTGCCTGCAGAATCCCAACGACACAGGAGCCTGGCAGGCTACAGCCCACAGGGTCGCAGTCAGACGCGGCCTAGTGACACCGAGGCACCGAGGCGCACAAGCTCTGGGTCCCGCCGGGTCGGCCGCGTTCCCCGCCAGGCCCGGTTCGGGGACACGTCTCAGCGGGAGGTGGCGGCTCCCCGGGGGCCTTTTGGAAGAAGCCTCATGGCTGCTCTCTGGACGGAGGCGAGAGGCCTGGGGCGTCTGAGTCACTGTGGCTGGAAAACCCAGTGGCTTCCTTCCCTGACAGACTGCAAGGGTCTGGAGAGAAGGTCAGCGAGCAAGCCGACCCCAGAGAGAAGGTCAGCGAGGACCCCCCAGAGGGTCCTGGGGGGCAGGGTCCCCACGCCCCGCCCAGCCTCCTCAGTGTTCACCCGGCCCCTCTCCTCAAGGGCTCTTCCATGTCAGCGCCGGTTTTGCTTCTTTTTATTTTCCTTTCTTTCCTTCTCTCTGTTGTTACCACTTTAAAAATAAATAAATAAAGCAAACCAACAAAGCAAACATCTGGAAAGTTTTGTGGAAAATGGCATCTCCCTCTGACAGCCACCCCTCCCTGGAGTCAGAACGCGAATGCCCGCAGGACTCACAAGTGGCCCCCAAATGCTCGCAGAGGAGAGCCCGGGCCCCTCTGTTCTCCCACCAAAGCCCTGTCTTCGCCTGGGGTCACGTCCTTCCAAGCACGCCACCATCCCCAAGCGGGTGGTTCCCAACTCCCTGCCCTGCACAAGTGCCCCGCGGGCTCCCGGGCCTCCTGACCTACTCCCCGCACTTCCCGATCCCACCCGGCCGCCCCCTCCCACCGGGGCTCCTTTCCCACTCAGGCACTCGCTGCCACACCCCGGACTTCCATCGCACTCCTGACCCACCACCAAAGCCTCTTCTCCCACCATCTCATCTCTTCTCCTTCACTCCAACCCACCCCTCTCCCACCTTCCCTGCCAAGGGTGTCTTCCCAAAAGAGAGCTCAGGCGATAATATCACTCCCCTGCTCAACCACCCTCTATGGCCCCCCACTGCCTCCTGAGATAAACACCGGATTTCCTCACTGGGGAGTTAAACCTTCCAGTGGTGGATGTTCGTTGTTCTGGTTTTCCATCATTCCCCTTCTTTTCTCTGGGCAACTCAACTCTCAGTTTTCTTGGGGGAAGACAGAAGAGTCACACATTGCCCACTCTGAGTCCACGTGGTCTGGGGGCTGCCCCCAGCCCCACATCCAGGAGGGGACTGTGTGACCCAGGCTGGGCTGATGCACGTACTACATTCCCCTGAACACGGGAGTTGGTTTGGGGGTGGCCACGTGAACTAGGTTTCTGGCTGGAACTACTGAGAAAGAAGGGCTTTCTCTGTCTCTTTCTCTCTGTTGGTGTTGCTGCGCTAAAAAGACACAGGCCAGAAGTTGCAGGGGGCCCAGTGAAGGCCACCAGGAGGAGAGGTTCTGCCCAAAAGAAGCAAACATCCAATCAAATAAAACCGGGAGACAGAGGCAGATGCTTGATAGCAATTTCACCCTAGATTCAGCCATGCCTGAAGCTGATACTACTCTACTTTTTAGATACGTGAGTCAAGAAATTCCCAGGCTTCTGTCACTTACAACCGTAAGTCTCAGCTGATACAAGTTCCACATCTTTCTCTCCATCATAATGACTAACCAAGAGCACAAGTGGTCCACAAATATTTAGTCACTGATTAAATGAGGCCAGGCACACTGTCTGCCCAGTCGCCACCTCCTCTCCCTCCATTCCACATCCCCTGCTCTTAATCCCCTAAGATCCACCCATCCTTTAAGTCTCAGGTGAACTATGATTCTTAGGTAGGCCTTGCCCGGGCTCCCTGGGGGCCCAGTGGTTAGGAGTCCACCATACGATGCAGGGGACACTGGTTCCATGCCTGGTCCGGGAAGAGCCCACACACTGCAGAGCAACTAGGCACCGGCACCGCAACTACCAAGGCCGCGCGCCCTGGAGCCCGCGCGCCCTGGAGCCCGCGCTCTGCAGCAAGAAGCCACCGCAGTAAGAAACCCACGCAGCAGAGAACGGCCCCTGCTCGCCACAGCCAGAGAGAGCCTGCACACAGCAACAGCGACCGAGCCCGGCCAAAACCAACTAGGTAAATAAATAACATTATAAGAAAGGCTTTTCCTAATAATCCCAGGAAAAAAGAAAAAAAAGTCTCCCTATTAGGGGAAGACTTGAACCTCTTCTGGGCTCTGTAACACCCCAGTCTTTTCCTTCATAACACCTCTTGCAGTTGGTGCTTCCTAATTATTGGTGAAAAGTAGTTAATTATTCTACGTTCATTTCCCCTCCAAACTGCAAACTCCACCATGTAAGACACTGTTTATTTTACCTCCACATCTCCAGAGCCAACGTGGAGCCTGGCACAGAGTAGGTGTCCAGTAAATGGTCAGTGAATTAATAAATGCCTCGACACCACCCCGAAATCAATTAAAAGAACCTGGGACTCAGGCTTCTCAATTTGAATAAGGATGGCAGAACCACATCACCTATTAAGACCTGATCCAATGGAGGGAGGTTCGAGGGAGAATCAGGCTGGGGAAGGCTTGGAAAGAAATTGCCTCTTTGTGCAACTCCACAGGGGTTTTAGCATCTTGAACTTGATCAGAAAGCCCGACACAATTTGTGATTCATTACTAGGGACCCTAGCCACACCCTGAAGCAAATGTCAGATTTCACACATTTAATGAACTCCATACTTGAAATATGTGGCCTGTAAAATCTGATTTACACTGCTGTTAAAATCCATGGTGCCTAAAAAGGAATGCGAAAAGTATATATTTGTGCTTAGAGAAGGGCCTTTTTTCCCCGAGACATTAATTCACTCCAAGGCGCATAAATGTTCCCTAAAGCATTATTTCAATTGCAATATTTCTTTCAGCACCTCAAATTTAGTTACCAACCTTTGAGAAGAGTGGCTGTGTTAGGTCACACACGAGTGGGAAAGTGCCACCATGTAACTGTCAGCCCTCCAGAAGGTAAGCGGAGTTGACAGCTGAGCTGGGGACAGCCCCCAACCTGCACAGCCAAGCTGACTTGGCACCATAATTAAAACCTGCCTTAAGTCAACACCAGGGCAGCCATGGTGCTTGGCAAGGTGGGTCTGTTTTTCAATTCAGCCCAAATCCTTATTTATTGGATGCTACCATCTGGTGTTTCTTTCTTCTCCAGGCTCGCCGCTGGCTCTGGCACATTTTAGCTAGGCTTGATACCTGCGGCGGTAAGCTACCTGGCAGGTGACACACGGCGCCCCTCTGGGCTGGATGTTCCATGGAGCAGTAAGGAGACAACTTTTATGGCTACTTCCGGGCTGAGATGGAGAAGGAAATGGCAATCCACTCCAGTGTTCTTGCCTGGAGAATCCCATGGATGGATCGCAAAGAGTCGGACACGACTGAGCGACTTCACCTCACCTCACCTCCGGGCTGAGAAGGACCCCAGGACCACCACCCAAGCTTCACTGGTTCACAAAGTCCGTCTAACAAAAGAGAGAGAACGCATTGCAGACCGTGCTGGGTTCCGTCAACTGCCTCTCCCACGGTGGCTTCGGAGAAAGTGAAAAAGTGTTAGTCATTCAGTCGTGTCTGACTGTGACCCCATGGACTGCAGCCCACCAGGCTCCTCTGTCCGTGGGATTCTCCAGGCAAGAATTCTGGAGTGGACTGGGTTGCCATTTCCTTTTCCAGGGGATCTTCCCTACCCATGGATCAAACCTGTGTCTCCTGCATTGCAGGCAGATTCTTAACCTTCGGAGCCAAGTGAACATGGAAAGCAGGGGTCAAATCTGATTGGTCATCCTCCTTTCCTCTCTCAACAGTGATTGGTTTAGCGGTGGGTGTGTATCTTAGTACTGGCCAATGAGATGTAAGAGGGACCTCCAGGACACGTTTTCAAAGCTGATCAAAAGAACGTGTCTTCATTTTTCTAAAATTCTACCAGAGAACCTGAGGGTCACCCTGGTGTGGAACTTAGTGCCTTCATTTCAGAGTGGGAACTGAAACCCAGTAGAGGGAACATTTTGATCAGGGAGTTCAGGGGCAAAGCCGGCATTATTACTGTAAGGAACACGGTTATTCTTTGAACACCAAGCGTCCATTTGCCTTTTCTTCTTGGTGAAACAAAAACAATCCCTTTTAAAACTTACCTCTTCCCCATGGTAGACCATCTGGAGGAACTGTGAGTCAAAATACCTGGCCATGCAACCCAAACTGGATTCATCAGATTCTCCCACCAGGACTTTGACTCTGGAGTGATGGGAGGTTCAGTTCAGTTCAGTCACTCAGTCGTGTCTGACTCTGCAACCTCATGGACTGCAGCACGCCAGGCTTCCTTGTCCATCACTAACTCCCGGAACCTGCTCAAACTCATGTCCATTGACTCATGTCCATTGATGGATTAAATAAAGCCAGAGCTGATAAAACAAGCTGCAGTAACCTGACTGTAGGTGGATTAGCTCCTGCTAGCTGTATCCCCAGCGTATCCTGGTTCTGTCTGTTCCAAGCCCAAGCTCCAGTCTGACAATAAATCCTCCCTCCCCCAGTTCTTGGCTAAGCTTTGCCACCGCTGATTTTAGTTGCATGCAATCATGGAGCTGTAACTGATACAGGATGGCTTTATGTGTTCATGCGCCATGCTGGCCATCTCCCATATATCAACACATTTATTCTCCCAACAAGCGTTATCAATTAGGGACTAGGCATGCATACACTCAGGTTTCCAAGGTAGCTCAGTGGTTAAAAAAAAAAAAAAAAAAGTCCACTCACCAGTGCAGGAAATGTGGGCTTGATCCCTGGGTCGGGAAGATCACTTGGAGAAGGAAATGGCAACCCACTCCAGTATTCTTGTCTGGGAAAGCCTATGGACAAAGGAGCCTGGCGGGCTATTGTCCGTGGGGTTGCAAAAGAGTCGGACACAATTTAGAGACTAAACAAACAGCACGTATACACACACAGATGAAAAACCTCAGGGTCAGAGTACACTATTTGCCCAGCATTTCACAGTGAGCTAATAAGCCAGGTCTGGAATATAAGTGTATCTTGCTCTCCTTATCTGTCAGAGGAGTTTGATTCCACTTAAACCACACGGTTACTGTGAGGACTCAGTGAGACAATACAGGTGGAAGACACAGCACACACACATGGTTCACGGAAGTTTCTTTTGTGAGAGGCATCTCCTGAGCCCAGTGGATATTCTCTCAAGAATCAAGAGCTTTCTCATGGTTTGATCCAGCTACCAAAAGCCACAACCCTGGACCTGGAGAAAAAAATAATCAGTCATACCTGGGGCAAGCAATGAGGTCTGGGGCATGAGCCACATCCTTGACATTTCTGTCTATGGAAATTTCAGCAGGTCCATTGTCTAAGCTGGCCAGGCAAGGTCAGAAGGCCATGAGCTCCGGCCTGGTGGAGACAGCCCCAGGGCGGTAAGCGGATGCCTTCCTACCAGATAACAATGCTCACTTCCTGCCGCTCATCAGCGCTGGGGGCCGTGGCTCTTCTTTCTCTTCCTCAATACCCTGAGAACTTCCTGCCACAGGGCATTTGCACATGCTTCTCCTCTGCCTCCAATACTCTTATTTCTCATATCTACGAATCCTGGTTCCTTTCAACTTTCAGATTCAAGCTCAAAATTCATCTTTCCCAGAACACCACCCCTGGCCACCAAGTCTGAGACAGCTATATACAGTCCTTATCCCTCACCCCTACCCCACTCCAGTCAGTCTCCCTAATGATACCCTGATTGAATTTCATCACAGTCATCATTGCAAAATGCAATTACCTTATTTGCTCACTTCACTTATTCACTCCACATTTATTGAACACTCACTGTGTGGGAGTGTTTTTCTAGGTACTCAGAACAGCAAATAAGTCAAGAGCATACATTTTTGTGGGCAATACTGGAAAAAAACAAAACAAACAAAAAAGGCTCTAATAGTCCTAAATGCTTGAGGACAAATATAGCAGGGGAAGGGGTAAGGAGGGGCTTCCCAGGTGGCTAAATGGGTAAAGAATCCGCCTGCCAATGCAGGAGACACAGGTTCGATCCCTGGGTCGGGAAGATCCCCTGGACGAGGGCATGGCAATCCACTCCAGTATTCTTGCCTGGAGAATCTCATGGACAGAGGAGCCTGGTGGGCTACAGTCCCTGGGGTCACATTCCTGAGTGTAGGGAGCTACAGGGCAAGTTGGATATGGTGGTCAGGAAAGGTCTCTCTGAGAAGGGATATCTGATCAAAGATTTAATGAGGCTTGTTTCTCCTCCAAATAAGACAAAAGCTCCTTCAAAGTGGAGGCCATGAATGTCACATCTCCAGTGCCCAGAAGCTGCCTGGCATCCAATAGGTGCTTGTGAATGTTGAATGGTACCCCAAGACACCCTAGGGGATCTCTTCCTTATGACAACATCCCCGAGATGACTCATGACTTGAGGCCTCTACCCCATCTCAGGGCTGACTCTGCTCATAATTAGAAGGTGGGAACAGCCACAATGACAGCAGCCAGGGAATGTGGCAACTTCCTGGGAGCTCCCATGTCAGGGGTGGAGGTGAGAAGGGTCCCTGGGAATGATGGGAGTCAGATAAACAGGGCATGTGTCATCTTCGCTGGCATTTCTTAGCCTCTCATGACAAGCATTACAGAGTGCAGCTTGTTGGACAGAAGTCAGGCTGTTGAGGGTTGAAGGGGATTATAGCTCCAAACAGGCAGCTGTCTTTAAGATGACAGACCTGAGTTCCTATCCTTCCCCATTCTTAACTAGGACCTGTGTGGCCTTGAGCTGGTCACTGAATCTCTTCAAACCTTGCTGGTAGAAAAGATAATGACAGTCTCTCCCTCTTCAAAAAGGCTCTGTATACAAAGCACTTTGCACAAAACCAGAGCTGTTGTTGAACCAAGACCCCACACACCAGGCTAAGAAATGATCTGATGCAAATTAGAACCACAATGAGATCCATGCACCCCCCCAGAGTGGCTAGGATGAGAAATATTGGCAACAAAGACAATGAATTGACAAGCTACAGGTGGGGGAAACATTTTTTTGCAAATCACATAATCAACAATATACTTCCATATGGAACACACAAAGACTTCTCAGAATTCAACAAGAAGAAAACAGGAACGTTTCACCAAAGAAGACGTGGGTGGCAACCAAGGAGATGATAAGATGTTCGATGTCATCAGCCGTTAGGAACATACAGTTAAAAATCAGGAAGAGAGACCACCGCACATCTATCAGAATGAAAAAATGAAAGGACAACAGCAAGTGCTGCCGAAGATACGGAGCAACCGGAACCCTCGTGTTGCTGCTGTGGAATGTGAAACCGGCACAGCCACTCTGGACGCAGTTTGGCAGGGCTTGGTTTTTGTTTTTCTGCAGGATTGACACATGTTATATACTGCTGCTGCTACTGCTGCTGCTAAGTCACTTCAGTCGTGTCCGACTCTGCGCGACCCCATAGATGGCAGCCCACCAGGCTCCCCCGTACCTGGGATTCTCCAGGCAAGAACACTGGAGTGGGTGGCCATTTCCTTCTCCAATGCATGAAAGTGAAAAGTGAAAGTGAAGTCGCTCAGTCATGTTCGACTCTTAGCGACCCCATGGACTGTAGCCCACCAGGCTCCTCTGTCCATGGGATTTTCCAGGCAAGAGTACTGGAGTGGGGTGCCATTGCCTTCTCCACGTTATATACTAGAAAATATAATAGAAGTTATATACCCCTATATGGTGTATAATTACATGTGTTTCAGTATATGTACAACCTTCATCACAATCGAATTTTAGAACATTTTCATCACTCCCCAAAGATACCCATTAGAAGTCACCCCCACCTTCCAACAGTCTTACTTTCTGTCTTTATAGATTTGCCTCTTGTGGACTTTTCATATAACTATGAAATCACACAATATGTGGCCTATGAAAGTGAAAGTCACTCAGTTGTGCCCTATTCTTTGCAACCCCATGGACTTTACAGTCCAAGGACTTCTCCAGGCCAGAATACTGCCGTGGGCAGCCTTTCCCTTCTCCAGGGGATCTTCCTAACCCAGGGATCAAACCCAGGTCTCCAGCACTGCAGGCACATTCTTAACCAGTTGAGCCACCAGGGAAGCCCAAGAATACTGGACTGGGTGGCCTATCCTTTCTCCAGCGGATCTTCCCGACCCAGGAATCGAACCAGGGTCTCCTGCGTTGCAGGCGGATTCTTTACCAGCGGAGCCTCCAGGGAGGCCCTATGTGGCCTCTGGTGACTGCTTTATTTCAGTCGGCATTGCTTTCAAGGCCCATCCACGTCATGCCATGTGTCAGAGCCGTGCTCCTCTTTAAGGCTGGATAGCATTCCCTAGCGATGGGCACGCTCCATTTGCTCACCCGTTCATCAGCTGACGGGCGGCTGGAGTGCTCCCCCTTTACGGCAGCTGTGAACAGTGCTGTGAACGCTTCTGCTGTTCGGTGGCCCTGCTTCACCCTTAGTCTCTCTCAACGACGCTTTTCTCATCTGCAAAATGAGGATGCCACCACCTCCTAATCACAGAAGCAGGGGCAGGTGGGAAAGCACTTTGCAAGCGTAAAACGCCGCAACACAGCAAGGCATTTTCACGCCTTTTTTCACGTCCAGTTCCTGAATCTTCCAGAGCCCACTCTTAAAACTCAGGGACCACAACATTGTAAATCAACTACATCCCAATAGAAATAAAAAACAACTCAATGACTTAATGCCACCGAACCATACACTTTAAAAGGTTTACAATGGTACACTTTGGGTATGTTTTGCCATCATAAAAAAGCAAACTCAGAGTCACAAAGGTTTATGGAACCCTCGCCACGGGCCAGGTCCCGGGCTGGCTGAGGACAAAACCGGAAGTCAGTCCCTCCCGAGCCGCCCCTCCAAGACCCCCAAGAGCCCAGCCCAGGAGGAAGCACCCCCAGCAGGGGCTCCCGTCACCCACTCCCCCTTCACTTCTCTCAAGTCTCCTGGTTTATTTTTTCAAACTCAAGCAGATTTTGCCTTCTGCTCTATTAATCTGTTTTCATGTTAAAAAAAAAAAAAATGTGTTAAATGACTTGCCAATCCAATGACTGATCCACTCTCATTCTCCACCCCAAGTTGCTGAGTCTGTAGAGCCTGGGGGCCGTCCTCTTTGGCTCCATCTACCCCCAGTCCTGCAGGGGTGTGAGCCCCGGGCAGGGATGCCCAGGTTAGCCCCGTGCAAGGCAGGCAGGTGGGCGTCCTGCACCGAGTACTAGCGTCTTGGAAGGAGGGGGAAGGGGAAGAGGGGCCGCTCCGAGCAGGGCCTTCGAAAGGGAAAGCACCTGTGAAGTCAAGGAAGGCGTGGCGAGTCAAGGTGGGATATGACCTCTGTCCCCAGTCTGAAATCTTTCAAAAACTCTATCCACACGGGTGACCTCAAGGTTGGGAAAAAAGCATGCACATTAGCCCATTTCTATGAAGGACTTGGAGCTTGGAAGAGGCTCCCGACCCCCTATCTGTAGCCCGCCCTTCGCTTGGAATGAAGACCACAGCTGTGTCCTGAGCCTCGCGGCTGGCCTCACAGGTGGGGCTTCCATTCCTAACAGCAGGCAAGGAACTGAAGCTCAGAGAACTTAAGGCTTCAGCCCCGGTTCCCTCAGTAGGTGTGGGTATGGGTATTCGGGTCTGTCTCATCCCAGCTGGGTCCAGGGCATGGTGCCCTTTGCTGCCCAACCCCCCACCAAATTCCAGCCCATCCCCTAAAAGGCTACTGCGCTCATTTCTCCTCCCGCCCACCATCAGGCCCAGAAGAAAGGCAGCACTTCCCCTGGTGTCTCTCTCAAGCATGAAGCTGTTTTGGAGCGAGTCTCCACGTCTGCATCAGGCCGCCTGGCTAGCGGATTTTTTTTTTTTTTTTTCTGGCTTGATTTTCTTAAATTCTGGTGGTGATGAGCTGCCTAATAAAATTATGCTAAGTTATGTGCATAGCGAGCAGCATCTTACACTCTAATTACTGGCCGCGTCTTTGAAGAATTCCTGTGCAACTTCCAGGCTAATCAACTCACCTCTTTTCTTGGGTCTGATTAGCCGTGTGGGCCAAGCGGAGCCCCCACCCTCAGCCCCACTCGAATCAGCGGGGCTCTGGATGTTGTTCGCTACTCCAATTGCCTTTTAAAAAATCTGTTTCACATAAAAGGACAAATGAGAATGAATAGTTGCCCATCTTTAAGACACTAACTACATTCTTTTCCACAGCCTGTTTCTCGTTATTCTTTCTTTCTTCAGGAGGAATTTGAACACAGCCTGGGTTCCCGCACGCAGTTCATGACTGCAAAGGGCTTCCTCTTTGAAATCCAGCCCAAATGGGCACACTCAAGAAATGTGGCAGCTTCAGAGAAATGTGACCCAGTTAAGTACCTTCTATTGGTCCTTCCTTCAGACTCACCTTCTCAATCGGGGTGCCCGGCTTTCCAGGGCTTGCCTGCGAACAATCAGCTCTGCCCACAGCACCCCAGGTGGGGCTGAACAGAGACCCTTTGTAGTATCTGCTGGAAAAGCAAGAGGAAACTTTAGCCAAGGACCAGCTTCTTCTCCCCCTTATATAACAGTGTCGCTTATGCCAATAAAGTCGTGCAGAAAGACTGGGCATGGGAGAGGGCTGACTCTGGTGGGAATGGTCTCGCCGGAACCCCCTTGGAACACAGAGGTGGAGACAGAGACAGGCAGGGATGGGTCAGTGGGCAGTAGAGAGAGAATATGATGGGCCCCTTGGACACAGTTCAGCTTCTGCCACACTCACGAGCCAACTTTAACACGCTTGCTTGGGTCTCACAGCACTCAGTCTGGATGCCACGGACGGGGCAGGGGCTGGCAAACCTGCCTCCCCACCCTCATCTCAGCACTCCGGCCATGCACCCTCCTTTCTGCTCCTCCAACACACCCAGCCTTTTCAACCCCAGGGCCTTTGCACACCCTGCTACTTGAACACCACTCCCCCCGGTTCCTTTCCTCCCATCCTTCAGGCTTCTGTGCCAGCAGTCCACCCCGAAGGGCTCTTCTCTGACCCTCATCACTTCCTCTCTCCTTACTCATACCAGATCATCCCTCTGTCTCCCCTTCATCCTGCTTTCTTTGGAGGACACTGGAGTCTGTATCTGCATGTCCCGTCTCTCCCACACAGAAGACGACAATCATTATGAGGGCAGGGATTATCCATCTTGTTCTTCCCTGTGCCTCCAGCCCAAAGAACAGTACCCAGCACGTAGTAGGTGCTCAGTAAATATTTAGCAAAAGAATGAATGAAAATAGCATATTCCACATTTCTCTGATCCCTTGTTTTTTAGATTCGGCAATCTTTCTGGAAGGAAGTAAAATAATATATATTCCTGGGTTTATCTAGACCCAATAAAAGGGAAAAAAAAAAATTCTTGTCTCTTGGAAACATCAAACTCCCGATGTAAGCAAAAGAGCTTGCAGGTTGAGTTCTAAGATATGAGAGCTGGCTGGTCACTGAGCATAGGTTGGGGGGCTGGGGACCTTACATATGATTCAGTTACCCCAAATTTTAAGGCAAATCCACTTCAAATTCAAAACCTCAATACAGAAAGTGGAGTGTGGCTTTTCTCCGGCATTCCTACGAGAAGGCAGGCTTTCTGAAAAGATGCTACGTTGTAGATAACTCATCCACAAAAGGCGGGGGGCAGCGGGGGAACCCCAGGATCGCGTGTCTTTCTCTGCTAAAGCTTCAGATGAAAACCGATCCGGGAGTGCGTGACCCTCCAAAAATCTGCCAGCCCCCAAAGTACTTAAGTTACCCCTCCGACCACAGCCACATGGAGAACGAAATTAAATCCCACGGAAAGATTTGACTTTTTTTTTTTAACATTATGCAACGTTTGGATGAAAAAAGGGAAGGGGGGACTATAAGAAGAAAAAAAAAAAACACCTCATCTTTTTCCCAGAGTTTAGCAAAGCTATTTCTAGCTTTTAACGATACATCTCACCATCACTTCATGGGTAGTTTTGAGAGGCGAGAAGGCGGGACCGTTCTGTTATGTAACCCATTTGAAGTAGGAAATTAGCAAGTCCTGAATGAATTCTGTTACTGTGCTCCGACTTGTGGAAAGTCTGGAGCGACTACAGTTCTATTTTGAGGTGAGCAAATCCATCATTTACAGATCAGCTCACAAATACCGCAGGGTTTCATGTCACCCTGAAAAGTTTCATAACAAAAACAGCTAAAGTACTTGGGGTGATGGAACATTTCGTCTCTAAACCTTATTAGCCCGAAGAGCAGCGAGGAGGGCAAGGCTTCCCAGTTGCCAATTATTCAAAAATGCAAATATCCGAGATCAAATAAAAATTCATCTCACTCTGCTCCCATCTTGCTGGGTTTTTTTTTTTTTTTTTCAAGCTAAGTCCAGCAAAACAGTCCGGTCAACAACATGAAAAGAAATGTCTGTTTTTAACGGAGCCGTTGGCCATGAAATAAAATTCTGAAGCTATGAAAGCAGCATCTTGAAACAGAACAGTCGGGTATGGAGGGCCCGGCAGGCTGGTGAAAACAGGAAATAGAAAGGTCTTTTGATCCTCAGGGGCCCCCTAGCGGCGCGGCACGAGCAGTGCCTGCAAGGTCGTGGAATTTCACAGCAGGCAAATGTGGTCTGAAGCCTTTACATCCACAGCATGCGGTTGGGAAAAGTACCGTCCCACTGCCCTGGAGCGCATGCGTCCCACATGGGCCCAGGGAGCCGCTGCTGACGCGGGCACAGCTAATGTACAATCCCGTCTAATCCGTAAACTGAGAACGGCCCTTTCAGCTGACAGCCAGCGAGAGGACACCAGCAGCCTGCACTGCACAGAGCTGCTAATTAAAACATTTGGCCCGCTGGATGCTGGCTGGCTTCTTGAGACACGGAGTTTTACTGCTGGGCTCCTCTGGAAACGAAGGCTCCTACAAAGGGCAAAACTGACATGTGCAGGTTGCGCGTGAGTTTCTCAGCCGCAACACCTCGGACGCTGGGTTGGGTGATCCTCTGTGGTGGGTGGGCTTGCCCGGTGACATGTAGGGTGACCTGCAGCATCCCTGCACGGTCCTCACTGGACCCCAGCGGAGCACACCCCCCAAGCTGTGACAACCAGAAACGACTTCAGACATTGCCCATGTCCCCTACAGGACCAATCGCCCCTGGTTGACAATAGCATTCAAAACAATAGCTTCAAAACCTCTTTTCCCTAAAACTTAAGTGACTGTGATCCTGAATCTATCACTTAACAAAAGGTTGGTGTTCAGTTGCTCAGTTGTGTCTGATTCTTTGTGACTCCATGGACTGTATGTAGCCCGTCAGGCTACTTTTGTCTATGGGATTTTCCGGGCAAGAACACTGGAATGAGTTGCCATTTTCTCCTCCGGGGGGATCTTCCTGACTCAGGGATTGAACCCGTGTCTTCTGCATTGGCAGGCGGATTCTTTACCACTGAGCACCAGGGAAGCCCCCAAAAAAACATACTCAAAGCAATCAAAGACTGTGGGTATAAATAAAATATGAATCATAAAATAAATGTTTGCCTTTTTTAATAGAGATCATTTTTTGAAGTTCTAACATGTCTGGGATAGGCAACAGTACAGAATAATAAATAATGCATGGATTTGTGGGGTTTTTTGCTGAAATTGAAATAGTTCTTTACCCAGAGAAAAAGCTCTTTATTTTTATGTACCACAAAACACACACAAAATAGGAGCATTATCATAAAAAGCTCTCATTCTGACACCAGAATTTCATGTTTCCGCACAAATTAAAATGATCCCGGAAGGCATAAAGTACACAAGCTTTATTGGGCAACAGCAACGGGCCACGCTGGCAGACACTGAAAACAGAACCTTTCAGAATCACGCAGGATCACATGTGTGTCATCACGGGATCAAGAATTTAAATCATCTGGGAGTTCCTGCTAAATTCAAGTTGTGTACCAGAGCATCTCTCTAATCAAAAAACGCTGTCCTGGTGAATATTTGCCGAGAGGATTACAGATAGTCTACTAATGAGGAAGTCCAGGAGCCCTAGGGGAATTCACAGTCAGACCCAATGCAACAATGTAATACATGAGCCACCATTTTTTTTTTTTTTTTTGCAAATACCATGCCCCCTCCCCAGCTGCCCAACAAATACAATATTCACTGACATTGCCCAGAAACACCAACAGACAGTGCCTCCAGCCCCACTGTGACAGAGAAGACCAGATTCCCTGGAGCAAGGTGCTGGCTGGAGAAGATACTACAAACCCACAAGTACTGCCACACTGCTCACGTGCTTCTAGGTTTCGTACAAAAGCATAACATACACACATTTTTCTAGATAGAATGGACATAATTCATGGAACTATTTCCTAAGAAGTATATACAAACGACCAAAAAAAAAAAGTGCTTTATGTTCAAAGGTGAGAGAAATAAACTCTGCTGCGTTTGCAAAGCTCCTTGCATATTTCTTAATGAAAAGGAAAACCATGACTGACAGGATTTTAACACAGTGAAAACCAAGTACGTCTTTGAAACACTTGAGGTGACATCATGCGCTCTCACACACACACATTCCAAACACGCAAAAAAGGTCAAAGATAAAAATGGCTGATAGGTGTTGGCCTTAAAAAGGATGGAGCAGAACAACATATAGGTCCCATTAGCAATTTTGGCAGAGGTTTAAAATGCTGCCCCATAAACTTGCAAGAGCCTTCAATCCCCACCCTAGCAAAAACAAAGTATCAAAGCAAAAAGCAAAGGTATGGAGAAAGAAAAACAGGCATGAAAGTGTCAATTCCCAGTGAGCACAAAAGCTCAAAATACATTCAAAAGTACTGTCAGTATAGTCTAAATTTTCAGCGGAAGCCATACGGGGAAAAGGGTAAGCAGACGCTGGTATTTAGCATCACTGCTACAAAAAAGGGTTTCGCTAGGAAAGTAAGTCTGGGATCTGGATACAATGGAGTGGGAGGAATCTCAGCTCTCGGCCTCCCAGCTCCAGGCAGCTGTAAACAGATGGACCTGCTCCAAAGTCTAGCTGCTCCCCAGGGTGCCCTTCTTCGCTTCGGGGGAAATGTCCTTTGCCCCAAGCAGCCCAAGTCAGTGTGACCAACCTCACCAAGCTCCACTAGCAACCCACACGAGCACACACAGGCTCTCAAAACGGCATCAAGACAGGCGGAGACAGGAAGTCACTCGAGCTAGAGCAGCTCATCCGGTCACTGCCCTAGAGAAAGGGAGGAGGGAAAAGACACACCAATTGGCTGCTCAGCTGCCTCCACACGCCACCGTCGCCAAAAAGACAAGAAAAATCATCAGTAACAGAAGAAATACCTAGTATTGTTGAAGGGCAGGAGGAGGTGTCATTCTTGTTTTTAAACTTTGAAGCAAAGTATTTAAACAGCACTGTGCCTGTGTGCCGGGGAGAGGTGGGAGTTTCTGGCTTCCAATCAAACTGGGGCCACTGAGTTCCAAGGTGAGGGGACCTCCAAGCTGTCAGCAGTGCTTCCTAAATTCCTTCCCAGGTGGTGAACAGAGTCTTATGCTTAAGGTTTATGACTCAGGAGCCTCCTGTAAAACAGGGGGGTTTTGCTTGTGCCCTTGTCTTCTGCCCACAGAGAGGCTAAGCCAGGAAGCGCCCATGTGCGCCGGCTCTCTAGGATTACGTCTGCTGTGTGCAGGTCAGGATCCAGCACCCTCAGCTGACTCGTGGCTCCCACCCTGCTGGTCTCCAGCATTTGAGAAGCAGGTGTGTGTTTTCCTAGACACTCGGCACTCCTGCGGGCGGTGGGAACAGGCTGCCTGCTGGTGGGGTGGCTCTCCAAGGTGGCCACGGTCTCCAGTCTTTGCCTCCACCGGGGTGTGGTCGAGACCGAGCGAGCGGGTTTGTGCACAGCACGAGGGAGCACGTGTGACCTCCGGGCACGGCTTCCTCCACTCCCCTGCGACCCTTTCTCCCTCTCAGATGCCAGTAAGGAATTTAGTCAAGTCAACTCAAGCACCTCGATCAAAGTTGGGAAGTAAAGAAAAATCCAAAGAGACCGTCTTCATTCCCCATCTCTGCTGTTAATCTAAACATTTCCTGCTGAGGATTCCAGGAGACCTTCCTGTGGAAGCCATCACCTGTCTGTGAACAAGGTCAAGGTCAGGGCTTGATAAAGGGGAGAAGGTCAAGGTCAGGGCTTGATAAAGGGGAGAAGGACCTTCAGACTCCCGGGTCGACAGGCTGACCTCCAGGCAGACAGACAGCTGCAAGAGCGCTGAGCACACCTTCCTCCCGCCCCATCTCTGAAACCAGATAAAATCGCCCAGCAAAGACGCCAGACTGGCTCATCCTTTCTCAAAGTTTTGGAGCAAGATCTTCTTCCTAAATAACCATTCATTTAATGCAACATTTATTTCCTGTGGGGCAGAAATGGCTGGGACAGAATGGGAAAAATCTCGCAAAACTGCAGAATCTTGAAGACAAAAATAGAAGTGATGTCATAGTCAATTTAGCAACGCCTGCAACTTACTGTCATTCTATAAAGTTTTAAGAGGGCAACGGAAATACATCAGTGTATCAAGCGGTCCAAAGGCAAGGACCTGGTGTCCCAGCAATCCAAGAGCGGGCTTACCCATGGGGGGGCAGGTGGCTATAACTTAACAACTCTGAAGCACAAGAAGAACCAGGCCAAAGAGCTGGAGGGGACGCAGTCAGAATTAATTACAAATCTAAGATCTCAGGCATCATCAGCTCTTGCAGATTCACCAACCTAACCCTTCTGGCACGCACATGTGGTTTCTGGAGGGATAGACTTGAAAACCCAAGAAAGCTTTGCCGGGCCACGGCCAGCGCTTGCAAAGTCTCTTGTTCCTCTGAAACAAGAAGCCGTGGCTTTATAAGAAACAGTCGCACAAGGGTCCCACCCTCGCTGGGGAGAGGAATCTCCACTTGCGGCCGCCTTTGAGCAAGCTTCCCTTGAAATCCGGAGGCAGAGCAAGCGAATCCAGACCGCAGAGCTGCAGTCCAGGCCTCCCCCCGCCCCAAGCTCCTCACTCAGAGCTGCCACCGATGACCCGCAACACGCTAAGACACGACCCCCTTTGTCACTGCGTCCTCACCAATTCCTAACTGGAAACAGACTCCTGTGGACGTCAAGACCCCCATCCCTGACCTTTCCACCTCGGACTCGGAGGGTCTGAGCCACACGTGCAACGTGGCCTAAAGAATTAGCTGAGTGTCTTGTCACGCTGTCGGCACGTGGAGGGGCCGCCCAGTGGCACGTTTCCTGCTGAAAAAGAAAAAAGTCCCAGGGTGTCCTCAGATAGCCACGGGCTTTGTAATTGTTACCAGGTCCAAACGAAGCAAGATAACACCTTTGAAATTCTTTTACAAGGTGGTAGGTGACGTTAACGTGAACGCCGGGGCTGTAGATGCTGAACTGGGGGAAAGATAACATGCCTCTCTCACTCCCTTCTGGTGGCTTTTTTGTAATTCCAGGAATCCAGCGCTGTTTCGACAAGCCAGGCTGCCTTAGAGAGGATATTTAGCGTTTCAAAACTCAGATTACCATCTGCTTAACTTTTTTAACCAAACAGCACCGTCTTTTCCCCCAAACCAACACCAGGAGCTCTTTCTTTCTCTGAAACCAGTTTTTTTAAGGGCAGAAAGATGTAAAAAGTGCACACACATTGGGATGGTTTAAAACAACAACAAGAAACCCTCTATGGTTTTCAACTGGACAGAAACTTTTAGCACAGGACAACGAAATTCAAGTCGTAAGGAAGCCTGCATGGCGACGCACGCGCCAACCTCTGGGCTGGGCCACGGGGTTTCAGAGTCACGTTCAGTCCTCCATGAACCGCCAGAGGCTCAGACAGGCCCGCAGGGGCCCTCGGGCGCCTGCCTCCCGCGTGTGCCAGGCCAGGGCTCCGCGGAAGCCCAGAGCCTCGGCGGCGGGCCTGCACAGGCCCCCGGCAGTGGTCAACAGGAAGCGGCTTGGACTCTGCCCGCCAGGCGTGTGCGCAGCCCGGGGTCCCCTCCCGCGCTCAGCCTAGGACGTGAGCTTCGAGTAGCTGGGGGGCGAGAACCGTCGTCGCAGGTACTTGAGGACGTAGAGGGGCAGACAGCTGACCAGGGTGATGACGGACACTTTCCACAGGAAGGACAGCGTGGCGATGAAGTACACGTCTGCAGGGAAAGAGAGCACAGCGGCGGGCGGGGGTGGGCGCGTCGGGGGCGCCCGGCCAGCAGCCTGACAGCTGCGCTCCCCGCCACCCTCTGACCTGCTTCTGCAGCTTCCGGATCTTCCGTGAAATGCTACTTTCAACAACTGGGAAAAGAAAACTATGGCGGGGGGGGGACCCTTCCAGGTGTTTTTGATTTGGAATATGACAGCTGGAGGTTTTTCTTTCTAAACCTGGCAGAAAGGGAGGCTCGAATACATGGTTCTGCTTCAAGTGGCTTTTTGCCTTCATCTTGGCGAAAGTCACAGAAGCCGGGACCAGGTCTGAGGGCAGAACACGGGAGTGGAGACCCCTGGTCAGGACGAGCATGACCCTGGTGGGGGTGGGCTGGCGTGAGATCCCCTCCTGGCTCCAGGACAGTCGTCCCTGCGGTCAGGTGGTTTTTGCAAGAGGAGCGACAGCTGGTGAGGACCAGCAGAACTGGGGGCATCTCCCCTGCGTCTTGAGCAGAAGCTGGGGAAGTGCAGTGGGCACTGAGTAAGCACCTACGAAGTGCCACGCCGAAGGCCCCACCCGTGGGCTGCCTGCCCAGTGCTTGGGCAGGTCCACGGCTAAAGCGATGACTGAAGCTCCTGGGGGCAGGCTCGTCTGGCAAGCCTCTGTGACTCCCCGGAGTCAAGCCACTGAAATGCACACGTAGGTGCGCACAACACCCATTCAGGGAGGCTTTTCAAGCAAGTGTGAAACTGTTCTAAGACTTCACCTTCCATGGGAATGCTGCTGTGTCAAACTCTTAAGGAGCAGTTTGCTGATAAACAAGAGGCAGGATGGAAAGATGCCTCTGCGGTAAGGCAGAGCTGCTCGAGCCAGCAGCCGCGTTAAGTCCTGCTGACTGTCCCTTATTCTCCAGCAAGCCCGACTCGGCTCACCAGCTCCGCAGCTCCACGGAGCCCAGCACAGTGACCAGCTCCCTGGAGAAAGCCCAACAGGTCCTCGCGTTAAACAAAACCCCTTCTAAGCCAGTGGGCATGGGGCGTGGTTTAAAGACCACACTCAGCACTGAGATCATGCCCACCTGCCTCAGTTCCAAGAGGCCGACTGCCAACGGTCCCTTGCCCCATGGGACGCCAGTGAGACAAGGAGGGCTGCTGAGTGCAAAGGCCTGCTGGACACAGGGCCCAGGCCACGAGGGCCCCACCTGCCCCCCAAGCTGAGGCCCCTGGGCCCGCTGGGCAGGCTATGTGTGCGGGTTGGGGCGGGCGGGGCCCTTACCGATGAACTCGTGGAGGAACACGAGGGAGGCGATGTAGCAGGCCAGGCTGAGCAGCTCGGCCACCGTCATCAGCCAGTGCCAGCTCTGGATGGTCAGAGCCACCATGAGCAGCTCCGTGAGGATGAGCGACGTGAAGGAGATGGCCACGATGTGCACGAACTCCGACTCGAACAGCAGCAGCGCCCCGTACATGATGGTGCTCCCTGCGGGGGTCCACGCAGGAGGGGGTCTGTGGCTGTCTCTTATACACATCTAGACAGGGTGGGACCCTTGTGCGACTGTTTCTTATAAAGCCACGGCTTCTTGTTTCAGAGGAACAAGAGACTTTGCAAGCGCTGGCCGTGGCCCGGCAAAGCTTTCTTGGGTTTTCAAGTCTATCCCTCCAGAAACCACATGTGCTGTTCCGCATGGGGAGGGGGTCCACGTGGGGGGGTCTGCGTGGGGAGGGGCTCGTGCCACCCCCGCAGCCCCGCTGCTGGGCACCGATGCCCCCCATTCCTCCAGGACACAGCCTGCTGGCCCACATCTGACCTCACTCCTCTGCATTTAGACATGAAAGTTACCATTTGGTCAAGGACGGTAATGAGAGGGCCTTCAGGAGGTTTGAAAGACAGGCAGCAAATCCTAGTTTTCCTATGTTCTTTTTTCCTTTTAAATATTTTGGCCATGCTGGGCAGCGTGCGGGATCTCAGTTGCCCAACCAGGGATCACATGGAGGCGTGAGTGTGAACCGCTGGACAGCTAGGGAAGTCCCTAGATCTGCTACATGCCTCCTGACTTATATACAATGGAGAGCTGATCCCCGGGAGGGAAAGGAAAAGACAGACAGGAAAGACAGGAAAAGAGGCAGAAGGAGGAGGTAACTATCTGGACTGGGGGGAGCAAGAGACAGAGGTTTCTGTATTTTATTTGAAATGACAGACGTGGCCAGCCACTAAAGAACAAACACTGCGGAGTCCCACTGAGGCCAGGGCTCTGAAGCAGTCGTGCCCACAGAGACACCGAGGGGAACAGCGACTAGCAAGGAGCTACGAAGAGGAAGGGAAAGGCGCGCTTGCTGCTGGACGGACACAGTGTCCGCTCTCAAAGCTGAGAAGCTTCTGGAGATATACTGAGCGCTACTGAGCTGGGCACTTCACAAGAGTTATGACGGTAAACGGAGTGTCTTGTCTCTTCCACCTCCCACACACCCCCAAAAACGTGCACAAAATGAACAGGCAGCTAGAGACACTCGCACCCGCGCTGAGAAGAGCAAGGGAGGCGGGCGAGAGTCTGGATAAGCACCTTTTCATCCAGAACTGCAGGGACTGAACGGACAATGCCTCGCGCTGATCAAACACACTAGCTATGTGAGGTCACTGCTTACGAGCAGGGCCAGGAGACGGAAGCCCCGAAACTCAGGTGAGTCTATCACAGCAGAGCTGGGGGTGCAGGGGGTGCAGCAAAGCCCCACTGCTTGTTGCTATGAACTTTCACGTTGGCTTTGCTTTCTTCAACCAGACACACATGTCACTTTGCTACACCTATCCGAAAGACCCCTTCAGACTGTTCTAATGACAGGGTAGCCTCCCCCCAACAAATGCAATGGTCGCTACACTTTTTATCTACACATTACCTCATCAGTAAAAATCCTAAGCATCAATCCCTAACGGACAATATGTATTTGTGAACTATCCATGTGTACCTGTGCAGACAGACACAGAAAGCAGGCCTACTGTACAAACACATCAGATACATTACAAAACACACCAGTAAAGAGAAATTCTAAACAGAGTGAGAGAAAAGTATACACAAAGAGGGCTTGATATTTCCTTTCCATATTCCAGTAAATCAGCTTACAAAGCCTCTGGTCTGAGGGACCCTCTCTGGAGCCCGCGGAAGTAAATATGTTGTTCAAAAACTAGAGCTGGACCTCAGAAAACGTATCACGACATCCCAGAAAGCAAGCATTTTTCTGTTACAGTGACTCCAACACCCCAGCAAGCTCTGATTAGTATTAGTTACATTTTTCTCTGGGCTTCCCTGGGGGTTCAGGCGGTAAAGAATCTGCGTGCAATGCAGAAGACCCAGGTTCGATCTCTGGGTGGGGAAGATCCCCAGGAGAAGGGAATGGCACCCCACTCCACTATTCTTGCCTGGAAAATCCCATGCACAGAGGAGCCTGGCAGGCTACAGTCCACGGGGTCACAAAGAGTGGGACACGACTGAGCGACTAGCACTTTCTCTGATTTTGCCTCAGTTCAGCTAGCAGCACCATGTCACAGGTGTGACTCTGGGCCCCACGACCGCGTCCTCAGGACTTGCAGAGAGAGGGCGCTTCTGGGGCCCAATGCCACGCTCCTGACTGCTGTCTCAAGATTCTAGTTGTTTCTCTTCATGTTCTAGACACAGCACAGGAAATGTGACCCTCAGGCCAGAGCACAAGACAGCCGGCGATTTCACCCGTCGTTACCTTGATAGATGCTGATCAACACCCATATCAAGAACGTCTTGTAAGACAGCGGCCGTCCCTGAGCAAGAGAGGAGGAAACAGAGGGGGTCAGCGGGCGGGGCTCGGCCAGGGCGCCAGCTGCCTTCAGATGCCCCGCCGCCAGCCAGACAAGACAACCTGCCTGTTTCCATCTGAACAGCGGCTCACACACGTCCCAACACATTAGAGAAGTGACATTTTTTTTTAAGAGAAGTGATTTTAGATGAAATAAAGCTGCTCCTTATTAAAAATTCCTTGAGGACAAAAAAATGCAATTACACACACACAGGTTTTTCCGGACAGTACATAAGAGCATTTCCAAGGGCACAAGGAGCAGCTGCAGGACAGAACTGTCAAGGGCTTGGAAAAAGGTGTGAGAAGGTTTGTTTCCTGTTGACCTATCAGTGTTACGGTTTAACAGTCTTGGTGTGTGCGTACAACAGTGTAAGAAAAATGATAAGCCCCACGCCTCCCTCTCAAAAGTAAGCCAGCCAGCAGTTCCGGTGTGTGCACATCAGACTTGGCGTGTCCGTGTGAAATACGCTACAAGCAGCAGAAAGGTGAGGTCTTTGAACAATTTGAGTCTATACTATACCTTTTGCTGACAGGGTGAGAAAAGGTCTAAGAAGTGTATCATAAAAGTAAAGACGTGACGATAGCCATAGAATAGGTTTGTGGGTTAAGTCAGAAAACATTTGCCTATATAAGGCAAACATGCTGCATTAAATACATGTTAATTTATAATTTAAATAAAGAAGCAGGGAAGGTGGGAAGTGGGGGGTAACGGGGCTGGAGGAGGAAGCCGGCAGGCACTCGGGGAACCTTGAGCAGGTCTTTGTAGAGCTCGGGGTACAGCATGGCCACTTCCGACTTGACGTCTTTGTCCAGAACCAGAGAAAACACGGGAAACATGGTGTAGATGGTGGAGTACCTGCGAGAAAGAAGACCCCTCAGCGGAGAGCCAGCCAGGCGCCCCCGCCGCTGGAGACCAGCTTCCACCGCTTCCCTGAACAACCGCGCACGCAGCGCCTGGAGTACGCAGGGCCGGTGTGAAGCCCTGGAGATGCAAGATGCAAGGCAGACAAAATCGCCTGCCTTCAGAGAGCGCCCGTGCTCAGAGTAGAAACCAAACTCAGTAAACCGCGCTGCGTGCTGGAGGCAAGGTGCTGAGGAGGGAAACACGAGGGGGAAGAGGGAACAAGACACGGGGTGAGATGGTGCGACTGCAGAGGTGGACGGGGGATGAGACGGTTGAGGAAACGCCCACGAGAGGAGAGGCGGCGGCCGTGTCGGTGTCCAGGGAGGAGCCTCCCAGGCGGACACAGCGGCAAGGGCAGAGGCCCCGAGGTGGAAGTGTGTCTGTCCTGTGAGAAGGGCTGCAAGGCGGCGCACGTGGCCGGAGCCGCGCAGGCGGGGGAAGCGAGCAGATGAAACCCGAGGGAAGGGGGACCAGGTCCCGGGAGGCACGTGGAGCCTAAAGTCCTGGCTCTGTTCTGGCAGGTTCCGCCACGGTTCCAGGACCTGCCAAAGGGCAGGCCGTTTTCCCCAGTTAGAAGCAGGCAGAACCCCAGTGCCGGCTCTCAGGCTGAACGTCAGAAGACGTACTTTGTGAGATGGCCCTGGGACCAGCTGGCCCCTCTGTGCCTCCCGCCTGGGTAACCAGCCGCCCTACCAGTATCCATCTGGGGCGGGTGGAAACCAGACCCACCTCCCTGGTAACTCAGAGACCAGCACATCCTCTGCAAAGGTCAAAAGGAACGTCACAAATTCCAGGTCAGGAACAGGGGTGGATGTGACGGCAGCCAACGTCCAAGGGAGAGCGTAGGGCACGGCACAAGCTCTCCCAAGGGGACGTGCCCCCGGGAGCTGGGCCCTGGCTGCCTCAGAGACTCACCAGCAGGCGCCCGCTGCAGGTGGCCACGGCAGCGAGGGTCCTTTCCAGATCCCCTCTTTCCTCTTTTCCTAAGACCCCTCAGGGACTTCAGCTTTGCCTGGCTGCCAATTATCTGATACCCTCAGGCTCTCTCAGGCAAGCACGGTTCAGTCATCAGGTACAGAGAGACCACGAACAGACTGGCCTCCACTCTGCAGTCTGGTTACGAGCTTATCAGTTCAAAATCATGTTAACTCAAGAAGGCTCTAAGCCAGACTGCCAGACCAGCCCTGACTTGGGGACCGAAGCGTCTTTAACACAAGGCTTCTTCCTTCTTCTGTGGTGTTTTAGGGGTGGCTCATTAAAAATTAATACTTTGCCTGGACTTTCTTACCCAATGATGAGGAATCCTTGATAGAGGGGGACGGAGGCGAAGTAAAACACGGAGGAAAACACAGCCTGTGCCAAGGAGAAAGAAGGACATTACCAAAAGCTGTCAGCAAAGCCCCTGCGTCTGTATCATAAGCACAGCACCCACGCTCCCAGAGCGCTCATTTTACACCTGCCTGTTACAGCGCTTTCAGTGTATTCGCTCATTTAATTCCTACAGCAACCCTACAAAGGAGGTGTTGCTACCATCGCACCCACTCTACAGATGAGGAGAGGGGGGCACACAGAGTTTCAGTGACTTGCCCAACATAGCAGAGCTCGTGAGCCAGGAGTCACGCCAGAGGGTTTAGCTCCAGGATCCACTCTCAGCTCCTCTGTAAACATTTATTAACTTACACACAAGCTAGACCTGGGAACACCTTGTATCTGATCTTGGTGAGTCTCCACAACAACCCATGAGATCACGTCCTAATATCGCCTACATCATAGAAGGGGAAAGCGAGCAGATAAATGGCCCTGCAGGATTCAAGCCCTGTTCTGTCCCCAGAACCCACACACCCAGCGGCTCAAAATCACCTCCTCTCTAGGTGTACAACCGATAAACAAGCTGGCGTATGTGTGGAAACAGACACAGAAAAATATCCTCCACCCTAAGGATATGTACCAGTTACCCTGGAGGGTGGGATCCAGAGAAGGCTTCCCTTCTCATACTACACGTTCTACTTTTCTTGGAAAATTTTACAATGAGCCCATAACCTACTACTTTTGCAATCAGACAAAAGCGATAGAGATATTTACCAACCCCTGCTGCGATGTCTGCTGCCTGACTTGGAAAACGTTAGCAGTGAAAAATTGGCTGGGAGATAAAACCAGGCTTCACGCTCTGTTACTTCCTTCTCTGAGCATCTACCAACCCCGAAAGAAGCAAAGTGACCGCTAAGCTAATTAGTACAAAACCTACCGGAGGCCAGGGACAGTTGCTGCCTGAAGGATTTTAAAAACTGAACATGGCAGAAAATCACTGTGGACAGTGACTGCAGCCATGAAATTAAAAGATGCTTGCTCCTTGGAAGAAAAGCTATGACCAACCTAGACAGCATATTAAAAGCAGAGACATCACTTTGCCAACAAAGCTCCATCTAATCAAAGCTATGGTTTTTCCAGTGGTCATGTACAGATGTGAGAAGGGAAAGGGAAGTCACTCAGTCATGTCTGACTCTTTGCGACCCCATGTACTGCAGCCTACCAGGCTCCTCTGTCCATGGGATTTTCCAAGCAAGAGTACTGGAGTGGGGTGCCGTTGCCTTCTCCAACAGATATGAGAACTGGACTATAAAGAAGGCTGAGCACCAAAGAATTTATGTTTTTGAATTGTGGTGCTGAAGAAGACTCTTGAGAGACCCTTGGACAGCAAGGAGATCCAACCAGTCCATCCTAAAGGAGATCAACCCTGAATATTCACTGGAAGGACTGATGCTGACGTTGAAGCTCCAGTACTGACGCGAAGAGATGACTCACTGGAGAAGGTCCTGATGCCGGAAAGACTGAGGGCAGGAAGAGAAGGGGACGACAGAGGACGAGATGGCTGGGTGTCATCACCGACTCGATGGACATGAGTTTGAGCAAGCTCCAGGAGATAGTGAAGGATAAGGAAGCTGGGCATGCTGCAGTCCATGAGGTCGCAAAGAGTCAGACACGGCTGAGCGGCTGAACGACAAACGGAAGAAAAGGCTGGGCCAGCCTAGTGGCTAGAAAGAGTGTGGACCCAGAGACCTATACCCCTCCTCGCCTGTCGTGGGCCCTGGCTGGGTACAGAGCTCGGGACGCAGGTGGCGCCGAGCGCCGTGGTCACGGGCAGCCTGGCCCCGCCCTGGTTGTGACTTCAGAACTGAAAGGTGAAAGCCCCCTTTCAGATGACTTCTCACGGAGGCTGCTGCCCGAAGGATTGTAAAAAGGTCAAGAACCCTGGTGTTCAGTTTTGCAAATCAGTCAGGAACCTCTTCCTCTAAACGGGCCAGACTGACCCGGACACCTTCACCCTGGGAACAGCACTGGGGAAAATAAACGTGCTCTGTCTTCATCTATCTCAGAGGCCACTGTCAAGGCGCAATTCTAAGGGGACTCTCTCAGCCGGTTACTTTTGGCACAGTGGACAGGGTTAAGGGGTTTTTTACTGGGGATGAGGGGGTGGTTGGTTTATTTTTTCCCTCGATAGCATAAAGAACAATTCCTCACGCTAAGATTGTTTTTTTCTGAATCCATGTTTATGGTAACATACGGGCATTATAGAAGTTAATTCATCCAGGCCAGCTTGTGTGTGTTTGCCTGGGAATGAGCTGATTAATCTCCCAGTGATTAAAACCATGACATTATCCAGTCCAACTGATGAGCTTACATAACATAAAAGTACAGATGTGGTCTGATGAACCACAGCATCTGTTAGCGTTTTGATCGTGTTGATGAAAATGACTTTAAAGCTCCTTCACTCATAAGTGCAACAGATATTGAAAATAATAGAACTGCCCCCAGGCCACCCCCGCAGATGCACAGATGAGCCAGTGGAGGGGGAATCCTCCTGAAGGCAGGGTGTCTTTCGCATACGATTAAACAGCTTCCCCACACAAAAACCTTAACCTAGAATAGTCAAATTCAGAGAGTCAGAAAGTGCACTGGTAGATTCCAGGGGCTGGGAGGAGGAATGGGGAGTTGGTGTTTAATGGGCAGAGTTTCAGTTTAGAAAAGTGAGAGATTCAGGAGGTGGATGATGGTGAGAATTGCACAGCCGTGTGAACGCTGTACGCAACGCCGCTGCAGTGCGCAGTTAGATGCAGTTTAAACGATGTTGTATATTATGTGACTTTTACCACAATAAAAAAGTAAAAGGATAAAACCTCACCTTAGCTTTACACATTAGCCTGTTTTGCTTTTATTTATGATGTAAGGATACCTTCAGCACTTGATGCCTTAATAAAACTCTCTGCTTCTCAAAGAAGCCCTCTCTGTGGGGCCAGGGCCAAGACCCTTGAACAGAGTGATGCCCCCTTGACAGGCGGAAAGACCGAAGCCCAGAGTGGGAACGTGACTTGCTCAAGGTCTCAGAGACACCTGGGGATACGGGGTCCAAGATGAACCGTTCCTAAGTTCTCACCACTTAACTTGGGCTCTTTTTCACCTAAATGCTCAAGGAAGAAAATCAGTCAATAGATGTTCAACACCCAAAATGTTTTCTTTCCCTGCTTTGGGCCTCCTCCCAACCACGACTTCACTGCCATGGCCCAATGATAGACTATGAAGGAGCCGGGGCGACAGAAGATGGGAAGATACCTTACACATTCTGGAGTCCTTTGTGAAAAAGCAAGATGTTACTCCTTGGGTCTGACCCCGGGGTCAGAAAGATCCCTTGAAGGAAGAAATGGCAACCCAGTACAGTGTTCTAGACTGGAGAATTCCACGGACAGAGGAGCCTGATGGGCTACAGTCCATGGGGTCACAAAGAGTCAGACACAACTGCGCAATGAACACTTTCAACTCCCCGAGAGGCCAGATGACTGGGATGAGCACGCTGGACCCCGAGCCGGGCTGCGCTGGAGGCAGAGCTGAGGTGCCCTGGGCTGCCCCACTCTCACTGAGTGCCCCCTTAGGTGGAGGCAACACGCGTCCCCCAGAATGGAGGGCAGAGGGGAGACCTGGAGTAACAGGGCAGGCACCAGGGCCCCCTGCCTGGGTGGACTAAATCCCTGAGGGATACCATGCCAATTTCTCGCCCTCACTGAGCCTCAGCCTCCCCATCTGTAGAATGGGCACAGACTACAGTGAAGACTGCAGATGCCCCTGCATTGTGAACACTTAGCCCCCAGGGTACAGGACGCTCTCAAAAAAGGCACACCATTTGTCTGTGGCTGTTCTCTGTCGGTCCTCAATTCTGCATGCGGAAAACTCCGAGCTGGAGTATTCATTTGGCGTTTACCTCTGCGTCCTTCTCTCTGGCAAACTAAGGATGACAACTCACCCCATACACACACCCAAGTCACCTACACCACTGTCCATCTCGTGCCCCGGCCAGGCCCCACCACTGACGCTCTGCAGAGCAAGCCCAGCCTTGGCCCCCACACAGGAGGGCTCCAGGCAGGCGCTCCGAGCTCTCTTGGAGTTGCGGGGGGAGCGGTGCAGAGAGGAGGGCTGGAACTGGCCCGTGGGGTCACTGTTCCAAAGCTGCCGCTCAGGCGCTCTCCACAGCAGCCCCCGCGCGCCCGCGCACCCACCTGCATGGCGCTGATGCAGAGGCTCCTGTGGATGACGAACTGGCTGAGGGCGGCCGAGCGCTTGTAGCTGTTGCGGCCGTGCACCATGAGCAGGCGGCCGAGGTGCCGGAACTGAGTGATGGAGAAGTCGGCGGCCAGCGAAGCCTGCTTGCCCTCCTGGGACCGGACGTCAAAATCGGGCGCCATCAGGGGCACGGGAGGTCAAGGCAAAAACATTTTTTTTTTTTTTTTTTTTTTTTAATTGAAAAAGCAAGACGCTGGCAAGGAGATCTTTGAAGAACTTCAATAAAGAAATTCTTTGGTTTCCAGCTATACACAGTTGGTGGTCTGAGTTTAAATCTGATTTTAAAAGAGGAATTTCTTTAAATAAAAAACATTCCAAAGCACAGATAGTCATAATTGGGAGGTCAAACAGATCTAGTATTAAGCCTTGGGGGTTAGGCCCAACCCATAATGGGAGTCGGGAGCAAAGAATCATTCCAAGACAGGCAGCGAGCACTCAGCTCCCTTAAGAGTTAAACGTATGGGGCGGGGTGGCGGGGAAGGCAGCTGGTGCTCCCGATGGTACTAAATCGAACCTTCCCAAACGCAGCTTTGCACATTCACAGAACTGAAAACAATTGAGAGTGCAGCCATATTATGGGATTCTTTAAAGGCACGTGACAGATGCTATCAACAGGACAGATGGACATCACGGCTTCCTGGTGGTGAACAGGGAGGCACAAACTCCTCTTATGCGCCCCTTACACCAAAAACATGGGACTGTAAGCAAACCCACCCGGCCCACAGACGCCATGGGATTGTGCTCCAACTGCCTGAACGCTCCAAAAATCAACGTCCTGAAGTACACCGCCTCTCCCACAAAACAGGCGGAGAGAAGGGTTCTCCATCAGAGGAGAGCACAGAGACGTGAAGCGTGCAAGTAAAGACAGTGTGCGAGCCTCCACTGCTGCCGGGATTTCTTTCTTAAACATTCTGGGGACCCCTGGAGAAATGAGACCATGAATATTATATTATCAATATCAATATCACACCTGTGGCGATGCTATTTTGCTTATGGAGAAAAATGCCCTCTTAAGAGATCCACCCTGAAGCACTGAGGGGTAACATATCTGCAACTTACTTTCAGCTGATTGAGAGAGAGAGGGAAGGAGAATGTGACAAACACGAATAACTGGTAAATAATCAAAGCAAGGAGTAAACAGGGGCTCACTGGCCTAGCTCGACTTTTCTGAAGGAGTTACATTTTTGAAAATAGAAAGTTCAAGGAAATATACAAAATGATGGATCTACATGTTCTGATTTATAAAGAAATCTAAGCTACAGCAGATTTAGGCAAGTTTCATTTTTAAAAAACATAGTATAATGTTTTAAATGTTAAATTACACATGAGAATAATATACAGGTGGCTGTTGATTAGTCGCTAAGTCATGTCTGACTGCGACTCTGTGGACTGTAGCCCACCTGGCCCCTCTGTCCATGGGATTTCCCACGCAAGAACACTGGAGTGGGTTGCCATTTCCTCCTCCAGAGGCTCTTCCTGACCCAGGGATCAAACCTGCATCTCCTGCTTGGCAGGCAGATTCTTTACCACTGAGCCACCTGGGAATCCCATGTAGATATGTGTGTGTCCATATAAATTATATACATCCCCATAACAAGTAGTACACACGCAGACAAAAATTCTAGGAGAATAATCACTGTTACGAGTTTGATGCAGCTGTCTGAAAGAAAAAAATGCTCTTTACCCAGTTCTACATTGTTGTGGTTTTCTTACTGTGAGCACTTGTCACTTTTATACTCCAAAAAACAAAGGAAGCAGACTATAACTTTTAACAGAAGAGAAAATGTTCTCGTACTATACAGCATCGGGTAAAGAATTCCATCTATTAACCTCAACTGTGCTTTTTACAACCTGCATTAAAGGAATCATACAGATTTCAGACCTAACATCTTCTTCAAGGATCATTTAGCTCTGCAACTTCAAGCAACTGTCAACTGGATGAGAACCAGAAAACTAGGGAAAAAAGGTGGAAAGGAAAAAAACATTTTTGGAAAATCCAGATGCATGAATGTATGGCACAAAATGCATAGAGATCTCTGGCCCTCATTCAAGGCCTCCACACTCTCACTTCACACTCAGAGCTAACAACTGTGGGCTCAACTTTCTGGCCTATGGTCATCTCAAGTCACAAAGGACAGAGGGCAGGGCAAACGATTAGTGGAAGGCACACAGTTGACAGGGAAGGAAAAAGAAAAACGACTGTAACACACAACCTTTAAAAATCTGCAGCTGCCACAGGATTTTAGGGAGGAGCAAGCCATGCCGCATTCTTCCCTAATCGCTGAGAGAGGACCCACAGTGTGAAACTAACGCTTTTACTAACAGCACTCCCAGGGAAGCATTTGGAGTACATTCACTGCACCCCAAGAATGCAGCAAGACACCAAGAAAGATTAGGTCTGGGCAAGCAAAAACTCAGCATTTGTCTGTAAGATACCGGGACATGGATCTCTGACTTCCAGGTAGTAACACTAGTTACCAGACCTGGTTCCTTATGCTCTGTAATTCTAATCGAGAATTTCCAGAAGCACCGAAGCTGCATCACGGAGGGAAAGAGAAACCCCAGCTGGTGGAGCAGGGCGGCTCCCCTCTGACATCCTCCCGACCACCACCTAATGCCCTAACGCTGACCCCAGGGCAGAAATCGGCGCCCACGCCCTGATGCGAGCTCACCTTTCCCTCCACGCCCACGCCGCAGTCCGACTCCTGGATCATGCTGACGTCATTGCCGCCATCGCCTGCGGGGCGCACAGACCAGACCGGAAGGTCAGCCAAGAGGGGGAGGCGAGAGGCTCGACCACGCTTTTCACAGCCACTTTACAGTCTCGCCCACTGCTGCCTCCCGTCGCAGGCTCAGTTTCTGTTCTGTCCTGTCCACTCCGTCTCTCCAACAGCCTGTGGAATCAGCTTCTTTTACAGGCAGAGGAGCTGAGAGTCAGAGGGACCCGGCAACTGGTCGAGGGGCCTGGCTGCCTCACTGAGCACGGGGCCTGCGTCCACGCCACGTGGGGGTCTACAGCCCTCGGGGCCTGCGTCCACGCCACGTGGGGGTCTACAGCCCTCGGGGCCTGCGTCCACGCCACGTGGGGGTCTACAGCCCTCGGGGCCTGCCTCCACGCCACGTGGGGGTCTACAGCCCTCGGGGCCTGCGTCCACGCCACGTGGGGGTCTACAGCCCTCGGGGCCTGCGTCCACGCCACGTGGGGGTCTACAGCCCTCGGGGCCTGCCTCCACGCCACGTGGGGGTCTACAGCCCTCGGGGCCTGCCTCCGAGGGGTGGGGGTCCCATCACCATCAGCGATGACAGACGCTGCCCGGCTTACTGCAACTGCTGCAGGCGCCTCGTAGAGGCTACCGCCCTTCTGAATCCGCCTAGGCACCTCGCCAGGGAACTGCGGGCCCTCTCCCACTCTACCAGTGAGCAGACCGGCTCCCGACGGGGAACCCCAGCCAGGGAAAACCTGCAGACTAGACCCAGCCCCCTCTCCGTCGCGGGGTCTTCTTCACCCCCGGGGCCCTGCTGCGCTGGTATCAGTGGTGAACAAGGCGCAAACCGAGGAGGAAGGCCCGGAACGCCCTCAGCGTCCTGGACGCTTTCTCAGAGCAAAGCACTTGACAATAATGACGACAGAAACAGGGACAGAGAGGGGAAGGGTATCGATGTCACGGCCTGGGAACCTGAAGCGTGCGGCCGTGGGGCCCCGCCCCCGAAGGTCACCCGGCCAGGCGCGGCGGGCCCATCCCCCAAAGGTCCCCAGGCGTCCCGGGAGGGTCCCCCGCAGGCCCGACCCCGCAGGTGAGCGGCGCGGCGGCGGGCCTACCTACTGCGCAGGTCAGCCTCCCGGTGCGCTCCTGGAGCAGACGCACGATCTGCGCCTTCTGCGTGGGTGCGCAGCGGCAGCAGACCACGGCCGGGCACTGGCAGGCCAGCTCCATGAATTCGTACTCGTAGTACTTGAGGCACACCTGGCGGCAACGGGGAGAGGGGCTGGTCGGCCACGGCCCCCCCGCCCCCGCCCCCACGGCAGCTCCCGGGGGCCCCGGCGCCCACCTCCAGGGAGTCTCCGGAGATGACCAGCGCGCAGTCGTGCTTCCTGCGGAAGGCGTTCAGCTCCAGGTGCGCCTCGCCGCGGTTGGTCACCTGGAAGGAAAGAGGGTGAAGGAGGCCTTGCGCTCTGAACCGCTGGAAACAAGTGGCGACTTCCTGGAGCTCCCGTGAGGGCCAGGCCCCTGGCCTACAACCCCACCCTCCCCTGCCACCGACCCCCGAGCCAGAGCAGACCGTTTGCTGTGACTGTGGGCATCAGGAGGGTCTGCACACCAACCATCCCCTCGCCTTTCCCCCAGGAAGGCTGGGACCCACATAATCAAGGGAGGAGCAAAAAGCCAGTGTCCTTTCATTCTGCGCCCGGCCCTGTGCTAAGCACTTTTCCTCCACTTTCACCCCTTTATTTCTCACAAGGGCTCTTCCAGGCTCTATTGTATGTGCAAGGAAACGGACGCAGGCACGATGCGTTAGCCTGGCTAGAGGAGCAAGGAAACGGACGCAGGCACGATGCGTTAGCCGGGCTAGAGGAGCACAGCCTGTCCATTTCAGAGCAGGCCTCAGAAGCCAGGCACCTAGCTGGGCGGCTGGCTTTTCTATAAAGAATCAGGTGTTGAGTATGACACGCTCTGTGGACCACAGTCTGCCACAACTACCCCACCCCGCCGCTACACTGCCAAAGCAGCCACAGACAATCCTAAACAGATCTTGCATTTAAATAAAACTTTATTAAAAAAAAAATAGGTGACCAGCACACAGCCATAGTCTGCCAGAATCCTAGAGCACACAGGGTGTTCTCGTTATGTTCTGTGAAGCCGCTGTGAACACTCAGCGATTACTGAAGCACTGCTGCTGGGGGAGATACAGGGCTATGCTCCTGTGAGCCTCTGGTCACTGTATTTCTGCCCATTGGTCATTACATAACCTTGATTTCTACGTGTCTCTGTTTAAAGACATCTTTGAAAATATATACTGCTGAAATAAGTCAGAGAAAGACAAATACTGCATGCTGTCACTTACATGCGGAATCTGAAAAATAAAACGAATGAATATAAAGAGACAGAGAACACGCTAATTGTGAATAGCGAAGAGGAGGGGCAAGATAGGGGTAAAGGATTAAAAGATACAAACAACTGTGTATAACATAAGTAAGCTACAGACTCTATTGCATAACACGGGGAATCTAGCCAATATTTTATAATTATAAATGCAGTGCGTGCTAAGGTGCTTCAGTCATGTCCAACTCTTCGCGATCCCATGGGTTTTAGCCTGCCAGGCTCCTCTGTCCATGGGATTCTCCAGGCAAGAATACTGGAGTGGGGTGCCATTTCCTTCTCCATATACCATTTAAAAAACTGTAAACCAATGTTGCACATGTGAAACATGTAACGTTGTATATCAACTATACCTCAAAAAAATTATTTAGTAATATACATAGGTATAGTTGACTCATTAGCACTAGACTCATGGCCAACAGGACCGTAACTCACACCTGAAGGACACTTATCCCTGGGAGACGCATCACAGCCTTCCTGCACTCAGGGACACGGTCAGTACTCAGCTCTGTGCTGGGGACCATTTTAAACCGTGAGATTGCTCACAAAAACTCCACAAAACCAGGTGGCACTGAACAGACTGAAAGGACCCCTGTGTCCATCTGAGGGCTGGGACAAGACGGCAGAGCGTCGCCTGACTCCACCTCAGCTGGGAACCTGCTCGGCAGGTGACGCCACTCTGCACGTGTCCGGATACGACTCTGAAGGCAGCTTGAGTATGAATTTTTGGGTGACAAATAAATTTTAATGAGTGGGCAGATGTGCAAATACAGAATCCAGGAATAACGAGGATCTCGTGTGTCTGCCTCTGTGTGATGCTGGTTGGGCTATTCCAGAAACCGCTAGATTTCTTAGAGCTTCAACGTGCTATGGACCAAAGGCAGGGGTGGTGGTAGGGGGAGACCCCTAGAACATCTAGAGAGCCCCAGTTGCTTGGCTTGGTGGCAGACACGCAGGACCGCCGTATTCCGCCCCAGAGGAGCCCCGGCGGCTCTCACCTCGCGCCGCAGCAAAGCCAGTCACAGTCCTCAGCTCTGAGCCCGGGAGGAGCTCCTCTTGCCTGCGCTGTTTGGCCGAGGGCTTGCCACCAGGGCAGGGAGTTCTCCTTTGCCACCCACCACGCCTACTTCTAAAGGCCCCCTCAACGGTTTCCTTCAGGAAGGTAGACAGGCCAGTACCTGTGATCGCGAATTTATTTCCTACCCAAGGACTCGGCTTTCAAGAGTTCAGAGAAACCCTAGACTCATATGCACAGTTTCACGTGTACGAGCTTATCTGCATCCCGTCATCTTCTCCAAGGCACCACGGCCCCCAGCAGGTCAAGAGCTGGGTTAACGCGAGGTGGTCACCAGGAGCCCCTGCACCACCTCCGGAAGGAATCCTTCAGCCTCACTTGGGCCATTAAGTCCACCCAAACCAGTGCCCTGAGCTCCCCCAACCCTAGGTGGTTAACGTCCTCCCCCTCCCCCTACAGGGCCCCACGTGAGATTATGAGGTTACAGGGCAAACGGAGCATCCCACCCTCGCCACGAGGCCCCGAAGCGAGAATGCTTTACCAGCCGAAAAACGTGGATGTCCTGGTTCCTGGTCACCAGATGTGCGTTCTTCGCTGTGCATGTAGCTGTCTCCAGCTTGTCCCCCGTCAGCATCCAAACCTGAAATGACCGCAGGGAAGACGTCCCCTCGGTTAGCCTTCAAGTTGGCCTGTCTCCCGTGTCAGCTGGGTTTCGAAACACATCGCGCTGAACTGATAAGCTCCAACTACCTCGAGGCTTACGATGTCCCCGAAGCACTGCAGGGAAAGCCCTGGTTCAAGGGCTTCAAGACCCTGTGTGCCCGCTGCTGGAGGAGCAAAAGCTGGCGTAGCACTTTCGGGAAACTGGCACGCGCTTCGGCAGACATCGAGAAGCCCAGCCGCTGCCCTCCTAACCCCCCTTCTGGGAATGTTTCTTAAAGCAGTAAATAACCTCGACGAAGGGGAGGCTGTATGGATGGGGGATTGCTTCCATGTCCTACAAGAAACTGATCTGTCACGTTGCACGGGGTCTTTCTACACAGTTGGATTCCCCTGTGTGATCTCAGGGGGATTGAACGTGAAAGCGTTTAGTTGCACAGATTTTGCGACTTCATCGAGTGTAGTCCTCCAGGCTCCTCTGTCCATGGGATTCTCCAGGCAAGAATACTGGAGTGGGCTGCCACTCCCTTCTGCAGAGGATCTTCCCGACCCAGGGACCAAACCTGAGTCTCCTGCACTGCAGGTGGGTTCTTTACTGTCTGAGCCACCAGGGACGCCCCAGGGAGCTTTACCCTAGCTGTAAACTGCCAACGGTAAACATGCCAGGTTCCTCATCACCCTGTAACAGAACATTCTGCGTCTCACTGCTGTGGGCTCAGAGAGGGTAGGTGAGCTCCCCAAAGTCCCCTGGCTAGCCCCTGTCCTGACCAGGCCCAGAACCCAGATCTGCAGAGTCTAAACCAATGTGCTTCCTGCTCCGCCTGTTCACTCTGTAACTCCGTCCCCCTCCCAGGAGGGGCGGTGGGGGTGCGGGCGCCTTAGTCGTGGGACAGGGACTCCTCAGCATGAGGGGAAGAGCAGGGAAGAAAACCACCATGGGGGGTCTTCGCCATGCCAGGCACCGCCTCAGCTCTGGCATTTAACCAAGTGTTCAGGGCACTGTCCCTCCACACACCCTTATGAACAGGAAATGGAGGTGCTGTGACGTCAAGCCACCAGTCAAGGGCCACAGAAGTCGTCGGTGGGGAGGCAGGATTTGAACCCCCAGGATGAAGGCACCAGGCCCTGCTGGGGGCCCCTCGCCTCTGGATTTGACCCCCAGAGTATGTCGGTGTTTCCCCTCCATCTCCCACCTGGTCTTAAAAACAGTGTTGTTGTTCAAGAGGGAGGGGGCATATGGATACCGCTGGCTGATTCATGTTGATGTGTGGCAGAAACTGACACACGATTGTAAAGCAATTACCCTCCAATTACAAATAAATAACAATACTGCTTTATGTGATCCCAGTTCGGCGCCAGTCTTCAGGGTTCTCTCTAAGAGAGCAAACCCTGGGACCGGAGCTGGAAGGCTAGAGTTCCAGAAAACCATGGAAAGTCCTGAGCGCACTGAGGCTGCATCCCTCTCAGGAGCACAGGCGGGGCCCGTGGGGAAGCTCCAGGCCCAGGTCTCCGGTTCCCGGCACGAGAGCCTGCGTGTGGGGCCACCTCGCGCGGCCTGGGGGGCTACACCCGGGAAGGGAGTGAAGTGGAAGTTCCCAAGTTCTAACACCTCCCAGCCTATGAAAGACCACACATTAGACCATCATGACAAGCTAGCCAGACCCCTAACTATACACTCCATGCCCTCCCCTCTCACCATGGAAACCAGCAAAAGTCCAGTGCACGCTCTATGAATAAAACACCTCTTTTGGAGAGAATGGTTTTAAGGAGGGAAAAAAAAAACCTCAGGACAAAGCCAGTGCAGAAACTTGGAATCTCCCAGGTTCCTAGACGAGAGGTTTTAGAAACTGGCAGGAACAAACACGACATGCCCCAAGGCATCAGAAATGGGCCTCTCTGATATCAGACTTTGTGCAGAAATGGGATCTCACTGGCAATTTCCTTGCAATGAACCAGGCCTGTGGGCCAAAGACGAGTGACAGGTTGGTTTGCAGTGAGACACGCCCACACGTGTGAGCTCCCGTGGGCTAGAAGGTGGCCGCAGCTGGTTTATGACCGCAGGCCTCATGCCTCTTGTTCACACCGTCCTGCTCATAAGGACGCCTGCTAGTCGGGGGCCCCAGGACATGGTTGGGTAGAGATAGGCCGCTAACCTTCTTTATCTTCAGGAGCTTCTAACCCATAGGGCTTCCCCGGTGGCTCAGATGGTAAAGAATCTGCCTGCAATGCAGGAGACCCAGGTTCAATCCCTGGGTTTGGAAGATCCCCAGGAGAAGGGAATGGCAACCCACTCCAGTGTTCTTGCCTGGAGAATCCCAGACAAGACAGAGGATTCTGGCGGGCTACAGTCCATGGGGTCACAAAGAATCAGACACGACTCAGCAACTAACACTTTTACTTGGTAACCCAAGAGCTTGCTAATCCCTTTCTTGGGTCCACTGAGATGGAGCCTGCTCCCCAGACGCCCTCTACTGGCCTCTCCAGATTAAACAACTGGATATGAACTTTCTGGCCCCCAAACAGGAGAGTGTAAGAACAAGAACATCGCAGGGTGCTAGGGCGGGCGGTCACTCTGCCAGGCGGCCGTTCATTCACCTAGACCATAAAACAGCTGGCTGGCCGGCCACTTGACAAGGATGTAACAGACACCCCAAGTGTGCAGGATACTGAGGGGCTGAGCTCAGGTGAAGCTCCCGGGCCTGCCTTCATGGAGCCCAGCGCGCAGAGGGCAGCCACCAGCGAAAGGGCACACAGGACGCAGAACGTCTTCCGAAAGCGGGCTGTCAGCGCAGGGAGGGTGGAGCGCTTCAGCGTCCAAATCTGGCTCCCTGCACTCCCTGTCACTGCTCCACCCTCTGCCCCGCCTCTAATTTTCAGCCTCCGCTGAAGAGCCCACTCGTCTGAGCCTGGATCTGCTACCAGGTGGCAGGCGCGCCATACCTTGATGCCGGCGTTCCTCAGCGTCTCCAGGGTGGGCCTCACGTCCGCCTGCAGCTGGTCCTCCACCCCCGTCAGGCACAGCAGCTCCATCTCCATCTCCAGGCTCTCGATCACCGTGGCCACTTTCAGGGAGCGGTCGTGCACGCTCAGCTTGGCCTGGACGTAGCGGGCCTGGGACACACCAGGGACCGGGGTCACACCGTGGAGTGGGGGCGGTGCACGGCAGGCCAGGCCCGCACAGGGCAGGGACCCCAGCCCCTGGGTGAGCCTCAAAGTGGTGAAAATGAGATCTTCAGCCTCCTTCCAAGTTCATCAGCACAGACACCGGAGGCGGAGAGACCAGGGTCCCAGCCTTTGCTCTATGCTCACCTGCCGTGCAACTCCCAGCAGGTCGCTAAACTTCTCTGAGCCTCATTTGTCTTCCTCCATGAAGAGACAATAATAGCCCCGACTGGACTGAGTTTTCACAAGGATTAGCACAACTCTAGACCTCAAAAAACAGTAGCTTCTCCCCCATAAACATACACTGTAACCAAGAACCAGGTTGTTTAAAGATGACATCCCACTTCCAAAGCCTACTGACCCAACCCTTCTGTTTAGCCCCTCTTTATACGGTTAGCAAGGCTATGGTCATTTCAAAGCATATGCCTTTAAAGTTCAGAAAACAGCAGAATGCATCAGGGCTAGAACTCCTGTTAAATCAAACTTCACAGAGAACTCAAGCATGTGAAAGGGACAGACTCAAGCACAGTTTCTCCAGGTGGAGCAGGACAAGGGCCCCAGAAGCCTGTCCCTGCAGCCTGCTCTCTCTCTCCCTTCCAGTCATGTATAGTCATTCAGCTTTGTGCCAGGACAGGGGGTACAACAAGGACCCCTCCTCAAGGAGCACACAGTCCATGGGACAGGATGACAATTAACAAGACATATTTATACCGGAAGCCTTGGCTGTGAAAGTCAACACCTAGGTCACAGACAATACCTTCTACAGCTTAAAAAACATCAGAGCCCCAAGGAAGTTTACATTTTCAAATTTAAAGGTTTCATTTCAAATTTCCTAGAAGATTTACAATTTCTACCCTAAGTGCTGGGGTACAAGAGCAAACCAGACCAATAAAGTTTGCTCTCAAGAAGATTTTATTCCAAAAAGAAGATATTAAAAAGAGCATTGAAACATACACATAAATGAAGTCGTCATATTACAGCTGTTGATAAATGCAAATGAAGAAAGCTCAAAGGGTGACAGTGGGAAGGGATGAGGTAGAAGTGCCTTAGGGAACCAGGAAGACTTCTCGGAGGAGGAAGCATTTGAGCCGAGACCCAAAGGCAGCAAGCGAGGGGGGCCACGGGGTTCCACGAGGGAGGAGAGTTCTAGGCAGAGAGAAGAACCTGGTGTGCTCAGAAATGACATTGGCCTGGGCCAGAGCAGAAGGGAGGGAGGGAAGATGGCGAGGGGGGCGGGGCTCAAAGCCAACAGAAAAGTCACAGAACCCACTGACCTCAAAGTCTTGGTACTGCTCCTCTGCTAGACATTTCTTCGCCACCACGAGCACCCGGAGCCCCTCCCGGGCCATGTTTCCACACTGAAAAGCAGACCCCGGTTAGCGGAGAGCTGTGCTGAGAGCTCCGAGTCCCCACCGCTCCCTGCGGATGGCTGGAGGCTGAAGCAGATGGGACCCCCTTCCAGTCCAGGGAGGACCCCTGGCAAATCACAACACTGCTTCCTCCTAAAGCCGTCTCCCTGAGCAAACCTCCTAAAAGGGGTTCAAGATTTAAGTCAACGCAGTCTGACTTAAATCTGGATATTTCTGGCTTGTTGGAAAAACTGCACCTCTGACAAGAGCACTTTCCCAAATGACCACAGTCAAGGATGCCACGAGGCAGCTGTTCCCGTGAAACACCTTCCCGAGGCAGCTGTCAGGTGAGGAATGTGCCAGCATGTTTAACAAACACTGTGGGACTCTGCCAGAAAGCACATCCCGGCCCATGTCAGTCACCTGCCTTACCTGCCCGGCCCCTGTCGGCATGTGGGACTGGTATCTCACTAATCAGAAATGTATTGTCACTGAATTTAAAATGTGAATTCTGCACCTGGAGTTGGGAGATGACGCAGAAACGGCCTGAGGCAATGGGCAGTTCCTCCCCTCCAGGCTACGGGCGGTTCCCACGTCACAGCCTGGGACAAGGCAGCCCGGGCTGGGGCCCCACGATGCCCACCTCCTGGTACCCACACCCCTGTATGATCACCTGCTCTGAGGATGCCATGGACCCAGGGCCTTCTTCCCGACAGAACACGGCTAAGTGAGGGAAGGTCGTTTCAGAGGCGGCGGCTCCTGTTTAACCTCTGTTCCCGTGCTTGCTGTCTCTGACAAAGCCAGGGCCCCGTGCGCGCTGCCTTACGCACAGACCCACAGCGCGGGGAACACGGCTGCCTCCAGCCAAGAGCCACTGCGGAGCCGAATCCAGCCCCCAACTGCTAAGCGAGCTCAGAAGCGGGTCCTGCCCCGGCCGAGCCCTCGGATGAGACCCTGGCCCTGCGCGACCCCCTGACCCCGCCCCGAGACCTGAGCAGAGGGCCTGGCTGAGCGGGGCCTGAAGCGCCGATTCGCAGAAGTTGTAAGAAACAACCCATCTTTCTAAGCTGCTGAGTTTGGGGTGACCTGTTACACGGCCACAGAAAACGCACACAGGCGCCCGCCTCCCCGTTCCACACGAGGGACAGGCTCCAGGACGCGCTTCCAGGGCCCCGCGCCCACGTCGCGCTTACCTCTTCCTCCAGCCAGTCGTTGTACTGCACGATGCCCGCCATGACCACATCCGCGCCCTTCATGTAGAACGTGATCTCCCCGGTCGACTCATCCTGGAGAAGGGGCGGGGGGTGGGAAGCATGAACACGCGGGAGGGGCCCGCCTTCCACGCCAGCACCCGCGAGCGGTGCCACACAAGGTGTCCTTCTTTAGCGGGTGTTGCTGTGTGTTCTCACTTGGCCAGAGATGAAAAGCAAGACGGGGCAGTGGGGAGGGGGGGCCGCTTTGGGGCAAAGGCCACAGAAAAGAGAAGAAAACTCAAAGCACTTGGAAGATCGTTAAAGGATGAAAGCAAGATCAATAGGACTGAAGAGCTCTGCTTTTACAGGTACCCCTATTCTAACAGGAACGGACTCCCACACTGTAAGACCGTTTTAAACGGATACACAGGGCTGCCAGTGTGGCTGAAAGGTGGTCTGCCAGAAAGAGTCTGGGAAGTAAGATAATTCTCAGGGTCAGGGCTTCTCAGCCTCGGTGATGTTAACACTAGGTAGAGGCTGGAGAATTCTTTGCCACGAGAAGGCTGGACTGTGCATTGCACCATCTCTGGCAGCATCCCTGGGCCTCTCCCCACTAGATGCCAGCAGTAAGCCCCATGACGACAACCAAAATCTCTCCAGATATGAACAAACACCCCCGGGAGGACACAGCGCCTCAGCTGAGAACCACCGATCTAGGTAAAGCTGGACGCTAAATGAGGTCCAGCTGGACCCTAGCTCAGCCCTCGACCCGAGGACTCAGCCAGAGAAGAAGGTACGCAGATTCTTGGTCCACACCGACCAGCTGTTCTGGGGAGAGGGTGACATCGCAGCCCAAGCATCAGATGGTTGGGGAGCACCAGCTCCCGGCTGTGTGCACCTGGACAGACTGCTTCTCATCTCTAGACCTCGCTGTCCTCCTCCGTGGAGCCGGATCCTAACGACTCTTACCACGTGGCTTGCTGGGGCTTAAGTGAGATAATCTACACAGAGCAGCGAGCAAGGGGCCAACACCTACAGAACTGCGGGCCCAGTGTTACTACTCCTATTGGAGTGAGAGTAACCCCTCGAGACCCTCAGCTGCTCTGCTTGTAGAAAACAGGGGTCTGAATGAGGGTGGTTTTGTCCCCAGGGGACTTCTTCCAACCCCTCTCAACGTGTATCTGACTGTCTCAACCCGGAGCTGCTGCCCGCATATGAAGGCTAGAGAACAAAGATGCTGCTACCCATCCGAGGGGCTCCCCAGGGGGCTCAGCGGTAAAGAACCCGCCTGCCAATGCAGGAGGCATGGGTTCAATCCCTGGGTGGGGAAGATCCTCTGGAGAAGGAGATGGCAACCCACTCCAGTATTCTTGCCTAGGAAATCCCCTGGACAGAGAAGCCTGTAGGCTGCAGCTCATGGGGTCACGAAGAGTTGGACAGATCTTACCAACTGAAAAAAACAATCAGCCTACAACGCCCAGGACAGTCCCCGCAAGAGAGAGTCATCCGACCCCAAACGCCAGGAGCACGGAAGCCGGAAAGCCCTGGCTTTAAGGAACTGGTGGTGAAGCTGCTGATTCTTATCCCATGACTGTTTCCTCAATGACCTTCATCACAGGGAACCTGGAGGCAGTGGAGACGGGCAAGGCAACAGCCCGACCACCACCCCTGTGCCCAAACTCTGCTGCCCCAGGAAGCCCAGAATGCACGGTCTCTAAGCTCCTCGTGGAAGAGGAAACGAATACCCAGTGCCAAACCAGTGGTACAGTTTCATCTTCTAAAGTAACTTCTGAACGCCTCTGATCACTGACCATCTTTTCGAACAGCGTGCTTACTCGTAAAAGCACCCACAGGCCCCGAAGAGGCGCCTGCATTTTAGCTGCATTACAAATGCAGGCTGCTTCTCTGACGAATTGCATCTATGCTTGCTTACAACCCGGGCCAAAGAGAGCTATGGGGCCTGAACATGAACGCATCAGGTTTCTCTTTTTGCTCGTTTCGTCTCCCCTTCACCCAAAAGGCGCTGTGGGAAACAATGCCCCCCACCCCAGCTTCGTCTGCTCCAGAAGGGGCTCAGAAGGGCCTGGACATCTAGGCCAATATAAATACTGCACCGACTCTCTCCTCCCCTTAGTCACTTCCTCCCACCAAGTTCATCTCAAGGTTACTCCGTTCCCATATTATGGCAAGATTACGCTGTGAATTTACAGAGGTCTGCCCGTTGCGTTGCATCATTTGGGGGCCTCATCTTTTTCCACTGTGGTCTGATTCTGGCACCTGTTCAAAGGCTTCTTTCATTCTGACAATGACAAGGGTCATTGGGTCTCTACCAACGATCTGACTTTGGCATGCCACATGGGAAGGGTGTGGGAAGGGCGATGGAACATCTCGTAAAACAACAAAAACAAAACCAGCGGCCCAGAGCCGAACACACAAGCCCCAAGGAAACCGGCTTCTCAACCTGGCCGACCTTCTCAGGAGAGTCACGCAAAGACCAGACCTTGCTTTGTGAGTGTTCAGATGCTGCTCAGTTCCCCTCACGAGCTCACAGGTGTTTGAGGGTTGACAGGGACGTCCCTGTTGGCCCGGCGGTTAAGAATTCACCTTGCAATACAAGGGACACGTGTTTGACCCCTGTTCAAGGAACTAAGGTCCCACATGCTGGAGAGCAGCTGAGCCCGAGCACCATAAGGGCCCGTGTGCTGCAACCAAGACCCAACTGAGCCAAATACATAAATAAAAATAAAAAACTAACTGTCAACAGTCACTAAACCAAGTTGAGAACCATTTTGTAACTGAGGGCAAACCTCCTCGCATCAGGTAACTGTACCAACAACAGGCAGAAAAGATGGACACCTGAGAATAGAGTTGCTCAGCCCCGGCACGATGATTAGGAGGCTGTCCTGGCCTCGACCCACTAGATGCCAGTGGCACCACCCTCTGAGTTGCTCAGCCCCAGCACGATGACCATTCGGGGTGGAACATTCTGTGTTAGGAGGTGGTCCTGGCCTCGACCCACTAGATGCCAGTGGCACCACCCTCTGAGTTGTAACAACGAAAAAATGTCTCCAGACGTCCCCACATCCCCTGGGGGTAAGATGGCTCCAGGATGAGAGACATTTGGTGAAAAGAGGACAGTGAGGTTTGTGCAGAGAGGTGAGCTAGTCCCACGGCCCTGAGCTGCACTCAGCAAAACCAAAGACAAAGAGGCAGACAGGTCAGGAACTAGAAATATCAGCAAAATAACCTGCATTTCATTAAAGACAACTAACAAAGACGGACGTGCACGGATTCACTGTTAGTAGTGAGAAGCAGAAAACAATCTAAGTGTCCAGGAAAGCGACCTTTGATTAAATGATGCTACATTTTTTCCAACAGAACGCTAAGTGCTCATAAAAATCATGTTTTAATGACAGGAGAATATTTTTAGCATACCTATCGTTCAATGGAGGGGATGGGAGTTTACAAAGTTTTAGGTAGAGTTTGATGTCAATTTTATAAAAATGTGTGTGGCCATTTACACTCATTTATGCTTAGAGAAAAAACAGAAGGGAAATTCCCTGGAAAGGCAGGAGTGAGTGAGTCAGTCTTTGGGTGGTGGAAACACGGATGGATGGATCTACCCCCCTGCTTTAACATGTATTTGTTCCGAATGCCTTAGGTGGCTGCTGATTTTTCAAAGTACGACCTGGGAAGGACAGAGAGCCCATCCAACAGTATCCCAGACATACACCCCATTCTTGCTGTGGGCAGAGCCAGGGGTCACGGCTCGTCAACTGTGACGCGAGCCTGGGCATGAGAGCACGCGCGGGAGGGGACGTACTGCGCCCGCTTCCAGAACAGCTGATATCGGGACTATCTGATGATGACTCAACCCCCAAATGACTCCAGCAGAGCCCACGGCCCTAGAACTTGGAAAAATAATGGCTGGGACAAAATTAAAGTAGGAGATAGTGACTCTAACTCCTCCGGAAACACCCACCCACAGGACCCATGTGGGTGCTTCCAGGCCATGGACGCTCTTGACATCAGACATGAAGTCAAGACGCGGTTTGAAGGCACGGGGCAGGCAGGGTGCAGGCCAGTGGGTTCCACTTAAAAACTGCCAAGGATATACATCCAGTAGAGTCTGAGGACCTACTGGCCTCAGGGACGCAAAGCCCCTTAAACGGTGTTGTCTTCAAGGCACGTTCCCTGCTGCGTGTCACTGGACCATCAGGACCATGTCTAACTTTAACCTGGAGAAGCGGCCTCTTCAGTGACTCCCACTTCCCCCATCAAGTGAGGGGGTTGGACCCAGTGACCCGCTTCGGATAACAGAAGGAGCCAAAAGTGTGTCTGCTGCTGCTGCTGCTTAGTCGCTAAGTCGTGTTTGACTCTTTGGCAACCCCAGGGATATACAGCCCACCAGGCTCCTGTGTCCGTGGGATTTCCCAGGCAAGAATGCTGGAGTTCCTTCTCCAAAAGTATATCCATTCTCCAGTAAAAATTAATTTTTAAAAAATCAGATTTTTTTGGTAAAATATAAAACTAATTAAAAATAAAAGCAATTTTAAGGGAGGATTTAAAAGGGCATCTACAGCTTCCTTCATGTAAAGCTCAAAGAGACAAAGTCAGTCCATGGTAGAAATGGGACAGCGGTTAGGCCCTTGTGGGGAGGAAGGATGCGAAGCCAGGAAGGGGCACAGGGAGCTTCTGGGGTGGCCCTGGAGGCGTTCTGGCCTTGTTCTGGGCGCCAGGCAAGTTGGGCTAATTTTGCAAACACTTAAGCTGCACATTTATGAAGTCTGCACCTTTCTCTGTGTACGCTGTACTTCCATAAACGTTTCAAAAAATTTAAAAAGAAAATCTGAAACATCAAGGCCAAAAATGACACGCTGCTGTGCGATCACACATTTTTCAGTAACTTTTGTGATTGTATGAATGAAAAATCACCGAAAATATTTTACTACGATAAAGGTGTCAAGACTGTTCAACGGGGAAACAATGGTCTCTGCAACAAACGGTGCTGGGACAACTCTATATCCACAGGCAAGAGAATGGAGCTAAAACCCCCACCTCACACCAGACACAAGCCTCACTCAAAACGGACTGATGATCAGAAGACATAAAGCTACAGACACTTTTCAGAGAAAACATGGGGGTGAATTTTCATGATCTTGGGTTTAGTTCATGACTCGCAGGTATGATCCCAAAGTCAAGAGCAACAAAGGAAAAAAGTAAATTGGACTTCATCAAAATGAGTAACTTACGTGCATGAAAAGAATTTTATCAAGAAAACAAAAACATAAGCTACAGAATGAGAGAAAATATTTGTATGTCATATCTCTGATAACGGACCTAGACCTTACAATGAACTCTTACAAGACAACGATAAAAGACAACCCAATTAATAAATGGGCAAATGACTTGAACAGACATGTCTGCAAGGAAGAAATACAAGTGATCAATAAGAATATGTCAAGATGCTCAACATCATTAGCCGTTAGGGAAATGCAAATCAAAACCACAATGAAATACCACTTCATAGCAACCAGGATGGCTATAATGAAAAGAAAATGGAAAATAGCAGGCATTGAGGAAGAGAAACCAGAGCCTCACATGGTAAATGTAAAGAGTGCATCATTTTGCAGAAAAGTGTGGCAGCTTCTCATAAAGTTAAAAGAGAATTATCCAGCAGTTGGGAAACAGACCCAACAATTCCACTGCTAGGCATCTATCCTGGGGAACTGAGATTAGGTACTTACATCCTTTTACATGAGTGTTCACAGTAGCCAACTATTCACAATAGCCAAAAGGTGCAGACAGCCCAAATGCCCACTCATGGGTGAATGTATAACCAGCATGAAGTATTATTCAGCCATAAAAAGGAATGAAGCATGGGTACAGGCAACATGGATGAATCTCTAAAACTTTAGGCTAAGTGAAAGGAACCAGGAATATTATGTGATCTCATTTACATGAACTGCCCAGAACAGGTAAATCCAAGGGACAGAAAGAAGGCTGGAGACTTCGAAAGACGACAGGCAAGGAGGTTTGAGGAGTGACTGCTTAATGCTATGAGCTTTCCTTTGGGGGTGATGCAAGTGCTTCAAAACTACAGAAGTGGTGGCTGTATGACATTATGAATGTACTAAATGGTAATAAATTAATCATGTCAAGAATTTCACCTCAATAGAAAAGAAGATATTTTAATTAAATGAACGAATATACAATGAGAAATGTATTATTACCAAGAGTTGCCCGATCTACACTCATTAGACCTTTCACTGAAACGAGGTTGACCAAAAAGCTGAGCAGCTATCAGAGATCTGTTCAACTGAAGAACAAATTCTCTTACTGCAGAGGGAACTGTATCCTCTCGTTAGTCTGAACAACAGGCAGTATTAGAGGAAAGAAAGGGGTAAGAAAGAACGTCCAGCCAGAGACACACACCAGACTTAGGCGTGTTTTTTAAAAAATAAAAACAAAATTTTTAGCCGTAAATGAAAGACAACTCACCCTCACGATGATGCCCATGCGCTTGCTTTCGTAGGTGAAGGGGAAGAGCTGCAGGATGGTGAAGGTCAGGATCTGGTCGCCAGGGGTCCTCAGCTGCATGGAAGACTGGTCGCGGCCCACCAGCGTTAAGCCCACACTTTCGGTCCACTGCACCAGGGCCACCTAAACGAGACGAGGACCGAAGGTCAGACACACAGGCGGGCGTCCCAGCGCACAGGTCCAGCAAACCAACAGGAAGGTGGGCGGACACGCGGAGACAGGCGAGCCTCAGCGGAGCCTGCGTCCCTCGGGGAGGCCGCACTGGCCCGGTGACACGCCAGCACCCCGCTCAGGCCTGTGGGGGCCCCGGGCTCAAGGCTGCCTTCTCTTCCCTTAAGCAGCCACGAGCCAGACTGTGGAGAGAGGTACGCAGGTTCAAGGGTGACCAGTGCAACCAGGGGTCCCGTCAGGAAGAATGCACCAAGCAAACTGCAAATATCGGGAAAGAAGGAGCACGACGTGGGGTGGAGCGGGGGGCGCTCACGCCCAGGCTCCCCACTGAACCTCACGAATACCCAACCGGGAGGGAATCTACGGTAGCTCTCCACTGGGCAGCTCGGCCCCCCAAGGGCACAGTGTTGTTGTCACGGCCAAGCAGAGGGTGGACATTCGCTCTTGGCATCTTGTGGGGAGGTCAGGAACTGCTAAACATTCTAACCACATGGGACAGCCCCCTCCCCGACACAGAATCACCCCCACCCCACCCCACCCGGCAGGCCTGACGAGGGTGAGAACGCGCGTCTGTGCCAGTGAGGAGACCGAGGCTCGGAGAAGCTCCCAAGTGGTGAGTGGTGATGTTCCAGGGCCGAACCTGGATTCACCTGGTGCGCAGCCATGCCCTCTACACCCCTCTGCACCTGCTGGGGGGCTGGTCCAGTCACCAGCTAAAGGTTTTTACAGCCTGAGCAAGGCTTGCTTCGCTGCCCATCAAAAGGCGTGGAGGACGCAGATTCCAAGGTGAGGACCAGACCGCTGGGGACAGCAGCTGGCAAGGGCCCGAGCCCAAGCTGGAGGTGGCTGCCCCCGGGAATGGGGGTCCAGGCTGGGCACGGCTTCCAGCTTCTCAAGAAAAACCAGAAACCTGACCTTGTTCCCGAGCATTCTCAACTTTTCAGGCTGCCCCCCAGGAATGGGGGTCCAGGGTGGGCACGGCTTCCAGCTTCTCAATAAAAACCAGAAACCTGACCTTGTCCCCGAGCGTTCTCAACTTTTCAATGTAAGCAAGTAAGCTGCATGTTTTAAATGCCTGTGAAGAAAATGAAACATGCCTGCAGATGAATCTGGCCTGGGGTCTTCAGGGAAAGAAGGAAAGAGGAGTAGAAATGCAGGGAGCTGGGAAGGGCGACCACCCAGCCCCGACCCCCCGCTGCCACCGGAAGGGCGATGGCAAGGATGAAGAGCTACGGTGTGTGGATGACAGCATGTTTACTTGTCAGAAGAGCCCACAGAGGCAGGAACTGCCAAGCTCCACATGGGGGATGAAGAAACAGACAGAGACGGGAGGGGAGCTGCTCCCAACTGGCAGCTACGACGGGCTGAGATGAGATCTAACCCTAGGTCCAGCAGACCCGAGGCCCAAGACAAGTGCCCATCCTGGGCCATCCAGGCGCCTGTTCTCAAAACACCAGGTGCATGTGCATCAGCGCATCCTCAGTGAGCGCCTGGCCACCCCTGACTCCCCATAACCATCAGAAAGTTGATGGGAGGCACCGGGGGCAGATTAACAGCCCCCAAACACGCCCACCTCCTAGTTCCCACCGACCTCCACCTCCTGGTCCCCACCGACCTCCACCTCCTGGTCCCCACCGACCTCCACCTCCTGGTCCCCATCGACCTCCACCTCCAAAGAGAGAGCTAATCAAGTAATTTTTTTTTTTTTTAACGTGGACCAGTTTTTAAGGCTTTATTGAGTTTGTCATGCTACTGCTTCTGTTTTATGTTTTGGCTTTGGGGCCACAGGCGCATAGGGTCTTAGCTCCCCAACCAGGGATGGACCCACATCCTCTGCACTGGAAGGTGACGTCTTAATCACTGGACTGCCAGGGAAGTCCCAGGTAGTAATTTATTTTTTGCTACTAACTTGTACAAGTCTTCAGAAATGCACTCATGTAACTGTCTGTTCTAATCACTCTGAATTTCAGTATGGCCTGTCTTATCTGCTAGCAATTTTCTTTCAAAGTTTAAAATGAAAAAAAATCAGTAAATATGTTTAAAATCTCATCCATATATATGAAAAAGAACATTGAGTAGTAGCTCAACTGGTAAAGAATCCATCTGCAATGCAGGAGACCCCAGTTCGATTCCTCAGTCGGGAAGATCCACTGGAGATCATTCCAGTATTCTTGGGCTTCCCTGGTGGCTCAGAATCCACCTGTAAGGTGGAAGACCTGTATAGTACATAGGGTTGCAAAGAGTCAGACACGAGTGAGTGACTTTCACTTTCATTAAAATGCTCACTGGGTAATACACAGGAAGAGAAATTCCTTCCAGCTTTTCCTTTTCTCCATGTATACTACTGAAATATTTTAGCGTATACATGTATTTCTTTTATTTTTAGCATTTTTAATTTTGATTAAGTAAATAAATATCCCTACACAATGTGAGATATTATAAGTACCTAGGTCTATACAAGACTCAAAAGCCTGATTAAATTACATCCTCCTTTACATACCAATTTAGTAACAAACAAAAAATAATTCTTCCTCTGATGCTTTCTAACACGACTGCTAAGGAACAGGTTTTTTTTCATCCTTGCTTTTAAACAACTGTTACTTCACTCCTTAAAAATGTATTTAATTGTTCTGAAATGATGCGAAAAGTCTGAGATATTGGGCTTCAAGGAGATACGTTAAGTCCCCGAAAGCCTGTTCTTAATGTCAATCAAGAGGATTTCCCTGGTGGCCAGTGGTTAAGAGTCCATCTGCGAATGCAGAGGACACGGTGCCGGCCCCCGGTCCAGGAAGGTTCCACCTGCTGCGGAGCGGCTCGGCCCGTGTGCCATGACTACTGAGCCCACACGCCCTCGACTTCGCAAAAAGAGAGGCCCCTACGGTGAGAAGCCGTGCACCACGATGACGGGGGGCCCCCACTCACTGCCTCAGGAGAGGCTGCGTGCAGCAACGGAGCCCCAGTGCTGGCCCAAGAAAAGGAGAAGGAAGGATCCGAAACGGGAAGCGGCTTCCAGAGCCGTGGGGGCAGTTCTGGCCTCAGCCAGCCCAGATGCCCTGGCACAGACCCCACAGGACTGCGCTGGAGGGAAAGCTGAACCGGAAATCTCAAATGAGCACCAGCAACACGTGCTCCCGGGGAAGCGTGAACTACAAGGCCATGGAACCGTCTTCTCAGCCAGCATTCTGCCACAGCAACACCCCCACCTCACCCCCTCACCCCCGGGGTCCAAGGTCCTAATCAAAAGCTCACAGGTCTCCTCAGGGGCCGATTCCAACAGGATATGAGTCCTGCGGGGGGCCTTTCTTTCTCACCTTCCACTCTCTTACTTCAACTAACATTAAGTCAGCCTTAATTTAAAGCTGATCTCTATCCGAACACATAAAATCCCCTGGGGCTTACTCAGAAGAGAGCCGTTTAGAATGGGGGGCTATCTAGGCCTTCTCAACTGCGGTGGAGACAGACATTTCAGGGGTCAAGAAGGGATGCTAGCTATCCCTTCGCAGAACAAGACAATGTGAATAAGGCTACTTCTTCCCCTAGGCAGTGAGAGCTTTAGTTCAAAAGAATCATTCCATATTGCCAAATCATCAAGTCTCACCTGGGGTATCACTGAGTCTCACTGAGTAGGGATCTTAGAGGGCCTTGGGTGAAGCTATCTAGAGGTCAAAACGGCAGCAGAAAAAGACACCGCGTAAGGTGGCTCAGTGTTAAAAGAACCAGCCTGCCAACACAGGAGACACAGGTTCAATCCCTACACAGCGAGTAACTCCTGGAGAAGGAAATGACAACCCACTCCAGTACTCTTGCCTGGAGAATCCCATGGACGGAGGAGCCTGGCGGGCTAAAATCTACGAGCTCACAAAGAGTTGGACAGGACTGAGCGTTCACGCATGCATTAGGTAAATGAATAAACACATTAAGAGTCAAAAGCAAATGCTAGAAACCAAGAAAATGCCAGAGGCGGGACCCGGCTCTGTGAGTCGGCTGCACATTCCAGTTTGGGTCAGGGGAAAAAAACAACAAAACAGAGTCTGCCACTCTATCCTGCCCCCACGAAAATAAAAGCCCATCTGAAGAACTCTCGCCAGAGCTGACCATGAAAGGGCTTTTTCATCGTTTGTTGGTCAGCAACGAGCCCTCTGTGATAAGTTTTAATAATTTTCCCTTTGTACCTGGGAATGTGTGCTTGGGAATTATGCCAGGCAGGCTGAAGAGCCTGGAATTCTTGTCAAAAGCAGGATACATGTGAAACATAAGAACACGCACAAATCCGCTATCTGATTTATTAATAAAAGGGTTCTTTGGTGGCCTTCAATCAGATAAACAGCCAGGCTTACAAAGAGTGGCCAGTCTGCCTGAGGCCAGCCTTTCAGGATTATAAATGCATCCAGACCTAGGGTGTTCTTTACTGGAGAAATAAGTTTCATAAAACCACCATATGACCCAGCAATCTCACTACAGGGCATATACCCTGAAAAACCATAACTGAAAAAGACACACCTACCTCAATAGTCACTGCAGCACTGTTTACAACAGCCAGGACAAGGAAGCAACCCAGATGTCCATCGAAAGACAGATAAAGAAGTTATGGTACATATATACAATGGAATATTATGTAGCCATTAAAAGGAACGTAAAATTTTAGTCAGTGCTAATGAGGTGGATGAACTTAGAGCCTATCATACAGAGTGAAGTCAGAAAGAAACAAATACCATGTATTAAAGCACACATGGAATTTAGAGAAACGGAACTCCTGATGAACCTCTTTGCAGGGCAGAAATAGAGACTCAGACAGAGGCGAGGCCTGAAGACACAGCAGGGGCGGGAGGGGGCGGGCCGAACCGAGAGAGCTGCACTGAAATACACACAGCATCACACGCCAGAGAGCTACTAGGAAGTCACCGCGTAACACAAGGCGCTCAACCCGAGGCCCTGTGACAACCCAGAGGGGTGGGATGCAGCGGGGGGCGGGAGGGGGATTCAAGAGGGAGGGGACATATGAACACCTGTGCCTGATTCACGGTGATGGACGGCAGAGACCAGGGCAACACTGCAAAGCAACTATCCTCCAAAAATAAAATTTTTAAAAAACAAATAGGTTCCAAAATGTGCCACACAGTGGGTGCAGGTTTGACTGTCGACAGGAATAGGGCAGGCAGTGGACTGGGGCAGGGCAGGCCACCGGGCGGTGCGGGGGGCGTGCCTGGGCAAACAGAGGCAGCGGCCACCCTGCTCGGCTCACTGCTGCCAGGCAGAAAGCGGACCCGGTCTTTCCAGGTTCTGATCTTTCTCAGGAGAAGCTGACTCTTACAGAACACCAAATGATTCTTAAAGTTTGCTGATTTAAAAAAAAAACCATCATGGAGCCAGCAATGTTTAAGAATCCGTGGACAGGCAGCTTCCCTGGGGGTCCAGGAGTAAAGCCTAAGGTTACACCGCAGAGGATGCGGGTTTCATAGCTGGTCCGGGAACTAAGGTCCTGCACACACGGACTGCGGTTAAAACTTTTTTTTTTTTCCCCCCCACAAAGAATCAGCGATCAAGGTAGCAGAATAAAGGACCACTCCCTGATCTGAATTTCCTTGATCTTATACTCAAAATTCAGCCTCCTATCACTTAACTCTGATGAAAATGAGTATGTGAGGAGGAAGGGTGGCATCCCCTCCATTAAAATTTAGCCATTCAGAAACGACTATTTACTTAATCCACGCTGGCCCAAACTAACACGACACAGGACAGAACTTTCACATGTCTGTCCACGGATGAGCTCAAACCAAACAGGCTAATACGACACTTTTCTAGTGTCCCCCACAACCCCACGGTCCTGCCTTTGACACAGGACCCCTCTCTCTGAGCAACCGAACTCCTATTTCAAGATTCCAGCCCGAATGTTAATAAATGACACTGACGGAGGGTTTTTATCAAGTTCCTGACCACTGTTCTGTGACTCACCCTCGGGCCCGAGCGCCTGGCAACATGAAGGTGGAGCTCCACCAGCCTCCCAAGCCACTCTGCGTCAACACTCCACGCTCCCCCGGGCACGCATCTGAATGCTGGCATTGTCCACGGCCTGGGGCCGAGATGCACGCACCAGGGATGTAGTCGTGGAGGGAAGGGGAAAAAAAGCCTCAAGGCTGCGATCAGACTGGGAGGTTGCCAGCCCCTCCTCAAGGCCATGAGCTTCCCTTCCCCTATAGCTTTTCTCCTCACTCTTTGCAACAGGGCTAAGAAAACACGAAATGAGACAACCGGGACCTTTCGGGTACGCTGCGATGTGCAGAGGGACTGAACACACAAGGCCCTCCATCACGACGTTATTCATGACGGCCAAACGTTTAGGGGCCCACCTAAACATCACGCTTGAGAGACAGGAAAAATAATCTGTGCTGTATCTCAGCAGTCACTAAGAATCTTCGGATCATAGACGGTTACCAGAAAGGGATAACGCGAGGGAACAAGTCAAGGTTGTTGAACTTATAAGGTATATATATATACACACACATCCCAGAGAGAGGCAGCAAAAACATCAAAATATTTTTGGCTTTCTTTTTCTTTAATTTTCTTCTTTTTCTATAAAAAGCTCTTGCTACTGTTTTCTTTTAGATACATTATTTATTTATTTCCGGCTGTGCTGGGTCTTCGTTGCCGCACAGGTTTTCTCTCGTTGCAAAGAGCAGGGCTTAGTCTCGAGTAGCGGTGCTTCGGTGGTTTCTCTCGTCACAAAGCCAGGCTCTGGAGCACAGGCTCAGCAGCTGGGGCGCACGGGCTCCGTCGTTCCCGGCATGGGGGATCTTCTCGGATCAAAAACTGAACCCGTCTCCCGCGCTGGCAGCTGGATTCCTCACCACTGAGCTCAGGGAAGCCCTGTTGCTCTAGTAACGCGTGCGTGCTCAGCTGCTTCAGTCGTGTCTGACTGTGCAACCCCACGGATTGTAGCCCACCAGCTCTTCTGTCCATGGGATTCTCCAGGCAAGACCAGAGTGGGGAACAAAAAGGAAAATCCACTCAAGAGCAGCTGTACCCTCACTGCACACCCCTCTGTTACATCACCCCATCTGCATTACTCCCAGCCCCTGACATTTCAATGGATGCAGGGATGCTCGCCATCTCCGGAGTCTGTAGAAGCCCCCTCCACTGCACCCCACCTCTGATGGTGCCAAACATCCTCGAAAGGATGGGATGTGGTCAGGGGGGAATTCTCCCCAGCAGACTTCATCCGTTTCACTTCCCTGGGGAGTCACTGCACGGGGGTGGGGGAGGGTGCTGCCCCCAGGCTGTAATCAATAGCTGAATAAAGACACTTCAAGGCTTCCCAGGCGGAATGAGCACAGGAAACAAACTTAGGAAATCCTGCTTCCTGTTACAGGAAATGAATCCTGGGCCAACTGGTAGGAATTACTCCAGCCTCCGAAGGAAAACGGATGCTGGCTTCTGCGTGTCTTCCATCAGCTGCCCGCGCCCGCACCAGTGAGGCTTCACTGATACAGAATTTCAAAGGCAGGATTCTAGACCCGGCTGCTCCTACATGGAATCCCAAAGAGATCTGGAAACAGGACGACCTTCTGAAAGATTTCACTGGCAACAGATTCGGCCAACTTTCTGTCAGATGGTCTATCTACATACACAGATTTCTGTTTTGAGGCATGCATCTTCTGAAGTAGTTTAAAAGGTCGGTGGGGAAAATAGTAACAGTGGTTACACCTTTTAGCTGGGCTTCCCTGGTGGCTCAGTGGTAAAGAATCCACCTGCCAGTGCAGGAGACTCGGGTTCAGTCCCTGACCTGGGAAGTGTGAGGAAGTAACCTGTAAGATTTAGGGATTTTCCAGACCAACTCTGTTATTTGTGACTCACAGACCCTGACCTGGAGGGTTTGTAACTTACCGACCCTGACCTGGGGGGTTTGTAACTTA